>MNCI01017160.1:23783-117701 GCA_015680685.1 Gnetum montanum | reverse complement strand
GGGGGGGGGGGGGTTGGTGTGGTTAGCTGAAATGCAAATGTAAGTGACGTGAAACAATACTAAGTGTTAAAGCAATGCTAAGTGTAGAGCATAGCCATGGAATGGGGGCGAGTGAAGCCAAGGGTTTTAACTGAAATGAGGGTGTCAACTAGCGAAGACTACTGCCTGAGCATAGTACAACATGAAGACGTGTGAAAAAGTGTGAAAAGTTGCAAGAAAAATGTAATAAAATGCTAGAAACAGGAGAGAGAAATGGAACACCACCCTAAATTGGAACATAGTTAACTCGAAAAGGGTTTTAGAAGGTACATAGTGTACAATAGGCATAGTGGGAGCATAGTCACAGTCTCAGTGGTGTTAGGCCGTGAAGTCTGGTGCTCGTTGTGATGAATTGTGCTTGCTGAGTTGGCCATTACAGTGTACTGTGTGGTGTTTTGCAAGGTTGCAACAGGGCTGTAGTGTATTGTGTGGCACAGGGATGCGTTTCTATTGGTGTGGAGTGCTTTGGGTCTCATTAGCCCATGCCGCTAAGTGCCAAGATGCCAAATGAAAGTGCCAACTACCAACTTAATGAAAATGGAAGCCAACCCCTAAACATTGGGATGCAAGGGTATTTATAGGGCTAGGGTGAGCCCAAAATGTGGATCAGGCACCACATGGAAGTGTTATAGGTGGGACTAAGAAAAAAATTGAAATTTTTTTCTAAGTTTAGAGGTGACTAGAAAAAGTTCAAAATTTTTGTAACTCTAGTTGCTACACTTGACCTGTGTTACATGCAAGACGTGGGACACTCCTTGGGGATAAGGCATAGCATGGACACTTAGAAGAATCTAGTAAAAATTGCAGTCCTTGTTCTTTCTATGCTAGCTATGCTCTAGAGAGTAGTAGGAGGGGTAGCCTTAGGAGTTAGAAAATTTGCCAAATGCCTCTTCTATGTTGAGCTAGCTTGACAGCTTCTGGCTTGACACTTAGGCAAAACTAGCCACTGAGTTATTGGCTATGCTTTAGAGTGTAGCAGATGTAATGAAAGTATAGCACAACACTTAGAAAAATTTTGCAAAATTGGCCATTTGTGTGTTGGCTACGCTTGCTACACTTTAGAGCATAGCACAACACTTACAAAAATTCTACAAAGCTGGCCATTTATGTGTTGGCTATGCTTGCTACACTCTAGAGCGTAGTAGCTATAGTGCTAGAGCATAGCACAACACTTAGAAAAATTTTGCAAAACTTGCCATTTGTGTGTTGGCTATGCTTGTTACGCTCTAGAGCATAGTAAAGCATAGTAGCCACAGTGTGAGAGCGTAGCATAATACTTAGAAAAATTCTACAAAATTAACGATTTGTGTGTTGGCTACGCTTGCTACACTCTAGAGCATAGCAACTATAGTGCTTGAGAGTAATACTATAGTGCTAGAGCATAACAGCCACAGTGCTAGGCATAGCACAACACTTAGAAAAATTTCTATAGCTTGTGTTATCATTCTAATACTTAGCCAAAATTGTAGAAAATTGGCTGTTGAAGCTAATTACGCTCTATTGTAGTGGAAAGTGTGGTCCCAACACTTAAGATAAATTTGTAGAAAGTGCCATCATTCTGAAACTTAGAAAAATTTTGCAAATCTAGCAGTTGGAGTTGACTACACTTAACACTTAGAAAAATTTGGGCAAAGTGCCACCATTTTGACACTAAGCCAAATTTCTAGTTGAGAGGTTGATACCTAAAATTTTGTGGTGTTTCAATGGCCCCTCTTTGTTGATGTCTGGAGGAGTGGCCCTAAAGATGTTAACAAAGAATTGCAAAACACCACAGTAGATGTGGCACCAACATCACTCATCAATACTAGATCAGGTGTTGTTCCACCATGTTCAAGAGTGTTGTGGATAAGGGTATGCTGGGGAAAAGTGTGTAGGTAATGTGCTAGGGAGATGACATGCGAGTAGAGGAAATAAAATGCAAACAGTATATCCTGATGTAAGAAGCAAAGTCAGCACGGTTGATAGTGACCATGGCATGAAGTGGCTTACCCTTGAAATGTTGACCTCTCATCGAAGTGCTCAAGAGAGAGTCAAAGTCGATCCAAGGTTGGGTTGGTTGCAAAGTTGTAGCATTGTCAATTTGCTTAGGGATGTGCTCTTTCCAGATCTCCTTTTTTTTTTGTTTTTTCATTTTTTTACTTTTTCTTTTCTTTTTCATCTTTGCTTTGCTACAAGGTGAACCCTTGTTGGGTTCGACTTACTACTGATTGCTAGCTACAAGGTGTGGGCCATTGAGTAGATGGGCTTTGTTTTGATGCAACCACATTGCATTTGTAGAATAGGTATTTCCTCCTTGGAATGAGTTGTGTTACATCCACTTGGGGCTTGACTAGCCAACAAAGGCTCCCTGTAGGATGAGTTGCATTACATCCGCCATGGCTTCTATGGTTGACATGAAGAGAATGCCATATTCATCATAGTGCATATGCATCCGAGGGGTGTGCAATCATGAGTATGTAGGGGATGAGAGGCTATTAGGATGAAGGAGTGGATGTGTGTAGGCTATAATGGGATGAGGGGGATGTGCACTTTCGAGTGGCTTAACTAGTCCAATCATGCACATTAGAGCAATGTGGCAACTTGTTACTACAATGAGATGCATCTTTGCACGATTGCCTCCTAGGCTTCATCCTGCAAACACAACTCCAAGAATACAAGAAAACCACAAAATGTGAAATGCAAGTGCAAATGTCATATGTGAAGATGCTATAAGTGTTGGATGCAAAGATTCTAGAAATGCATCAAATGCTACACTAGTTGCAAATGCTTAAGAAGCTAGTGAAAGTGCTAGGGCAATGATGCTATAAGTGCTTCAAAGACTACACTAATGTTAGGTGCTCCAAAAGATTAGCAAAATGGTGGGAGGTGATGATGCTACAAATGCGTGAACCTAGTTTAAGGTCATGGCAGATCATGAATCTAGTTTAAGGTCTTGGTAGACCATCGAGCACTAGTTTATAGTCCTAGTATATTACTGTGTGCCAGTTTAATGTTGTAGCAAATAAGCTATTGTGCTAGTTTAATGTTATGATCCAAGGTTATGCCAGTTTATAGTCATAGTAGACTATTTTACTAGTGTATAGTCATAGTAGAATGTCTGTGCTAGCTTTTTACATCATGGTAGATGAGTGCTTACCTTGCTTGTATGAGGTGTAATGTTGTATGCATAGTCATGCTATGTGCTTGCGAGATCCTGCAAAAATCAACTAGAAAAAGAACACCAAGTTGCACCTATCATAAATAGAGTTAAAATGCACAAATGAAAGGAAAGCAATGCGAAGAGTGATAGTTTAGGCCGTTCCAAGCCACAATGATAGTTTAAGGCCATTTATGGTCATTGAGTATTACTAATTTTGGATCATTTTAGGCTATTGCTAGTTTAAGGCCATTTTGGGCCACGTGTTTTTTTTTGCAGTTTTATTTTTATGATTTTTATGTGTTTTTGATGTTTTTCAAATGCAATGCATAAGCTAAGTGGATGGATAGGTAAACAAAATAGAAATGCATAAACAAAGTGAAGTAGTGTGTAAACTAGGCAAGCAAGTGAAATGTAAATGCATGAACAAATGCAATGTAAGCAAAAACCAAAAATGCATGGCCCATGGAGGTAAGGGGTAAGTAGGTGCTTAGCATGTTTTAGGGCAAGGGAAAGTCTTGGTCATGTAGTTACTTCCCAACTAGGCATGGATTAGGGGATGCACAATGCTTATGATCCTCTAGAAGGCTATTGTAGCAATCAAAAACGTTGGTGGCTGGAAAACACCAAGGGATCGACGACCATTGACAGTCTCAACCCCGTATTCATGGGAGGGCCATGCTGGATGGAATGGATACGGGGCGCCCTGAACAGTTTGGTTGATCAGGCAGGGACTTAGTTGGTGTTAATATAACCTTTTGCAATGTGTGATTTAAAAGCAAAGTTTATGGCATAAAAATGATATTTTAAACATAAACGATGTAGGCAACGATGTAAAATGCAATGATAAACAAGAAAATAAAGTAGAATGCAGTTAAAAAAATGCACTGCTTCAAAGCTACAACTTCGCTCTATCAAGGTGGATACAATTGGTTGCACAGCGCTGAGAAGCGCAAAGATCTCGAGAGTAACCAAGACGTGTAGAGCAAGATGGTTATGTGCTTGAACGCAGACTCAAGCGTTAACAATGTGAAGTGCTACCAAGGCTGTAGAAAAGAGCAAAACAAAATGCCAACTGAGAATGGTAACTATCTACAATGCCCAACAGAAAGCTTACAATGCTCAAGGTTACAGTGCCAAAAAGGTTGAACTGAGTCATGCCCAAAGAAAGTCAGAGGGTCCCTGGGAGGCAAAAAGTCCAAAAGCTAGCCAGAAATCCAAAAGTAAAAAAAAGTCCTTTGAACGTTGCTCGCTAGGGTATTTATAGGACCAAGGGCACGTAAAAGGGGTGGTTTGGACACCACGTGCCTTGGGCCCATATTGACTTGTCTACGCTACACATTCCTACATGATTGTTGGACATGCATGACCGTTGTAATTACGAGCCTGCCATGTTGTAATTGCGAGCCTGCCATGCCGTAATTACACTATCAGCATCTGGAGACATGTGCCAATAGTGCAATTAGGTGAAGTGCATTGATGTCGCACAACCACCCGTCATGCTTTGCTGTGCTTTGTAGCCTACAATGTTCGGTGTAGTGTAGCATCTTGTCACACATTTCACTACATGTGTGTTGCATATTTGCTACGCTACGCTACGTAGCGTAGCGGCTAGCCTTAGTCGCAAAAAACCTTGCCAATCTGCAAACTTTGCGAAACTTGCGAACTTGCTGATCTTGCCCTTTGAGTTACCTTCTATCACTTCCACAAAATTCTTACGCCTTGTTGCACCATGTAGCTCAGCGTAGTGTAGCAGTAGACATGGTCCGCCGCTTTTTGACAGAAGGAGACATTGCTGAAGGACTTGAAGTCAGGTGAGGGGACTAATCGTCTAGCTTTTGCTATGCTATGCTATGCTGCATAGCGTAGCGTAGCACTTCAGTTTCTCAAACGTCTTCTGAAGCCTACTATGCTGTGTAGCGTAGCAAAACTCCTTGACTTAGAAAACTTGCTGAAGTATTTTGTGTATTCTGAGCATCACCAACAATTCCACGCATCGCTCCTAAGTGCATAGTTGGCTAGGTGAACTGCTCAGGTGGGCAGGCTGGAGAATCCATTTAGCCTGTTGACACTTGGGGCAGAAAACTTGCCAAATCTGGACAATCTGAAAATCAGAGCATCCATCTCCTGAAGAACTGTCGTGATGCTACGTGAATTGCAAAGGCTTGGTGAAACCAGCATGGCTTGAAATTTTGGGATGTTTCATTGGCCCCTCTTTGTCGACGTCTAGAGAATGGGTTTGATAGATGTTGATAAAGAATATGAAACACCATGGAAGAAAAAATGCTAACATTGTCGTTCGGTGATCATTGGGACATCGCATGGCTGCACTTAAGAGTGTTGCATTTGAGGGAAAAGGCGAAGTGTGGAGGAAGAAGGCACAGGAGAAGGAAAAATATGAGGTTTAGCAGAGTCCCTCGTTGGAGTGCTCATGAGGGAGTCATTTGTATTTTCATCTTTGCTTTCGCTGACCTTCGACCTCCCATAGGATAGGTTTCTTTCCCAGGATGAGTTGTGTTACATCTGTGTAGGGTTTCAACTTGCCTACAGATGCTTCTCATGTGATGAGCTGTGTTATGCATGTCATGGAATTTGCACTCTAAATCTTCCCATGTGGAGAGCTGTGTTACGCACATCATGGAATTTGCACTCTGAAGTAGCTAGGCTAGTCGAGACACTCACTTCGTGATGCTATAGCATTTACTATTGTGGCAAGACGTACCCTCGATCAAAAAGGGCAAAAGTCTTGTTGGTTGTAGAGATTGTTAAAGATTTTGAACATCTTTGCTGATGTACGATGTCCAACGTAGGAAGGCCAGTAGCAGCCTTGGCAACATCGATGTGGAGGAATTGGCCTTAAAGAAATGAGGCATCGCTGTGAGTGCGAATGCTTTGGAATCCCTGCCAAAGGCATGCATTCTTAGTTCAACTATGGGATCAGCTACCACATAGCCAAATGCCGTTGGCAAGGGGCTGGAGGAAAACAATATTGTGGTTGAGCAACAATAGTGCTGGGACTCCAGCAGCAAGCTCTGACCAAGGAGCTACAATAAGGGTGATGGGCCATGATGACGGTAGGTCCGGAGGGCCAGTGCGATGTCATACGATATCTCCAGAGGGTCAACACAATGCCAAGGGTGGCGACATCATGTACGTTCTAGATCGTGTCCCCATTGAGCCATGAACTACATTCTAGAGCTACAACATCCCACCCCCACGTTAGCACTACACACGCTTGTTCGATGTGTACTCGGTGATGCATGCTAGGGATGTGATGCGAACCTAGTTTAAGATCTTCATAGACCGTGCACTGGGTTAGGGTCCCAGCAGACCACTGTGCTGGTTTAAGGTCCCAACAGACTGTACATGCCAGTTTAACGTCATAGCGGATGTGCCATGCTAGTTTATAGTCATAGCAGACTGGCTGTGCCAATTTAACATTGTAGCAGACAGTTGCCAGTTTAACATCGTAGCGGACACTACTTGTTGTTGCTAGTTTATTGTCATAGTGTATGCTTCTTGTTGCTACCATGCTTCAGATGTAGTATAGGTTGAGGTACGAGTGATTCACTAGGTTGGTGAACTCGTTGCCATCCATGTCTACCAGCTTAAAGGCTCCATTCCTGAAGGCTTTAGTGACCACGTAAGGGCCTTCCCAGTTGGCTAAGAATTTGCTCACGTGCTCATGGATGGCCTTGAGGATGAGGTCTCCCTTCTATATTGGTCATCGATGTGGGTTTGCATGGTGCTTTTGCTATTGCTTGCTCTAGTAGTGCTCTATGCGACTTAGCGTCTATGCAAGCTCCTCCTCTATTGAGTTGAGGTTAATGATCTGCGACTCGTTGTTTTGGGCTTCGCTCACGATGTTAGATAGGATCATTTGGAGTGATGGTACCTACAAATCAAGAGGCAACATAGCTTCAGATCCATAAATAAGGCTGTAAGGAGTCTTACTTGTCATGATTTTGCACGTCGTCCTGTAGGCCCATAGAACATAGAGGATTTGCTCATGCCACTGCCTCTTACTATTGCTAAGCATCCGCCTTAGCAAGTTGATGATATTCTTATTTGTAGCCTCTGTTTGTCTATTCACTTGCAGGTAATATGGGGAGGAGAATGATTGCTTGATGCCTAGATTGCTGCAGAAGGTTCGAGTTTCCGTACTATTGAACTGTGTCCCATTGTCAGTCATAGTAGTCATTGGAAGCCCAAATCTCATTACGATGTTATCCAGGATGAAGTGGCAGATTTGCTGAGACGTTGTCTTCCTCAAGGGGATAGCTTCCACCCACTTAGTAAAATACTCAGTGGCGGTGATAATGAAACTCTGCCCTGCGGAGGACTTAGGCGTGATAGGTCCTATGAGGTCTAGTCCCCATTGTTGGAAAGGCCATGTGATCTACGTAGGGTGTAGGTCCGTGGGTGAGACATGTATGAGATTTGCATATCTCTAGCACGTGTCACACATCTTAACTTTTGACAAGCAGTCACGCTCCATGTGGGACCAGTAGTACCCTAGGCGTCTAATTTTCATAGCCATAGCCCTAGGTGCTATGTGTCCACCACATAGTCCTTCATGCACTTCATTAACTACCTTCTACGCCTACTCGCCACCCACGCATGCCAGCAATATCCTATGTTAAGAACATTAGCACAGGGCGTCATTTCCCATGAGCATGTATTACCGAGCATGCTTACAGGTTGCATCTCTGTGGGCAGATGTTAGTCTGCTTGGGGGTTCACCGTGTTGTAGGTAGGCTTTAATGTTGGCGTACCATTCCTAGGTGTCTGCAACACTGATAGAGGCCACGTGTCCCACCTGAGTGATAGGCTCAGTACATTCGATAATCGAAGTCAGCAGACTTGCAAATGAATGTGGTGGAATGTTTAGTGCTAGGGTGGCTAAGGCATCTACCATGGTGTTCTCATTGCGTGGCACATGTTGCACATCTGTGGTTGCAAATTTCTTAAGTAGGCTTTTTGCCAAATCGCAATAGGGTTGTAGATGCATAGATTTGCATGCATAGACCTTGGTGATTTGATTCACAACTAGTTGTGAATCTTCACAAATTGCCAGGTGTTGTATGCGCAGTGCTTGGGTAGCTAAGAGGCCTATGAGTAACCCCTCATACTTTGCCACATTGTTGGTGTAGGGGAATGCAAAGCGATAAGTAGATGGGTGTATTTCCCCAGAGGGGAACGTGATGATGGCAGCTACACTGCCTCCCCACATGGTTGAGGCACCGTTGAAGTGTAAAGTAGCTTCAAGATGTGATGGGATGATGTTGATAATGCCAATGTGATCATTTGGGAATTTGGGATCTATGGTTGCCTGGTCATCGATGGGCAAGGCTGTGAGTTGGGTCGCTATGGCTTGACCCTTCGTCGACGATTGACTTACATAGTGTAAATCGAACTCCACGATTATTGCTTTTCATTGGGCTATCTGGTTGCTTTCGTATAGGTTGTTAGTGATAGCTCAGAGTATGTTGCTTTTGCAAATGATGTTAGTTGTACTATGAAACAAGTAATGCCTCCACTTTTTTAATGCAAACACTAAGGCAAGGCAATTCCTCTCCACTTCGTTGTATTTCGCCTCATGTGCTATTAGTGCATGACTCAGATAATACACTAGTATCTTAGATTCGTCATCTCGTTTCTGACATAGCAGTGCCATGATAGATGTGTCAGAGATGGCAAGGTAGATGAAGAAAGGTTTATCCCTCTGTGGTGGATGCACAGTTGGGAGGTGTAAAAGCTCCTTCTTTAGGTCGTCAAAGGCTTATTGACACTAGGTTGTCCATTTGAAGTTAACCCCCTTCTTTAGAAGATGTTGCGTGGGGTGTAACTTGTCAGTTAACCTTGCTATAAACCTTCAAATGAATTGCACCCTACCTTGCAATCCACGTAACTCCTTAAGGTTTGTGGGAGGTGCCAGGTTGACGATGGCCTTAACTTTATCAGGGTCCACCTGTATATCGGCCTCCGATACCATGAACCTTAACATGTGTTCAATTTTCACCTTGAAGATGCACTTCTTAGGATTGAGGTGCAAGTCGTGCATTTGAAAACACTTGAGGAATACCCCTAGATCACATGGGTGATTAGCTGCCTCCTTGGACTTGACTGCTATATCATCCACATAGTCGCTTAATGTTTCTAGGATGTAGTCACTGAAGATGTAGGTCATGGCTCGTTGGTAGGTTGCTCTAGCATTCTTGAGCTCGAAAGGCATCATGGTATAACAAAAGGTACCCCATGGGGTCATGAAGGTTGTTGTTAGCTAATGCTATGGGTTAATGCAGATTTGGTTGTATCCGGAAAAACCATCCATGAAGAAACATCCTTAATCATTACCTTGTTTAGATCTTGGAAGTCTATATAGATTTGTATTCCTCTTGTTTTCTTTGAAACCATGATGATGGTGGACACCCATTTCGAGTAATCAACCACGTGGATGAAACTAGCTTAGTATAGCTTGGTGATTTCATCCCTTAAGGCTAGTGCAATTTTAGGCTTAACTTTATGAGCTTTCTACTTGACTACCTTCATGTGCGGGTCTAGGACAATGTTGTGCTATATCAGCTGTGGATCTAGACCCAACATGTCACTATATGACCATGCGAAGACATTGATGTTGTCTTGCAGAATCTTGGCTACATTTTTGTGCATTT
The DNA here is from genome assembly GCA_015680685.1 of Gnetum montanum. NCBI lineage: Eukaryota > Viridiplantae > Streptophyta > Gnetopsida > Gnetales > Gnetaceae > Gnetum > Gnetum montanum. The sequence goes on along the minus strand of MNCI01017160.1, from coordinate 107,852 downwards.
GTGCATCTAGGAGGGAGCTAAGTTTTAACATTTTTACCTCCCCCTTGGATGTGGTCACAGGCATCTCAATGAGAGGCTCCTCAATTACATCCCCTACCTCTAAGTCTAGGGATTGGACCAGATGCTGGGGCTGGTTTGGGAATGCTTTTAAGGACACTATGGTGTTAGCTATGGTCGACCCCCAGTCGATTAGGTTAGGGTTCAATTGTTTCATGAGCTTGCCATGTGGACTTGCTAACGTTAAGGGCATGGAGAGATCGCGATGGATTTCCATATTTTTCTTAACCTGCCAAAATGAGATGAAAGCCTGGTTAAGAGGCACCTATTGGCAGTAATAATGTATAATGAAATTTGCAAAATAGCGATAAGATGCAACTAGCGAAGTATGATGATATAAAGATTAAAAGCTTGCCAGTTTAAGGTCATGGTGGACCGCCAAGGCGTACGAGTGTGAAGCTTATTAAAAAATTCAAACTGCCAATGTGAAAACATGAAACTGCTAGAAATTGCGAAATTGCTGATGCGAAAGTGTGAAACCGCTAGTTTAACGTCATTACTGACTGCGAATGTATAACACGTCAAAACTGCTAGTTTAAGGTCTTTTCGGACCGTTAAAGGTATAACTACGCTAGGATTGCTAGTTTAAGGTTTTTTCAGGCCATTGTGTAAATGCACATTGCTAGTTTCAGGTCGTTTCGGGCCATTGTATAAATCCACATTGCTAATTTTAGGTCGTTTCGGGCCATTGTGTAAATGCACATTGCTAGTTTTAGGCTATTTCGGGCCATTACGTAAATGCACATTGCTAGTTTTAGGTCGTTTCGAGCCATTGCGTAAATGCACATTGCTAGTTTTAGGCCGTTTCGGGCCAAATGCACATTGCTAGTTTTAGGCCATTTCAAGCCATTATGTAAATGCACAAGGACGGTGCGTGGGCAGGAAGAAGTGGGGTTGCTACACTAGGCATAGCTGCTTCTTGACCCAATGCGGGTTGAACAAAACATAAGGTTAGAATGCTTTGCAAGAGCCTTCGTTTACATCGTTGCCCCCCACTTGGAAGGGTAACTCAGCCCATGCATTTTCGTTTTGGGGGTCAACTTGCTAAGCTGATCCTTCTGCTAGATGGTCAGTGTGAGCTGTGACTTCATTCTCAGAAGTTATAACCTTTGAGCCCTATTCCATGCCTATGTTGTGGATTGCTTGCATTGCTACCTCGTCACCGTGGATCACCACCTCTTTATCTGCATAAGGTAGGTGGATCTCCTGATGTACGGGTGAGGAGACAACCCTAAGCTACGCTAACCATGACCTCCCAAGGAGCAGGTTGAACCCAAGCATTTCCTCAACCACAATGAACGTTATGTTTGTGGGGAACTAGTCCTCTGCTACGAAGTCTATGTGGACTATGCCCTTCACCATGACCCGCATCCCATTAAACGACCTTAGGCACGACGTTGTTGTGGGTTTGATATGGTCGACCAAGCCTAACTTGTCCACAATAGGGAAGGGGATGGCATTCGTGGTAGCCCCATCATCAATGTGTACCCTTCAAATTTGGTGTTGGCCAACCCAAATTGTGATGAAAAGGGTTGCTGTAGTTACCTGACCCCTTTCAGGATCTTCCCTAATGGTGTCATTGCAGAAAGTTAGTTGAGGTGGTTCTGGCTTTGTAGGTGCAGAGGGGAGCATGACCAAGTAGATCACTTCCTCTTCTACTGGCATGTATTCATTGATTGGAATCACTGTCAACATATGGATCAAAGCCTCATGGTGTGGGACGGATGTCATGATTAGGTCGTACAAGCTCAATGTAGTGTTTTTTTGTTTTAGCGCTTGCTTGACCTGAGTGAGGGCATCTAAGAGGTCTTGGCCTCCCCCCTATTTAATGCTTTCCTCCTCTTCTATTCATCCCAGGAGATGAATTTCCCAAGGAGGGGAGACTTTGGATTTGAGTTCAGACCCTTTTTGATAGGGCGGCGCGGATTGTGTGGTTGTGGCAACATTCATCTTTGGTGATGAAGGCACAGATGCAGGGGGTGAAGACATAGGCTTGGGAATACCTTGGATGGTACTTCCCTTCGACATCTCACCTGCGAACTGAACTTCTTACCTTTTAGGATGAGAAGGCTATTCAGTTGTTTTGCGTGGGATGGGGGTTGTCAAAGGAGTTGGCCCCCTAATGATAAATGGAGCTAAAGGTGTTAACAGATGTGGTAGCGTGGTTTTGCTAACAGGTGGCGCAGAGATGGATGCCTGTGGAGGGACTCTCAGAACAAACGGTTGTTGTGAGCTTTGGCCAGCCACTGGTGGTGCTGGTGCACTATGTTGAGGCACATGGACCATGAATGGCTGCTGGGGTGGCCTAGGATCACTGTCAATACCAATGGCGTTGATGACGTAACCGACATTATTAGCATTGAGGGGATCTATGTAGACATGCATAGATTAGTTCTCAGGGCGTATTGGGTTGCTTTCATCCAACACTAGTTTTTCCTGATCAATCAATCTCTGGATGTCATCCTACAATGCCAGATAGTAATCTGTGTTGTGACCACACTGTTGGTGATAGTCACAAAACCTATCCAGCCTGAAGCCCTTAGGAACTGGGGGCTCATTGGGTAAGGTCAAAGAGGGGTTCCTAAGGAGCTCATAGTAGTGTTGATGTCTTCTAATTCTTTCTTCTAACATCTGCTTGTGTTGGATGTGCCTCACTACCAATAGCTACTTTAGAAGTTTTGAAGGCTTGAGAGGTAGTGGGCTGTACCTTGAGTGATCTTTACGCTCAAAGTTGGGTTTGGGTTGTGTAGATGTCTTAGGTGCGGGTATGGCAAGTTGTGGTGCGTGGCGCTACTTGGGCACAAGGTTAGCTGTGGGTGCAGCTGGCTTCTTGGCATTCTTGTAACCATTGTTACTAGGTTTGGGCTTGGCCTCGGTCACCACAACAGCCATCGTGGTTGTTGGGGTGCTACCCTTATCCTTATTTGTGAAGGTGTTTTTATAGGCAATGTAGGCTGGGTCTTTGCTTGCCTCGGCCGCATCCTATATACTCTTAGTCTGAGCGAAGGCTTGACTAAGAGTACGAGGGGTGAGATAGTACAGTTTAGAATTAATGAAGTCATTCACTGCACCCTTAAAGATGGCCAGCAAGTGGGCCTCCACGATGGGCTTGCGGATTTCGTTAAGGGTTGCACTCCAATGCTAAATGAACTTTTGGACTGGCTCTAGAGGATCTTGCTTCACGCTCATCAACTGATCCAGCATGGTTTTTGGCTTCAAGTTGTACTTGAAGCATGTCACGAACTAGGTCAGAAGCTCTTCCAAAGTTGAAATAGATGAGTGTGGTAGTGCACGGTACCAATCCAGGGCTTTCTTGGCTAGGGACATAGCAAAGACACGAATAATCGTGTGCGGCCATTTTTGAAATAGAAGGGATTCAGATCTAAAGGTAACAAGATATGCATTGGGATCTCCCTCCTCATTGTACTTCATGAAGTGTGGGAGGGAAATCCCTGGGGGTAACATCAGAGCAGGGATTGCAGAGCTGATGGGGTCATCTTGGTAAAAGTCCATAGCTTGTACCGTGTCAGACCCAATAGCTTTGAGGCATTTTATTTCCTCGGTGAGGGTCTGGATGAGCTGGAATGCTTGGTCCAGACCTTGCAACATTGTGGAAAGTTGGGGAATTGCAGAGGTAGCTCCTGCTTGTGGCATTACGGGGGTGGCGGTGTGACCCATTAGTGGTACCATTGGGATAACTGCCGCAGACGGTGCTACTTGCGTTGTCCACCACCCGGTAGGTTGTGCTGGTGGAGTAGTGACCGCGAGTTGGACTGTAAGATAAAACACTTGTGTCGTTGTTGGCATAGACCATAGCCCCGTGTTGGGTTGTACCATTTGTAGGGTTTGGTAGGTTTGAGGATGAACATAATGAGAAATCTACGACAGTTGTGGAATAGGCGAAGATGTGAATGGGGTCCACCATGTGGATGGACTTGGGCTCGTTGCGGTGGGTGGAATAGACGTGAACGTAGGAATGGAAACACAAGTTACGTAAAAATGTGAAGTAGGCATGGTATGAACATGTGACAGGGTAGCTATGATTGGTGTATGATGTGCTACGAGAATGGATTGACGAGTGGTTTGTGAAGGAATAGTGGCTGCAAACGAAACAGGTGAAATAGGTGAGAAAGGATGTTGAAATGTTGCAAGGTTGACGTGGCTACCCATGGTAGTTGTAATCGTTTGTTACGGAGGCATAGGCATGATCACAAAGGGAGCGGTGACTAACAATGGGTTGGCCTAGAAGGACTAGGTAGAAGGGACCACGAAGGGGTTGGCTTGACCTCCCCCGTTGGACTGAGAATCAAGCTCCTCTTGTTCATCCTGGAAGACATCCTCATGGTTGGACGTTATGTCCTATTGCTCCCTAAGCCTAGCCAATTGGATTAGCTGGTCTAGAAGCCATTGATTCATCTATGTCAAGGGTATGGAAGCACCGGGAGTGGGAACAGATTCCTTTTTGCTGTAGTAAGCAAACTCAAAGCTACATTTGTCTTCAAGTTCATGTACATCCAAGGGCAGATTTGCCTACACCTTTGTACAGAGGAAGTTATAGTGCTCATGTTATTGGGCCAAGCCCTTAGGTCCCCAGTTTTGGATCTTGAGGGATCGACATGTTTCCAGCATCGGGTTAAGCGGTTGTTCAACATCTCTGATACCTTGAACTAGGATGGGAACTTCAACATTGAAGGTATTAGCGGCAGTACTCGAAAAAGCCATTATTAAGCTAAATAGTTTTGCAAACAGGAAAAGACAAAGAGATTGGAAAGCTAGACAACTTTACAAATGAGAAAAGTAAGAAATTGGAAAGCAATCAAAAAGGCTTTATGTCTCGCAGGGTTCTCAAGGAAATGTCGAAGCGACCGATCTATACCACATGATGCATAAACAACTGCAGAAGGGTATCACATTTACACTAATGCGTGATAGGGTATAAAGCACGTACAAGACTACTGTAAGACAGGAAAGTTAACTGGCGATTGGAGGCTTTATGTCCTGTAGGATTCCTGAGGAATCGTTGAGGCAACCGATCTGCACCACATGACACGTAAACAACCACAGAATGGTGTCAAGTTTACGCTAATGCATATTAGGGTGCAGAAGGCTTACAAGGCTACTGTGACACGTGAAAAGGGCACTAAAAGGCCCTCCTTCTAGCACCAAAAAATTGTAGCAACCAAAAATGTCAATAGTTGGAAAACACTGAGGCGTTGATGGCTGTTAACACTTTCAACGCCATATCTACAGGAGGGCCGTGTTGGATGGAATGGATACGGGGCACCCTGAATGGTCTGGTTAATCAGACAAGGACTTATTTGGTGTTAATATAACCTTTTGCAACATGTGATTTGAAAGCAAGGTTTATGGCATAAAAATGATATTTTAGACATAAACGATGCGGGAAACGATGTAAAATGCAATGATAAACAAGAAAGCAAAGTAGAAAGAAAAGTAGAATGCAGTTAGAGAAAAGTACCACTTCGAAGCTACAACTTCACTCTGTCAAGGTGGATACAATTGGTTGCATAGCACTAAGAAGCTCAGATATCTCAAGAGTAACCAAGACATGTAGAGCAAGATGGCTGTGTGCTTGAATGCAAACTCAGGCATTAACAATGCGAAGTGCTACCAAGGCGGTAGAAAAGAGTAGAACAAAATGCCAACTAAGAATGCTAACTGTTCTACAATGCCCAGTAGAAAGCTTACAATGCTCAAGGTTACAGTGCCAAAAAGTTCTGAATGAATCATGCCCAAAGGAAGCTAGAGGGTCCCCAGGAGCTGAAAAGTCAAAAAGCTAGCCAGAAGTCCAAAAGTAAAAAAAAGTCCTTTGAACGTTGCTTGCTGGGGTATTTATAGGATCAAGGGCAAGTGAAAGGGGCAGTTTGGATGTGCCTTGGGCCCATGTTGACTTGTCTGCGTTGCACATGCCTGCATGACCATTGGACATGCATGACCATTGTAATTACGAGCTTGCCACGCTGTAATTATGCTGTCAGCATCTGGAGATGTGTGCCAACAGTGTAATTAGGTGAAGTGCATTGATGTTGCACAACCACCCATCATACTTTGCTGTTCTTTGTAGCATAGCATGTTCGGTGTAGCGTAGCATCTTGTCACACGTTTCACTATATGTGTGTTGCATATTTGCTACTCTATGCTACACTATGTAGCGTAGTGGCTAGCCTTAGTCGCTAAAAACCTTGCCAATCTACAAACTTTGTGAAACTTGCAAACTTGCTAATCATGCCCTTTGAGTTACCTTTTGTCACTTCCATAGAATTGCTATGCCTCGCTATGCCATGTAGCTCAGCGTAGCATAGCAATAGACATGGTCTACCGCTTTCTGACGGAAGGAGACATTGTTGAAGGACTTTAAGTCAGGTGAGGGGACTGATCATCTAGCTTTTGCTACGCTATGCTATGCTGCATAGCGTAGCATAGCACTTCACTTCCGCAAACATCTTCTGAAGCCTACTACGTTGCGTAGCGTAGCATAGTGTAGCGAAACTCATTGACTTAGAAAACTTGTTGAAGCATTTTATGTGTTCTAAGAATCGCCAATAGTTCCACGCATTGCTCCTAAGTGCATGGTTGGCTAGGTGAATTGCTCAGGTGGGAAGGCTAGAGAATCCGTTTAGCCTGTTGACACCTGGGGTAGAAAAATTGCCGAATCTGGATAGTCTAAAAATTAGAGCATCCATCTCCTGAAGAACTACCATGATGCTACGCGAATTGCAAATGCCTGGTGAAGCTAGCATGCCTTTGAATTTTGGGGTGTTTCAGTTATTGGCTTTAACCATTGGTTCAGGTGTGTTAGCCTTACGCATTGCATTGGTTGCCATAGGTGCATCACCAAGAAACTCCACCTTTGACATTTGCTCCATGTCTATGCTGTGGATAGTCAAAGGGAAGGCATTATCATCATGGATGATAACTTAACCATCTTCATATGGAAGGTGGACTTCTTGGTGGATGGGAGAGGAGACGACTTGTAGTTGAGCTAGCCAAGGCCTACCTAGAATTAGGTTGAAGCCTCACATCTTCTCTATGATATTGAAATCTGTGCTAGTGGGGAATTGTTCTCTTACCACAAAGGCTAAGTTGATTGTACCCTTGATGGTGACATGTGATCCATTGAAGGGTTTTAGACACATAGTTTTGGTTGGCTTGATTTTGTCTACTAGGCCTAAGTTGTTGATGGCAGAGTACAAGACTATGTTTGTTGTTGCACCATCATTGACATGCACCCTACAGATCATGCACTATCCAACACATGCTAATGGATAGTGGAGCTATAATGACCTTCTGTCATTCAAGGTTGATCTTGATTACATCATTACAAAATGCTAAGGATGTTAAACTTGATTCCTATGGTAAAGGGGGCAACATCGTTGCATGGATGGTGTTCTCATTTGCAGGGATGTCCTCCATAATAGGAATGGAGGCCAACATCTGGTCCAATGCTTGGTAGTGAGTAGATGAGGTTATGATTAGGTCATACAAGCCCAAAGTTGTGTTCTTTTTCTTGAGCATTTGTTTCACCTAGGTTAGTGTAGCTACACAGTCCTTGTCATTGGACATTATGTTGGCCTTAACTTCCTTTATGTAGCTTGAGAGATAGATCTCTCACAGAGGGAACTTGGGCTTGGGTTGCTTGGCCTGCTTGGGGGTAGCGGCCCTAGTGTTTGGTTGTTGCTTGCTGGTTATGGCCTTTGATTGAGCCATGGGGATTGCGAGGTGCTTGTTCATCCTCTTACATTGCCATTTGGTAGGCCTACCTAGGTTACTAGTGAGGTCAACCCTTGAAGGAGGAGGGACCAAGATGTTGCCCACTATTGGGCTTCAGGTAGGTGAATGTCCATCACGTTGTGGCACCCTTATGACAAACAGTGGTTTAGAAGTTGTTGTGGGGCCAACTCATTGTGGCACCTTGATGATGAAAGATTGCTTACCAGTTGTTGTTGCTGCATAATATTAGTTTAATGTCTTAGTGGATGGTTGGTTTGGTTGCCAATTTAACATCTTAGCAGATAGCTGGTTTGGTTGCCAGTTTAATGTTGTAGCAGACAATTGCTATGAAACCTTGACCACAAAGGGTGTTGTGGGTTCTTGAGGTGGTACTTTCATTATAAAGAAGGGCCTCTTGATTGTGGAGGCTGAGAGAATCTTTTCCTTGTTAGGAGGCATGCAGATCACAAAAGGTTGTTATGCAAGTTTAGACCTGCCACCTATGCTAATGGAGTTTCTGATGTAGGGGGTGTCATTTGCATTGGATTGGCTCACTGCATCAAGCACTAGTTGGCCCCACTCTATCATTCTTTGTAGGTCATCTTGCAAAGCATGATAGTTGTTTGTATTGTGACCAGACATTTGGTGGTAATGATAATATTGGTCCAAATTGAAGTGTTAGGGGGCTAGGGGCTTGTTTGGTACTATTGAGGTGGTGTTCCTTAGGAGTTCATAGTACCTATCATTTTTTTGGTGGGAAATATCTGATACAGGTTTGTTTTAGATTTGCCCAGCTTTGAGGAGTTGCTCCAATAGTTTAGAGGGTTCCATCGGTAGTGGTGTATACATTGAGTGAGCCTTGCCCTCAAAGTTGGGCCTTAAGGTGGCCCCTACCAATTTAGGTGAGTTGGCACTAGAGTTGGTAGCTTTGTGAGCTGGGGCCTTGGGTTGCTTAGCCATCAGGCCTCACTTTTGTGCTTGTAGCCATTGTTTCCATTGTTGCGTTTTGCTTGCACACATGTTAATTTCTGTAGGCCACATAGGTTGGATCATTGCTAGCTTGTGCTACCTCCTCCATGCCCTTTGTTTGGGAAAAAGCTTAGCTAAGGGACTTTGGGGCCAGGTAATATAGTTTGAACTTGATGAAGTCATTCACTACACCCTTGAATATGGCTAGTAGGTGTGTCTTTGCTGGGGGTTCATGCATTTCACTCAATGTGTCATTTTAGCATTGACACAATCTTTAGGGGCCCCTACTTGACTTGCATGAGTTGGTTGAGGGTTGCTTCAGGCTTTAGGTTGTAGCTAAAGGGTGTTACAAACTAGCTTATGAGATCCTCCAAATAAGAGATTAAGGCCTTAGGTAGCATGTGATACTAGTCTAAGGCCTTGCTAGTAAGAGACATGGGGAACATGTGCATGATGTCATGTGGCCAAGCTTGAAGGAGCAGACACTTAGATTGAAATGTGACCAAGTGTGCATTGGGTTCCTCTTTACCATTGTACTTGGTGAGTTGAGGTAGCTAGACCCCAATTGGGAGAGTCAGGGGTGAGACTCTAGAACTTATGGGTTTGTCCTGGTAGAAGTCCACCAACTTGATAGTTTCAGAGGAGGAAACTTTGAGCTGGTTGATCTCCTCCATCAAACTTTAGATCAATTGGAATGCCTAATCCAAACTTGGGGATGTGCCAGCCAATTTCATTAGTTAGGCTTGTATTGATTGCATAACATAGGGTCAGATTGTTGGTTATGAAGTTTTCCAGTTTAACATCATAGCAAATGGGCATTCCTAGTTTAATGTCATAGTGGACAGGCTCAATTGATATGTTGGTTGAGTAATGGGCATGGTGATCAAAGTAGGTGACACATGAGTGGGTTGGATAAACATCGCGGGCATCAATGAGATAAGTAGGATGTAGGATGCATGAATCATCTAGGGCTGAGAGGTGGCCCCTATGTGAGCATAGGGTTGGGAAAATGTAATAGTTGCTTGTGAGGAAGGCTAAACTGGCTTGGTCACCATCTCAAAGAGGATAGATGGACTGAACCAAGGGAGGACCGTACTAATGAGAAATTTTTGGAAGACAATGTAGAGGGGGCTCTCGCATTTGGAGTGGGACTCAAACTCATCTTCTTCCTCCTGTGAGACTTCTTCATAGGTTGTCCTTACATCATGCTCATTTGCATGGATGAGTTGAGACAATAGTTGATGGTAGGACTCCATGAGTGGGATTATGTTGAACAAGGAGGGGTTGTACTCCCATCCATCCCGGTGGATTCATTTGTAGTCCTATTTTGCCTCCAAGTCAAGGCAATCCATTGGTAATCTTGCTTGAATTTTGGCATAAACAAAATTGTATTGTTCATGGCTTAGCTTGGCATGCTTTGGGTGGATCATGATGTTAAATGTATTAGACACTAACATGGAAGGTTGATCTAGATTCATGTTCATAGATTAGGTTGTGAGAGTTGCTATTTACAAAAAATGACTAACTCTGAAAACTATAGAAAAATGATTAAGTCTGCCAATAGTAGAAAAATGGTTAAGTATAAAAAATAAAGAAAAATAGCTAAGTATGAAAAAATGTAGAATAATGGCTAAGTATAGAAACTACAAAAAAATTTACTAAGTGTAAAATTGTAGAAAATTGGCTAAGTATGAAAATGCAAAAAATTTGGCTAAGTATGAAAATACAGAAAAATTGCTAAGTATGGAAATGTAGAAAAAATTCTAACTGTGAAAGCTGCTAAAAATGGCTAACTTTGGTGCTACGCTTGCTACGTTAGAGCTACCTATGCTCTCCCAAACACCCAAAATTTTGGTTAAGTGCTAAAGATACACTTTGGCTCCTGTCCAGTGGGGTTCTAGGGGAACTAATGACAAGTTCCAATCTACACCAATTGGTGGTGGAGAGAGCATGCGGGACAAGTATTAGAAAATGTAGAAGGAAATGGTGAGGCCCTCCTTCTAGATCCAAAAACTATAACGACCCAAAAAGTTGACAGTTGGAACACTGAGGGGTTAATGGATGTACAACCTTAACCCTACCTTTGCGTGAGGGCCTTGCTAGAAATAGAGATGAAGCACCCTAAATGATCTTGTTGATCGAATAGGGACTTTGTTGGTTACAATCGAGGTGGTGGATGCAATCAGGGGGTGGCATGGTTAGTTGAAATGTAAATGTAAGCAACATGAAATAGTACTAAGTGTCAGAGTAGTGCTTCGTAGTGCTAAGTGTAGAGCATAGCCATGGAATGGGGGTGAGTGAAGCGAAGTGATGAACCATGATTTTCTAGGCTCCGATATTGGATCCACGATATCAGGTACATGATATCGTGGGCTAAATAAAAATATCAGATACATGATATCGTGATTATTGTGTAAGCCTATAAATACACATTTGGATGCACAGGAGAGGAGGAAGTCAGTAGGTGTAAGTGTAGAGTATTTTTGTTCATTTTAAGTTCATTTCAATTCTTTCCCCAGTGCATGCCCATAGTGTGATGATTATAATTGTACAAAACCTTTATTCAAGTGTGATGTACTTGTATACACGCATGACTAGCAATAAAGATTGAGATTAATCCATCATTGCGGCATTCACTTAGCTTTTATTTACTTTAATTGTTAATTATTTCCATTGTTTGTTTAGTTAATATTTACTTTATTATCATTTACATTTCATGCTGTTAATGTAGAATGAATATGACTGAATCACGAGCATTTAAGTGTGACTACTTGGTATCCTAGTAGCGTATCTAGGAGTGCCTAAGTAATATGTGCTTAGTAATCCCAGAAGTAGTACACGAGGTCTAAGATGTGTATGGATGATTAAGGATAGATGCTCATCGCACTTAGGCTAGCTTAGATTTTCTTCTTGTATTGCTCATTAGCTTAATCAAAGTTATTCTCTATTGTCCTTAGGAGTAGCATAGTGATAGGAAACACATCATACACCTCACTTTGGACTAAACCATACGTGATAAAGAAAATACTAGATAGCAAATTGCGATCAACATGTAACTATCTAAATACCACAACTAGTTCATTTGCGGAGTTCAACTGGATCATGCGTACATGCTTGTATTCATATGGTTGAGTGTAGGGGTACCTCATCACTCATCATTGGCACCATTGCTGGGGATGGTGCCAGTTATTTAGATTAGTTACATCATCCAAGATCACTATAACAAAGCCTTGATGATATATCTTTTAGAAAGAATAATTGCAAATAATTCACACATAGATTCACACACAATGTCTCTCTCACAAGACTATGATAATGAAACAACTAGTAAGGAAATTCATTGGAGAACCAACGAATTATATGGTGATGAAGATGAAGTTTGGAGTACTCAATCTTTTGCAGGGGTCTCCTATGTACATAAATGAAGACAACATCATTCCAACTCATAATTTCATAACTTACCTTGTGACAATCAAACCCTGCTGGCCACTAAGAGCCTAATGCATATACAAGAGGCTATTCGAATATCCCGCAAGCATTGCAAGGAAAGCCATCTACCTAGGCTTGATTTAAAAAACTTTCCCAAATTTTCAGGAGGCTATGATTTAGATCTGCAACATTATTTACAAGCCTTCCATCATGCCTATATATGGAACAATATTAATAATGGATGGAAAAAACTTAAGCTCTTTCCTATGATACTTGTTGGCTAAGCAAAAGTATGGTACATGTCCTTAAAACCAAAATTAATTCGACGTTGGCTGATAATGCTAGAGCTCTTCAATGAAAGATATCAAACCTATGCAAGAGTGTCAGCCTTGAGGAGGCAAATCCAAGAATGGAAACAAGCACAACATGAACCCTTGGACATGGCCTTAGAAAGATATTACTCTTTGTTAAACAGATACCTAGGCCATGTGTTCTCTGAGGAAAGGCTAATGTACCACATCATAGATGGGATCTGTAATGAAACAAGGGAGACCCTAGGGATGTATGCCCCTAGTCAACTATATGAGCTACGTACCCACCAATTCCAAGAGCTTATTGAGTGGGTAGCAAAAGAAGAAGGAGAAATGGCCAAATGTGAGAATGTTAAAAAATCTCAACAGGACCAAAATCTCAAACTAGCAAAGGCCCATGATCATGAAGAGGAAAAATCAACTTACCTCAAGGAGGTGGAACCATCTTTGCCAATAGTACAATCACTAGATGAAATTGAGGCAAAGATTAATAAGATGACAGAATGGGTACATGAAAAATGCAAAGGATAGACTAGCATTATTAGAGGTGGAACTATGCCAAATCAAGAAATAGGATAGGATAGCATGCAATAATTAGAATGAATGGATGAAGATAATAAGAATAGAAGCTCAATTGCTAATCATACATATCAATGTAATGTTTGCCTGTACAATCATCCCAAAGGCCAATGCCTAGTCTTGTCACAATTACATGAGCATTGGGAAGGAATGTTACATCTGGACTTCGTATAGAAATATCATATTCAACCATAGTGGTGAAAGGCCAAGTCGTGGGGGAGGCCACAATCAAATTGGTCACACCCTTCATACAACCTGAACCCAAGCACTTATCATGTCTAGCATCTTGTTTCCCCAACTAGATCGACATCCTCTAGTTTACCACATTATTATCATTCTCCTAAATACTATCAACCCATATCCTCTCTAACAAGATCACCACCTCATGTGCCTTTCACTTCTTCTCACCCTCAATGTTCTCATCCTTCATCCTCTTCTACATTGCCACTAGTTGTGCTAGAAGGATTTGCACCACAACATTGACCCATGAACATTATGTATGCTGCTACTGTCAATCATAGTGGGAATTCTCCACAACATCAAAAGCATCCTTTCTTTAGGCATGATTGTAGAAAGGGATAACATGGTTCTGAACCCACTACATCCACCAACTTAGCACAAGCCCAACGATGTGGTGTATCTTTCTCCTCGAACTTAACGTCTCCTATTACCTTATCAAGGCCATCAATCAACACTCCAACCACCATGTGGCCTAATGAATATAACCATGTAGGGAGACATATTGATCCTTGCATACCATCTTACGGTCATGGGTGCCATAGTGGGTTAGCTCCTTATTACATGACCACATCTTATAATTTGGCCTACTATGCCAACCTTAATCAAGTGTGTGAATCCCAAATTGGGTACATTCCAACCACCACATCAAAAGACATCCAATGGGTTAGATATGACGAGGTCCCAATATTTCCAACATGCATGGATCCCAACCTTCCATTTATTAATTCCCACCATGATTAAAAGATTAGTTATGGGGGGTATCCTTCATTCTAACAAGCAGAATTAATAAATGTTTTTCCTTTTCTTCATTTTTACAATTTTTTGTTTTCCAATTTTTCATCTTTCAATTTGTTATTCTATCTTTTTATTGGTTGGTTCATCTTTTAATTTATTGTTTTATCTTTTTATCTTTCTATGAGTAATCTCATCTATGAATAAAGCACTCATGTGACTTGTTGGTTGAGGGGTTGTTCTATGCTATCAAGTCTTGGATAACTAATTATTTGGACAATGCGCTCACCACATCCACCTAACTATTCTATTAATAAGAGGTTCTACTCTAGGTACAATGATATTCTTGTCATCATGAGAACTTAAAAGTAATTTTGTGGTCATTATGCCCAGAGTGAAAAATGATGGACCAGGAGGGAATGGCCAGGGTGTGACATCAAGGAGACTTGTGGATTCTCTTTGGTAACATTTGTAAGAGTTATCATGTAGCCTGGTTGTACTAAGATCCTTGTAGATCTAACGAAAAATGGGAGTAAGAGTAATAAAAGCACTTAATAAAGAAACCCAATACTATTCTAGGGGGTTCCATTGGAAAGACATGCACCCATGCTTGAAGGTAGGTGGCTTCGCTGGATTATGCAACAAAAAAAAAAGAGAGAAAAAATAAAAGAAAAGAAAAAAGAAGAAGAGTGTGCTAAAGCGGTCAAAAAAAAGAGAAATGAATAGATAAAGACAAATGTGCTGTAAAGAAATTCCAAAACACTCCTCCCTTGAACAAAATGCCAAGTGATCATACACCTTGTTATCATGATGCTCTTATGGTTGTCCATCATTGGATGAAACAATGCGATGTCACTGACCAAAGGAATGGACTTGGTCTTGATTTTGGAGTGATAAGCTAATGATACATAAATCATGTCCTACACTCAGGATTCATTGTGCCTTGGATCAGTTACCTCATGTCCCAATCTTTGCAATCCCTTCTACAATTTGCCTCATCTTGCTATTCATGTATTTGTGACCCATGTCTTGTGTAGCATTGAGTTCATACCTCATCATAGTGGTATCTACATGTGTGTGTTTTGTGGAATTGGTGTGGATTACATTGACCCCTTTTAGTGCCTATGAACATTTTCAGGTGTGGTTATGTAAGGGCATCATAGGTAGGAACCTGCTTTGGGGAGGACCCACTTGCGTAACTTTTGTAATTTGCACTCTTTGCACATCACCACATCATCTTATACCCTCCAAGTATTACATTTCTATAATAATCTTTCCCTTTAATCATTATTTTAAATACCAACATTCTTATGCACCACAATATGTCCTTTTTCCTCATTCTATTTATGCATTTCATTGCCAAATTCCACTACATTATACTTCTGGTGCCTTTAGGTCTCTTCAATGTTACCCTGGACCTTTCAAATTAACCTCAAATCCTTCATTTTTTAGCCTTGGAAATTCAAAAATTCATCAATCTTACCAAGTACCCTATTTTCAATGGGCTACGATATTGGGTATCGATATCGGGTTTGACACAATATCAGGTCCACGCTATCAGGTACATGATATCGTGTCCTTAAAAACTATATATATGGATCCCACAACACATTTCAATGTCATTTTCACTGTTCATGCAAGTAGAGTTATTCAAATTTTCTTCCACAAATTTTCTAGCTTGTGCACCTATCATTCAAACATCCATAACTTGCTCATTAATGCTCCGATTCCCATTTCGATTAAACTTGTCTAAACTTGGAGTGTTTAACTTAGTTGTGGGGGAAGGGTACACTCCAAGTTGTGCATACTTTTTTCAAAATTCATCGTTGCTTGAAGAATATCATAAAGGGTAAATGACCTTAAAAATGTTAAACACGTTTGCTAAATTAATTTTATCTCTTCACCCATACCATGAGAATTAATTTTTGGATCCACCTAGTCAAATTGGGCCCAATATCAAAACTTTTAGGGGACATTTTCATAAAATTTTCTAACTCTAGATCACACTAAACAAGAAATGAATTCATTAACGAAAAAAAGTAAGGTATAAATCAAATTTTGTAAATAACCTTACTAATAGTTAGCCTTGTGTGATTGCAGATGGCGCCTAATGAGGACATTAAGAAAGACCCTCTCAAGGTGCATCCAAATGACCAAGGAGAGGTAGAGGCTAGGCGTCTCTCAAGGAATGCATAGAATAGGAGGTATAATCATTCAACATCCATCAGGAGCCTTCGGTTACTGTGCAATCGAGACATGCTGAAGGAGGAGATTGCTGAGCACCTGAACAAGGACAACATCTCATGTTGTCTTCAGAATGTGTTCAAGTGATTTGTGAAAGGTTCACATCAGCAGCCGTGATTATGGAACTTAACTTTGGACCTTTCACTGAGTTTTCTCCTGAAGTAGTCAGGGACCAACTTAAAGGGTTCCCACTGTGGCCTATTCTCTCTGAAAGTGGTGATTGGTACTTGGGAGAGACGTACCAATTTTGGCACAATAAAGAAGAAGGCACCATAGTTAATATTGGTGGTGTTTCTATGGATTTCTCTGCCAAAGCCATTTTGGAGGTGTTGAATCTTCTGAATATAGGGCCAAAATTTGCTCACTTATCCACTAGTTCCGATGTTGATGCATAGAAGATATGGTTGAAAAGTACATATGGCAAGGAAGACAAAGCATATGGAGAGCTGACACTTGAAGAGAGAATATACTTCAAGTTCGGCACATATCACATCTTCCTCTCAAAAGGGTTAAATAGAATCTCCACATATGTAGCTAGAGGAAGTGCTATCTTGATGGACAAGGTTAATGCCAAGCTACCCCATCTGTATGTTATAGAAATTTTGAGGTGATTTGAAGAATGCAAGATGGGGAATTTCGCATTGCCCTTCCCCTGTCTCATCAAGAAGTTATGCCATCATGCTCGAATTCTAGGGTACACTAATGACATCCACTAGAAAAGCCCAAAATGCTTCATTTGATAAATTATTGAAGCCACCAGCCCCAAGGAAAAGTGTTGGTGAGACATTGGAGCCTGAACAAGAATAGACGGTGGGGCCCATTACACCTCAAACTATAGGGCCTAGTCAACTTCTAAGCATAAGGCCTAGTCAACAACAGGAAGTGGGGCCTAGCACAGGCCAGCAAGACCAATTGCCACCACTACCGTAGGACTATCAACCATCGATGAGCCATCTTAGGGCCATTGCTGAGATAGTCAGTTGGGGAAGCTATGATGAGACTAATCTCTTTAGGGTCATAGATGATGTCGTACGATCCAGAGTCTCAATTGATCGAGCACGAGGTGAGGTATTGATCCAAACAAGAGGAGGGGAATCACACTGGTCATAGCAGATCTCTAGGAATGCTGCATCCTTTTAGGTGTAATTAGAAATTAGTGAAGATGCCACAGTAGTGGTCATGTAGCACCAAGATGCAGTGAGAGTTGTAGAAGTGGTTACAGATCACATAAAAGAATCATTCAATGTCCCTGTTGTGCCACCAGTAGATTTTATAGGAGCACGCGATGCTCAAACTTTATTCAATCCCTCAATGATTCCTATGAAGCATGAGGATGTTCTAGATTGGTTGCTGTAGACAGGACAAGTGATGATGTCCTTGTTTGACATCCCTCAAGATGTCACAGTAACTCAGTCAGACCTCATCTCCACAAAAGGGAAGCTGGTCATGGTAGAGATTAGGGTTGAGCATGCAAAAGCGAGGTTGGAAAGACTCTAAGAAAATCTTGTCAACCTACAAGTTGCACAACGGGACTCATCTCAATTCATCCCCATAGTCTAGCTAGAGTCCTTCCAGACAAAGCAACTTAATAAATTATTAGAAGAGAATAAAAGAGTGATGAAGGAGAAAGAGAAGGCTGATTGGGATGCTTCCAAGGGACAAGCTCAAACATATGCACATGCCAAAGCACTCAAGGCCTTACAAGAGGAAAATAAACAACTTGTCACTAACAATCTCTGGTTGATCACCATAGAAAAACAATGGAATGTTCTTGAAGAAAATTTTCACCAATTACGAAAATAATTAGTCAGGGTCAACTAGGACATGAATCACTTGGCCAGAGAAAATAGAACCCTCTCAATAGAGGAGGTAAGCAAAATCCGCCAGAAGATGACAATTGAAATAAGTGAGTGGAAAAATGAGGCCAAGAGACTTGAAAAGCTTAATGAACACTTCAAGAATTAGGTGGGGATATATAAATAGGTGATAGAAAAAGAAATCCATATGGCCAAGACCCATATCAACACTCTTAGTGCTCAAAACACTAATTGGTGAGCCATATTGGATACTTATACCTTCATCCACCAAGTTGAACTAAAAGGCCAGGACTTGCAGATACAAGACCTTACGAACTACATGGAGTTGACAAACTCGTGGTATGTCAACTTAGCCATGTTAATAGTAGGACACCTGAGAACAAAGTTAGAGAAATAGGTAGCAACCACCTACACGAAGTATGAAATAGAATTTGTTGAACACAAGAAGATGATGTAGAAATTAGAAGTGAAAAATTTTATGTTAGAGGTGGTCAAAATTAGCTACCAGGGACAAAACGATGTCATGGTAGATTTGGCTCAATGGCTCATGGACTATCAGGAATACAAGGATAAAGCCAGAGCCTATGAAGAAGAACGATGACTATTTGTAGCTTGGTATGTCAAGGCTAATCAAATGTTTCCGCAACTACTATGTCCATGGGAGGTGCTAAATTTATCAAACATTGGAGCATCAGCATGGATGGTAGAGGATCCCTGAACTAAGGAAGAAAAACTCTAAGCACTTCTTTAGAAACATCCATTTCTAAAACTTGGAGCACAAGACAAGGGGAAGAGACCCATGGAGAAACCACCGCCACCAAGAACCACATGAGTTCCAATAAATTTTGTAATTTTGTGTTTGTGTCCCAATTTTGTTGTGTTCAACTCTCCACTATGGCATGAATAAATTCCTAGTTAGTCAATAATCCAACACCTATTCACTGTGTAATCAATTGAACTTGTTCTCATTTTATTTTACTTGAGGATAATTTTTCATTTAGTCGTGGGGTAATGATGAACCATGATTTGCCAGGCTTTGATATTGGATTCACGATATCGGGTACACGATATTGTAGCCTAAATCACGATATCAGATACACAATATCATGATTCCTGTGTAAGCCTATAAATACACATTTGGATGCACATTAGAGGAGGGAGTGAGTAGGTGTAAGTGTAGAGTCTTTTTGTTCATTTTTAGTTCATTTCAATTCTTTCCCCAGTGCATGCCCATGGTGTGATGATTGTAATTGTATGGAACCTTTATTCGAGTGTGATGTACTTGGACACACACATGACCAGCAATAAAGATCAAGATTACTCCATCATTGTAGCATTCACTTAGCTTTTATTTACTTTAATTATTAATTATTTTCCATTGTTTCTTTAGTTAATATTTACTTTATTGTCATTTACATTTTATGCTGTTAATGCAGAATGAGTATGACTTAATCATGAGCATTTAAGTGTAACTACTTGGTATCCCAGTAGCATATCTAGGAGTGCTTAAGTAACATGCACTTGATAATCCCAGAAGTAGTACATGAGGTCCAAGATGTGTACAAATGATTAAGGATGGATGCTCATCGCACTTAGGCTAGCTTAGATTTTCTTCTCGTATTGCTCATTAGCTTAATCAAAGTTATTCTCTATTGTTCTTAGGAGTAGCATAGTGATAGGAAACACAACATACACCTCACTCTAGACTAAAACATACATGACAAGGCAAATACTAGTCCAGGGGTGGGGGGAGGGGGGAGAAGACAACAAACTACAATCAACGTGTAACTATATAAATACCACAACTAGTTCATCTATGGAGTTTGACCAGATCATGCGTACATGCTTATATTCATATGATTGAGTGTAGGGGTACATCACCACTCATCACCAAGGGTTTCAATTGCAACAAGGATGTCAAATAGCAGAGACTACAGCCTGAGCATAATATAGTGTGATGATGTGTGAAAAAGTGTGAAAAGATGCAAGAAAAATGTAATAAAATGGTAGAAACAGGAGAGAGAAATGGAACACCACCCCAAATGGAAGCATAGTTAGCTCCAAAGGGTCTCAGAAGTTACATAGTATACAACAGGTGTAGTGGGAGTGTAGTCACAGTCTTGATGGTGTTGGGCCATGAAGTCTAGCCCTCACTGAGATGAACTGTGCTTGCTGGGTTGGCCACTGTGATGTACCATGCAATGTTCTATAGGGTTGAAATGGGGCTATAGTGTACCTTGCAGTGCAAGGATGCCTTTTTGCTGGTGTGGTGTGTTTTGGATCTCATTTACCCATGAAGCTAAGTGCTAAGATGCCAAGATGCCAAATGCCAAATGAAAGTGCCAACTACCAACTCAATGAAAATGGAAGCCAACCCCTAAAACATTGGGATCCAAGGATACCACATGGTGGTGCGGTAGGTGGGACCATGAGAAAAATTCAGAAAATTTTCTAACTCTGGTTGCTATGCTTGCCTTGTGTTACATGCGGGACACGGAATGCTCCCCAGGAATAGGGTGTAGCATGAACACTTAGAAAAATTTGGTAAAAATTATTCTCCTTGTTCTTGCTAAGCTAGCTACGCTCTAGAGCATAGCAGGAGGAGTAACCTTAGGAGTTAGAAAATTTGCTAAATGCCTCTTCCATGTTGAGCTAGCTTGATAGCTTTTGGCTTGAAACTTAGGCAAAACTGGCCATTGAGGTGCTAGCTACACTTTAGAGTGTAGTAGGGGCAATGGGAACATAGCACAACACTTAGAAAATTTTGCAAAACTAGCCATTTGTGTGTTGGCTATGCTTGCTACGCTCTAGAGTGTAGCAACTATAGTGCTAAAGTGTAGCACAACACTTAGAAATTTTTTGCAAAACTACCCATTTGTGTGTTGGCTATGCTTGCTACCCTCTAGAGCATAGTAGCTATAGTTCTATATCATAGCACAACAATTAGACAAATTCTCCAAGGCAGATGATCCAAGGCTTGCTGGAATGTAGTGCCATAGGTAGAGAAGTGATTAATGAAGACTTCCACCCTACGACGAATCTCCTGCTAAAAAGTGCTTAAGACCAAGTGTTGGAAAGTTGCAGAGATATTGCATGGACCAAAGGATATCTTATGATTTGAAAAAGTTCCCTAGGGACTTGTAAATGTTTTTCTGGCTTGATCCTCGAGTGCAATTTAAATTTGGTTAGAGCCACTATAACCATCCAGAAAGCTATAATAGTAATGCCTAGAAATAGTATCCAACACTTGGTCCACAAATGGCAATGGAAAATGATCTTTGAATGTTGCCATGTTCAATAACCTGAACTCAATACATACCCACCAATTGTCATCTTTCCTTGATATAATTACAAGTGAATTAACCCACTCACTATCTGCAATTGGATAGATGAACCCCACCTTGAGGTGTTGTTTAATTTCCTCTTTGATGATCTATTTCAATTTAGGATTTAGTTGTTGTTGCGGCTGCCTCTTTGGCTTCATGTATGGATTAGTATAAATGTGATTGTGGCATATCCTAGGACCAATCCCTGTGAGTTCAAGATATGATCAAGAAAAGGCTGCTGGCCATTTGTTGACCACCTTCAATAACATCCTTTTTTACTTATGAGCAAGGTTGGTATTGATTATCACTAGCTTATCATTTTTCAAAAATTCATATTCCATGTTGGTAGGTAGAGTTTTCAACTCTAAGAGCTTCTGTTTAAAACTATTAGGGATTTCCAACTCTCCCTAATCGATATCATTAGGTTCATCATTGGAGAGTTGGTGATGAACTTGCTCTAGTTTATCTATGCTTTTAATATAGGCATAAGTTAGCCTCTTAGTAGGTTCCATGCAAAGTTTGCTACTTTCAAAATCATCTATCAGCCATTGGGTGTGCTTCTTTTTTGTGGTTGCTATGTATACGCACTTTTGGATTTTAAATTCATCTACACACTGTCTACATGCTTTGATTATTTTTCTTTTGATAGATCAAAGTTTCTTCACACAGTTGCACATGGTATTGTTGTACACAATGCATGGAACTCTTTTCTTCTTAATCTTTTTGAATGCATTTTCCTTTGCAATATCCAAGAAAATATCTTTGATGCTCATTTGCGCATTAACAATGCTCAACCAAAAACTTCCCATAATGATTGGGAAGTCCCATTTACAATTGTTAACTTTGATCACTAGGAAATTAGTAGGATACAACCACCCATAGACAATGGTCACAATGTTCTCCACTAATGCCATGAGAACAATGATGGACTAATCTACTAATTCTAAATGGATATTTCTCTTTTTGAGAAATGGTAGGTTCCAAGCATTGTACATTTCATGAAAAATCAAATTAACACCATAACTTGAATGAGAAGAGCCTTGCATGGCTCATTCCTTGCAATTTTCAAGTAGATGAGAGGACTTCCAAGATTAGCTCTTTTCCTAGGAAGGTTTCTAGCCTTGATCTAATTAGATACAACATGGGTTAACATGACTATGAAGATCTTGGGAGGCATTGCTTTCAAAAGGAATGGATGTAGAGGATGAAGGAGACACAGGGTGACCAGCCACATAAGTAGGTGAGGGCTTGGTAGGGCTAGTGGTTTGGAAAAATGGTCTTTTATAGGATCTACATTCCAAACCACTCAACTAAGGAGCTAGCTATAAGTTAACAACCCTGGTAGTATTATGTTGTTATGGCTATGTTGGAGTTTCATCCTAAATGGATGAAGTAAGAGCTAATTGGGTGGAGGTTGGAGGAACATGTGCTGAAGGATGATGAGGATGATAAGAATATGAGGATTCCCATCTAGAAGATGGAGAATGAGTTTTGTAATACTATGAAGGGTAGTAGTGATGCTGAAAAAAAGCATGACTAGAAGAGTCATGCAGAGACATGGGCTATTGAGCATAGTACCCATACAACTACCTGTAAGGGTACTACTACCTTAGTGGTGACATCTCCCATGATTGTGGGTGCTACCATTGATGATACTGCTCATATGTTGTGGTGGAGCTCAACTTGGATAATAAGCCTATTGTTGCTAATGGAACTACATTTGGTTGCCTTGGGGATAAGGTAGCCTTCTAGGTGCTTTCCTTCATGGTAGTCTAGGATTCAAAGCATAAACCCTAGATTCTTGTAAGTGGGACACAACAAGGCAACATCCCCTAAGATGTTCATATTGGTAGATGTCACATCCACCATCATCATTTGATTCTGACTCCATAAACTCTTATACTACAGCAACTCTACCCTTACCACTTTGGTAGGCATGTTTGGCTTTTTTCTTCTCATGCTATCATGATCATGACCAATTTTTAGAGTATTTTAAAATTTTTCATTCAAATATTCCCACATTTTATCAACCTTAGCGAAAATTTTAGATAGATTTTTGAATTGGTAAGGTTTTCTGTTGCACCACTTCATCAAGTGGTGCCTCCTCATCACTATCACAAAATCAGACCTCCTTTTTTCTAATGGAAGGATCCCAATTATACTTCTTAGTAGTTTCTCATTTTCTCAACTCACCTTTTGATTTTACAACCTACTCAATTAGTAGTTGAATCTGATGGAATCTCAGTTTTGATAGTCTCCCTTCGGCATAGACCCCAAGAGTTCTCCTTGTTTTTGATTGGAGATCATCTATGATATGCTAAAGTTGCTCCCATTGAGAATAACCATGCTTAGGACATCTATGCAAAAGGGAATAATACTTGTTTATGGTTATGTCCAAGGATTCATGTGTTCCTTGTTGCCAACGTTGGATTTGCTTTCTCAAATTGAACACTCTAGAGTATGTCTGATATTTGTCATTGAACATCTCAAGCATTGTACTCCATCTACAAATTGATTCTACCTTCAAGGAGTGGTACCAACTTTTTGCTACTTTTATGAATGTCCTGGGGAGAAACTTAAGCTTCTATAAATCATTTTCTATGGTTTGCAAGGCACAGGCATCATGAAAGGATTGAAGATGGGTATGTGGATTTGAGTTATATCCCCCCTCAAATATGGGGATATTGTTCATGTCCAACCTCTTGATTCTACTATCTTTCACATGCTTGGCTGGAATTCTAATTGCCTCTGTAATGTTTAGCATGCTTCAAGTTACTAGCAAAGGTTCATCATCATCATAATTTTGATGTTGCCTATGATGTCCATTGCTATCCCTTGGTTCAAGGTAGGGCCTACGATCATTATCTCATCATTCACCTTTATCACTATTTTGTCCCTTGTGGTTTCAATTAGATTTAGAGGAGGAAGAAGATGTAGATGAAAAGGATGAAGTAGGAGGAGGATTGCCACCACCACCGTGTCTCCCACCTCCTCTCTACTTGTAATAGCCATGATCATTAGGTTTATTATCATCATGATGCTTTTCTGATCCCCTACCTTGACTCTCACTTTTGCTTGAACCTGGATTGTTAATAGTGGACTGCAGATTCAGGTTTAAGCCCCCTTCACTAGAGTTAAGGGGTAGAAAATCTTCATGTTGAGAATCCCTAGAGGGAGGATCCTCATTATCATTTTGGTTTAGCAGAACAAGTGGTTAGTGAACCATTTTCTCCTTGTAGCTTTATGACATTTTTCCTGGTGCCAATGTCATTTGCATTATGTTTCTATGGGATGGTAGTACCAATAGTCATGGTCCTACACAACGTATTCATCATGGTGATCCTGGGTGCCTAACCTCTTAAAATTTTGGAGTAGCATACCAGGAACAGGTTAGTCAGGAGGCAACACAACATTTCCCTCCATATCTCTCCACTGCAGCTGCTCATCTTGATATAGGATGAAGGTGAAATCAGGTACAAACTCATTTGGATGAGTGTACACTACTTTGAATTCTTTGGGCATTGACAGTTTTGATTCATCATGCTTATGAGAAGAAGACATTTTGGATTAGAGAAAAAATTCATCGTGCTTAAATAATAATAATAATATATCTATATATATATATATATATTGAATGGTTGTGACCTTAGAGTTTATTCTAGTCATCTTAAATAATATTCACTAAGTCCTAGATAGTGCACATATCAAACTACAAGTCCCTGACAATGGTGCCAATGATGAGCAACGAGTACACCTTACACCCAACCATATAAATCACCAAGTGTTCATGCATGAACCGATCGAATTCTATGGACTTATAGCCTTTTAAGTACACTGGTGTATAGGAAGTGAAATTAACTATTGCAATTGTTGTCTTCCCATTTACACTTGTGAAATGCAAAGGTATGGTTATGTGCAACTGAGGCATATGATTTTTATAATTTTTACGTTTTATGTTTTAAGTTACATAAGGGTAAAGAATAATGTATAAAATAAAATAATTAAATTTCTAATATAATCTAACTAGCTACACCTAACTAATCCTAACATAAGCATCCATTCTCACTTGTTGTACACATCTTGAACACGTTTAATGCTACTAGGTTACCAAATGTTAAGAATTATTGGGATTACCTAGCGCCAAGTGTATGCTCAAAGTGGTCATACTTATGTGCTTAATTAATCACTATTTAATCTAGCTTAATTTATCTTAATTACTTAAAGCATTCAAGGAAATTGGATAAAACATTAAATGCATAAATAAACAAGTAATCTATTTTGAACTGCTACAAGGTTTATTAGAAAGTTCATCTTGATTGCCGCACATATTGTCATGCTCAAGTTCAATAGTGCTTGAATAAAGATTCGTATACTCTTTGACTCATACTTTGGGAACTTAGAAAAATATTCTCACCTTCAAGCAAGAAAACTGCAACAGCTCTACTACAATTATGAAAAAAGATGTCATAAACACTACCAGTGAACGTGTATTTGTAGGTGAAAATAGAAATTATGTTGACAAGGCCACATCAACACATCAAATCTTGCATCAATGTGATCACATTGACGAGGCCATATCAATGAAGCCTTGTCGACATAAGCCTTGACATGACTCATCACCATCCCTTCTATCTTCATTTTTCATTCTTATTTTCCTTTTTTTAGGCATGGCATCATGCTACTTGACATAAGCTAAAGTATGCATGGCATAGTACACATGATGTATGTGATCATACTAATGCTAATGCATTGGATCCTATCAGAACTCCATAATTAAATGCACTTGGGCTAGAGTAGCACTAGGATGGGTGGCCTCTCAAGAAGTCCAAGTGTTGCACCCTCCTTTTTCACTTTGTTTATTCTCCTTTCATCTTTTATCATCTAATGGTCCTCACTCTATATTTTCTATGCTCTATCTTAGGCTTAGGACTAGAGGAGTCTTTTTTTTTTTTTTTGCACTCTTAGTATTCTTTCTTTATACATGGCGTCATGCTACTTAGCATAAGATTAAGTGCAAAAAGCATGATACACTCGATAGGTGAGATCATACTAGTGCTAATGCATGAAGTCCTATTAAAACTCCCTAATTGAGTATGCTTTGGCTAGAGTAGTATTAGGATGGATGACCTCTTAGGAAGTCCTAGTGTTGCATCCTTCTTTTTTGCTTTGTTTTCTCCATCTAACGATCCTTGCTTTGCCTTTTCTATTTGATGTTCTAAGACTTAGGGTTGGATTTGTGTTTTCTATATTTATTTATTTATTTTCCTATCTTTATTTTGCATGAAATCGTGCTTGTTGTTGGACGTTTAAGTGCACACAGACGAGGCATACTCAATAGGTACAATCATACCAATGCTAATGCATCGGATTCCTTCAAAACTTTGTAACGAAGTGCACCTTCACTAGAGTACAATCAAGATGGATGACCTCTAGGTAAGTCATACTATTACATGCTCATTTCTCATTTTGTTCATCTTTTCTATTTGATGGTCCTTGCATTGCATTGTTTGTTATGCATACTAAGGTGTATGGTTACAATTACCCATTTTGTCTTTGTTTTTTTGTTCTTATTTTTTTTCTTTAGGCATGGTGTTGTCTTGCTTGGAATAAGCTTAAGTGCATACGATATGGTACAATTGACATGTGTGATTATACTAATGCTAATGCATTGGATCCTATCAGAACTCCATAATTAATCATGCTTAGGGTAGAGTAGCATTAGGATAGGTGACCTCTCAAGAAGTCCTAGTGTTGCACTTCCTCTTTTTTCTTTTCATTTTTTAGCTATTAGCTTTCTTTCTTTATGCATGGCATCATATTGGTCAACATAGGTTTAAGTGTGTAGCATGGTACACTTAATAGGTGAGATTATTTTTCACTCTTAGTTTTCATTCTTATGCATGACATAAAATTGCTTGACATAAGTTTAGGTGCATGTAGCATTGTACACTCAATGGATGTGATCATAGTAGCGCTAACGCATCAAATCCCATTAGAAGTTTGTAATTAAGTACACTTGGGCTAGAGTAGTATTGGGATGGAGTAGTACTAGGATGGTTGACCTCTCAAAAACTCTTAGTGTTGCATCCTCTTTTTTTACTTTGTTTTTTCCATCTAATAGTCCTAACTTTGCATTTTTTGTTTAGTGTTCCAAGTCTTATGGTTGGAGCCATGTTTGTTGTATTTTTTTTATTCATTCTTATTTTTGTTCTCTTATGCACAACATTGTGCTCATTGTTGGACGTTTAAGTGCATGTAAGTAAGGCATACTCGATGGGTATGATCATACTAATGTTGATACATTAGATCCCCTAAGAACTCCATAGCTAAAGATGATGATGAAGTATTTCATAAATTCCAATGAAGTTAAGTCAATAATGACTTAATGAAGTACAATGAAGATTTGGGAAGTTATGTTTAGGAGAAACTCAATGAATTACAGTAAACCAAGTTTAAGTAGAAGACTTTGTAATACATTAAGTTATGAATCACAGTCATAAGTATGTTATATCTTATGATGAAGAAGAAAATATGAACCAAAAGAAGAGGCATTGCCACTAATAGTTACACATAAAGTTGTTAGCAAGGAAAAACCTAAAGATACATCAAGCCCAAAGATGATGTTATGAATTAACAAAGTAAGGAAGGGGTATCAAGTTATGGAATTAGTACAACGTAACTTTGTTCAACATAAGAGGATTCAGAAGTAGGCAAGTTAGTGAGATGATACCAAGAACCTTGAAGAATTATGAAGATCAGTCATCATTATGAAAAGAGCTACAATCTTATATTTCCATGATATTAATATCACTATCAATTATGAAAAGTAAATGTCTTTGTAAAAGATTCTAAGGTATTTACATTGTATTATGAATGAAAAGAAATGTCAACATAACCAAATTCTAACATGGTTCAATGCACATCAACAAAGATTATCACTTAGTATGAAATTCAAGAGATTTCAGAATGGATAAAAGGAAAGAAGTAAGAAAAGAGGGCACTACAAAGCTTCAATCAAGAAAGATAAATTCATAAGAAAGTTATGAAGAATTAGAAGATGAGAAGAAATTGGACAAAAATATGGTAAAGATGACTTTTGATAATAGTGGTGTACCTATGCAAAGATTCAAAAGACTAAGAAGATCTAGATCAAGGAAGTAAATATGAAGGATCATCTATAAATTGACTATGAAAAGGCATGTATTAGAGGAAATGATGCTTCAAAAAAATCATAAAACTACTATAGGAATCATAATTATGTTAAGAAGAAGTGAAACATAATGAAAATTAAAAGAGAATACAATTACTTGAGGAAGGAAATTAAAGAATAGCTAAAGTACCAATTTGAATATGCAAGAATCAAAGACTACAACTTACAAGCATAGGCACTAATTTGAATTCATTTTCCTACTTGATGAGGCACACATTAAGAAAGGAGTGACAATTGTTCAAGTTGCAAGAAGGAGAACCTACTATACTAGAGCATCAAGATGGAAGGATATGTCAACTAGCAATTTATTTTCAAAAATAACAAGTTGGTACTATTGCTATAAATATTGTTGTAATATAAGATTTGACACAAGCTAATGCAAAATTGAGATAGGTAATCTCATGACCATCAAATGGTTTAAGAAAAAATTTATTTTCCTCAAATAAAATAGGGACTTATAGATTGTTAGTGATGAATCATCGTTTGTCTGTGGCTGTGACGTTGGGTACACAACATCGAGCTGCAATGTCACATACACAACATCGAGGCCTTGGTTTGACATCGCATATCCAATGTTGGGGTATATTCTCCAAGTCTATAAATACCATGCCTAGGCTTCTATTTTGAGTCAGTTTTGAATAGTTTTAGTTTTTAGTTTTCAAGCAAGGTAGTGAAGCTCTTGCAGTCTATTTTCCTTAGAATATTTTTTGAGTGCTCGTAGAAGGAGTCTAAAGTGTGTATGGTTCTTTGTTTGAGCATTGATGTATCTAAGTGCAATAGTGTAAAAGGAATAAAATGAACTCTTTTGACAATCCTTGTAGCATTGAGAATAGTTTAATATTTTCTTTAATGCATTTTACTTTCTTGCTCTTTATTTTAATGCATTTGATTAAGCAATTTATTTCTAGTAGTTAATGAACATGAGCATGACCACTTCAAGCATTCATAGAGTACTTGGTAACCCAGCAATGCTTAACATTTGGTAGCCCAATAGTGCTATATGTGTTCATGGAAGTGGGATGGTTACTTGTGTTAGGCTAGCTAGGGAATAGAAAATTTAGCTTTTAATCTACTTAACTCTTTATTCTTGTTGTAGGCAATTACATCCATAAAATATAAAACAACAAAAAAAATTCATATACCTCAATTACACTTAAACCATACCCTTTAGCCTCACAAGTGTAGTTGGGAGGACAATGAACATTCTCAACATCATTTCACTTCCTAGAGAAACTAGTGTACAAGATAACTATAGGTCCATGAAATTCGATTGGATCATGCATAACGCCTTAGTGATTTGTATGGTTGGGCATAGGGGTACCTTGTTGCTCATCATTGGTGCCATTGCTGGGGATCTTTTTGTTCTTTTGTGCAATATCTAGGACAATATTTAAATCATTGGAATGAACCTGAGAGTCAATTACTACAACAAATTCTTAGAGCACACTATGCTTTTTATTTTTCTAACCAAAAATTTCTTCTTCTCATAGAAGTAATCCTTTGTCAAAAGCTGATAATGTTCATTTGACAAAGCCTCAATAGTATTGAAGCATATATACTCACCTTGATGAGTATGTGCCAAACTTCACCTTCATCTTACACCAGGATGAATAGCTATGGTGGTGTGACATGGGGGATAACATTATGTTACTGCCCAATCGTACTACTCCCATAATGCTATATGAAATGCTTGCATGATGTGGTCTTCAAGACCACCATGGGAAGTATAATGTGGAAGATTTCGATGCTAGGGATCATCATCCCATTGTTGCACAATGCCTATGGGATCAGTAGCTAGAACAGTGCTATGAGATTTCGAAGGGAAAAGGGCTTAATGATCCTCCATTTCTATTGTACCAACAAGCTAGTGGAGAATCCTTCTATGGAGGTTTTCCATACAACGATTCTCCTCTCTTTAACTTTAGTGATGGAGGTCAAAACCAGAATCTTTACTCCATAGTTCATAATCCTGATTTTGATAAAAAGGGATTAATGACAAAGAAGGATCCAAAGGGGCAAGTCAAGACAGGGATGCAAATAAGAAGCATGGTCATAACCATGGTCACGATTGTCGAAGAGGTAGTAGTAGGCATCATGATGATGTTGATTCTCCTTCCTCTTCCCCTTTATCATCATCATCTTCTTCTAGCTTTGATCGTAACCGTAGAAGGTGAGATCATGATGGAGGTGACCGAAATGAGCACAATGAACAGTGGGACCACAATAATCAAGTTGACCATCAAAATAGGCAAGATTAAGGATGTAGATATTCAAGAGAGGCACATTTCCATGAACGAAGAGGTAGTAGAGGGCATTGTAAGCACCATGATCAAAGCCTTAATGAGCCTCTATTTGGTATCCAAAGTATGATTAACATTGTAGAGGTAGTTAGAATCCCAACAAGACATGTGAACGATAGTTGGATCAAATGGTTAGACATGAACAATATTTATTGATTTGAAGGAGGATATAACTTTGATATGAAAAATCATCTTCAAGCTTTCCAAGATGCATGTGCTTTGTAAAACATAGAAAACGAGTGGTAGAAATTGAAGTCGTTTCCTAGGACACTCATTAAAGAAGTAGAGAATGAGTACTAGTCTTTAGAGTTAGAATCTATCAGATGATGGAGTACCATGCTTGAGTTGTTCAATGATAAGTATCAAATGTACTCTAGAGTGTCTAACTTAAGAAAGGAAATCCAAGGTTGGAAGTAAGAAGCACACAAACCCTCAGACATTTCCATTGGATGATACTATGCCTTGATGCATAAATACCCTGGCCATGGTTATTCTTAATTGGCTCAACTTCACCACATTGTAGATGGGCTTCATAATGAAATGAGGAAAACCCTTGGTGTCTATGCCCAAGAGTGATTGTTAGAACTAACAGCCCATCAGGTACAAAGGTTAATAGAGCAAGTTGCTAAAGAGAAGGGCAAACTAAGAAAAATAGAAAGTGCAGAGGAGTACAACTACGATCCTTCCATTTGCAAGTGGGAGGTTCAACTTTGTGATAGTGAGGGTGAGTTTGTATTTGATAAGGGGATGCATAAAAAAAGTCTTGCCACTTCAATAGTTCCAATCTAAACTTATGGCTAAGGTTGAGCAGTTAAGAGACTCCATGGATAGTAGATTTCAAGCTATCCTTAAAATTGCTAAGGAGTCCTAAGAACAAGGTAGTGATCATGAGCGTAAGAGGTGCAAGGAAGCTGAATGTGCATATTACAAAGGTAAGGGAAAAATTGCTATAATAGAAGAGGTTGCAGATAGTGAATCAGATGATGATCATGGATGTGATGCCTACCAGTATGAACATCCTAAGGGATGTTGCCCTGTTGTGTCACATCTCTAGGAGTCTTGGGTATATGCCTTACATCCATGACTTACACAAAGGAAAATATCTAGAAGGTTTCCTTATCCTCAAGGTAATCTTAGATAGTTCTGCGAACAACAATTGTATTATCCAAGTGGAGCTCCACTGCAACCATACGAATAGCACCAACAATAGCAACAACTACAATCATGGGTGTTTACACTGCCAAGGTATTAAAATCCTTACCAGTATCTTGATCCATATGGTTACCACGTTCAGCAACCCATGTCTCCATGTGACTCTTTAAGTACATTTCTAATATTTAGCCTTACAAACACCCTTTTGATTATTATCGAACTCCTTCTCCACATGAAAGAAGGGATGCCACCTTCTATCCTTACCCTCCTCTTATCCCTACACACACTCCTCCTCCAGTTGCACAACTACCACTTTTTTTTCCTATGTAGGATGAATTACCAGCTCAACTACAATAACACAATGCTATGAGGGTTATTAATTTGCAATCCAATCATCAATCGGAGGGGTCGAATGTTGGATCAAGGAAAAGACCTTTCTTTAGACCTTGTAGTCCACCTAAGTCCTCACCTACACCTATGGTTGATAACCCTACTCTTGCCTCTTCCTCCATATCAAATTTTTACAAGCCTCCTTCAAGCCAAACTTTGCCAAGGATCCACACTAAAATTCTCACTCATACTGTGTCTGATTGGATCCATGTAGGAGACCTTCCTAGGAAGGTAGCTAATCCTAGAAGTCCTTTAATCTATTTACAGATTGATGAGAATGAACCATGCAAGGTTATTCTCAATTTAGGTTCTGGTGTTAATTTTATTTCTCATGAGATGTACACTACCTAGAACTTGCCACCTCTTAAGAAGAGTAACATTAGATTGGAATTGGAAAGCCAGTCCATCACTATTCCATTGGAACTGGTAGAAGACATTGTGACCACTATTTGTGGGTGGTCTTATCTTGCTGACTTCATGGTAATCAACGTGAAGAATTGCAAAGGGAACTTCTCAATCATTATGTTAAGGGCATGGATAAGCACTATAGATGCAAGAATGGACATCAAAGATCTTTCCCTAGAAATATCTAAAGAAAATGCATTTTGAAAGATTGAGAAGAAGAGAGTTCCATGCATCACATACAGTGATACAAAGTGCAATTGTGTGCAAAAACTTTGGGCCATCAAGCACGCATCCATCTTTGCATGCAAGCAGTGTTCACTAGAGGTAGAAATTCAAAGGTGTTTGTATGCAGCAACCATAAAATAGGAGGGCACCCAATGGCTGACTGTTGATTTAGAAAGTAGCAAACTTTGCATGGAACTAGCTAAGAGCTTGACATGTGAATATCTCATGAGCATGGATGAACTTGAGCAAGTTCATCACCAATTCTTTGAAGATACAAATGATGATATTCACTTGGGAGAGTTGGAAATTCCTAAGAAATTTAAGCAAGAGCCCCTTAAATTGAAACAATTACCAGCTAGAATGGAATATGTGTTTTTGAAAAATAAGATGCCAATTATAATCAATGCAAGACTTGCTCCAGAATAGAAAAATATGTTGTTAAGAGTCGTTGAAAGATGGTTAGCAGCTTTTGCTTGGTCATATCTTGAACTCATAGGGATTGATCCTAGGATATGCTAGCATTGCATTTACACCGATCTAGCCATGAAGCCAAAATAATAGCCACAAATTCAGTTGAATTCCAAATTAAAGCAAATCATCAAGGAGGAAATCAAGCAACTCCTCAAGGTGGGGTTCATCTATCCCATTGCAGATAGTGAGTGGGTTAGTCCACTTGTAATTGTACCAAAGAAAGGTGGTAAGTGGTAGGTCTACATTGATTTTAGGTTGTTGAATATGGAAACATTCAAGGATCATTTTCCATTGCCATTTGTTAGCTAGGTGCTAGACACAATATTAGGGCATTACTACTATAGCTTCCTAGATGGTTATAGTGGCTATTAGCAAATCCAAATTGCACTAGAGGACCGAGCAAAGATAATGTTTACAAGTCCTTGGGGGACTTTTGTGTATCATAAGATGCCATTTGATTTATGCAATGCTCCTACCACATTTCAATGCATGGTCTTGAGCATCTTTCAACAGTAGATTGGTAGTGGTGTAGAAGTCTTCATGGATGACTTCTCAACCCATGGAGCTACATTTGAGCAAGCCTTGTACTGCCTTGAGTAAGTGCTAAAATAATGTGTCAAAACTAACTTGTGGCTCAATTAGTAGAAAATTCATCTCATGGTCCTAGAGGGCATTATACTAGAGCACAAAATCTCATAAGAATTGAGGTGGACCTTGAAAAAATAAGGGTTATCTAAGGAATAACCCACCAGCCAAAAATAGTTAAAGATGTTCAGTCATTCCTTGGACATACTGGCTACCACCAATAATTCATAGAGAACTGCTCTAAGATTGCAAAACTATTGGTCGAGCTAACAAAGAAAGATGCTCCTTTTGTCTCAACCCTGGAATGCAAAAAAGTGTTCTAACAATTGAAAGAAAGGCTTGTGAAAACTCCAATTCTATAAGCACTTGATTGGTCCAGACCATTTCATATCATGATAGATGCATTGAATTATGCCTTGGGAGCTATGTTGACATAGTTAAATGAAAAGAAACATCCATACTACATCCACTACACCAACCGAAGCATTGTGGGCGCACAATTAAACTACACCACCACAGAGAAAGAATTGATGGATGTGGTGTTTGCTATAGAAACATTTAGGCATTATGAGCTTGGATATAAGGTGTTTGTGCACACTAATCATAGTGCCGTCCACTTTCTAATAAACAAGCCAAGGGTAAGCTCTCGTGCAATACGGTGGTTAGTGATCTTACAGGAGTTTGATCTTACAAAGGTAGATCGAAAGAGCACTGATAATGTGGTTGTTGATCACTTATCTCAATTGTGATGGGATGATAAAGAGGAAGAAAGATCACTCTCTAACATGTTTCCTAATGAACTTCTCTTTGCTAGGGTAATAACTAAACAAATGCCCAATGAGCCAAAATGGTATGATAACATTCTCACCTATCTTCTCACTCAGGAGAAAACACAAGGGTTGGACCATCGAAAGAAATAATAGTTTCTTCACCAGGTAAAGCACTTCATGGAGATCAACGGACACCTCTATAAGATGTGCACTAATGGCTTGGTTTTTTGGTGTGTCCTTGATGTTGATCAACTACACATTCTCCAAGATGATCATGAAGGTCCTTTTGGAGGATACTATGCTTGGAGATGCACAACCATTAAAATCCTAATGGTTGGGTACTATTGGCCAACACTCTTCAGGGATGCTCACCATTTCATTTGCTCTTGTGAATGATGCCAATGAGATGGTAGAATGACTATTCGAATGGAGGAACCTCAACAATGAATTCAACCATTAGAACCATTCGAAATTTGGGACATTGATTTCATTGGTGCCATCACGTCCATATCAAATGAAAAGGTGTACATCATAGTTGCTATTGAATATTATATGACATGGGTAGAAGCAGTAGCTGTCATTGACTAGACATCCTCTATTGTTGCTTGGTTTGTATAATAAAATGTTGTAAATAGGTTTGGTGTGCCATGTGCATTAATTTTTAACTATGGAACTCATTTTATAGACACTACTTTTTGGAAGCTTATGTAATTCTTAGGGGTTGAACATAAACTTACAACATCTTACCATCCCCAAGCTAATGGTTAAGCTAAGGTTACCAATAGGGAAATCACAAGAATACTAATAAGAATTTTTAGCAAGTATAGGAAGGATTGGAGCATGAAACTCAATGATGCCCTTTAGGCCTATTGCTCAACTTGGAAACTTCCTACAGGCTACTCTTCCTATGGAAAACTACCAACACTTCCTATTCAATCTAAACTTCATACACTTTTAATAGCTTGTGACCTTGAGCTTGACTTAAGTCTAGTTCAAAAAGAAAGACTCATGAATCTCGACCTGCTAGACAAAAATTGATTAGTAGCCCTATCATCTAACAAGTTGCACAAGGCCTATAACAAAAAGAATCATGACCTGGAAATTAGAAAAGTCAAATTTCAACTAGGAGATAAGGTTCTCTATTGGAACTCCACACACATACCTTAACAAACTAAGTTTCAAACTTTGTGGGAAGGACCTTACATCACTTATGAAACTTTTCCTTTAGGGGTCATGATGATCTATAAACCTAAGAGCCCAAATAAGAAATAGTTGGTTAACATCCAACAAATTAAACCTTTCCATGAGCATATGCTAGCTAACACAACAAGCACCTCATCTAATGGACAACCATGCTCCATATCTTATATCTTCTCCTTCCAACTTAGTTGTGGATGAGATGGCCATTGATGCTAATCATATAAAGTGGCTCTTTAATTTTTCAAATTTTTTGATTTTTCATTTTACAAATTTTTTTTACATATTTTTTTATGTTATTAATCATTTCTAATTTTTGTTTTACACCATCATTAGTACATTTTCTCTTTCTTGAATATTTTACACTTGATTTTATATTTTCTTTTATTTTGGTGTGATTTTCTAACTTTTTGATAATAAGTGATAGGTACATTGGTAATACGTTACTTGATGGTGGTATGTACTATTATTATGTTTATTTGATTATTGGTGTCTAGTTTCTGGCTTTGAATTTTGTTATGGATAATTAGGATAGGGTTTCTTTTCATGTAACAGGTAGTGAGTCCACAACATCCACCCATCCACAAACTCTATGGTTTTTCTTATTTTGAAAATGTGTAGTCCCTTTTTCATTAATAATGCTTTAATAAATTTGTGACTTTGGTAGTTTTTGGAATTGGGAAGGATTCAAAGGTTTGAATAGGGCCTGGCTTCAAGGGGATTCAATATTCTTTGTGCTTTTTTGTTTGCCTAGGTGCTTGTGTGTTTCTATGAATTTCTTACTGTTCCATGCTAATAAATAAAGGAAGTTGAATAAGTCCTTGCATGGTGTGGTTCTCATAAAAAAAGTGATGAGAATTCAAAACACACCTCTTAGACAAAATAAATGCATGTGTCTTTGCATGGTGTGGTTCCCATTCAAAAACAAAAAAACAAAAATCAATGGGAATTCAAAGCATACCCCTTAGACCAAATAAATGGGCTACAAGCATTAGTTATAGAACTTGTCTCCTTTAACTAAGGCCCTTTCTCACTTCGTACCTCTTCTCTAATAAGGAATAGTGGTTGTTCTATGGGAGCACTCTTGTGCCTTAGGGGATGGATTGGTCCTAGAATGTCAATGTGAAGTCACTGAAAGTGGTTGGGTTTGGTCTAGACTAAGGATGGATTCTATCAAGCTATTTAACCAAAAAATTCACAAGGGACTTCATGTGACTGTAATTAGAAACTCCATTTCTCTCTCTCTCTCTCATCCATCTAAGCTTTCCACATCTCACCTCACTACTGGTTGCACATTTTGGTTCAATGTCCTGGTTTGATGTGTCAAAATTCTTAGTTAGTTTCTTTTGGGTTTTTGTACTTAACTTCTGTAACCATTAATCATCCATGGAGCCCACAAACTCTTTGGTTTGAAGTCATGCAAGGGCATAAGAGGCTTGTGCTTGCTTTGGGGAGGACACACTTGCATATCTTTTGGTTGGGTTAGTTAAGTTCTTTACCTTGATATTTTTACAATCAAATTCTTTTTGTTTACCCCATTAATGACATCCAATTGTACACATCTCCACAATCATTTTTAGTGAACTTTCCTTTTTTATTGTTGCAAATTCTTATACCCTCTTCAAATATTTCCTTGTATTGAACTTTTTGAAATTTAATGGATTGCTTAATTTAATTAACCCTATTTATCAGCCTTCCCACTAACACTACTTAAGGAACCAATCAACCACAATCACAACCTAGCTGAGTGTAACCACCAATGAGACTAGTCATTTAAAAATTATGTGTTATACATTGCATACCAATTCATGATTTTGTTGTGATTGTAGTGGAAAGCATGGACTGGATGCAGGACTATCTTCACAAAGGATAATGCAGTAGTACCAAACAATTAGGATTGTTCATGCTTATTGGATCTCTTCTCTTTCTCTTTCTCATTCTTTTGCTACCAAGAGGTGTTGGATGTCAATATTTTCTAGGGTGTTCACTCCTCTTTTAATGAATAGCCAGTTTTGTAAATATTGTAATTCCATATACTTGGGCACTCAACATTGTATGTCTATTTTATTTGAGTTAGTTTGTCATGTTAGTCAATAATTCCATACCTACCCAATATGTTATATTGTAAAGAACTTGTTTCTCCTCTTCTTCACTTAAGGACGAGTTTTCATTTAGTCATGGGGGTATGATGAATCACCATTTGTCTATGGCTGTGACATTGCATATGCAAAGTTAGGGCTCTGACGTTGCGTACACGAAGTTAGGGCCTTGGTCCAACATTGGGGTATATTCCCCAGGTCTATAAATACTGTTCCTAAGTCAATTTTGAATAGTTTTAGTTTTCAATTTTCAGGCAAGGTAGCAAAGATCTTGCAGTCTATTTTCCTTAGAATATTTTCTAAGTGGCTATAGAAGGAGTCTAAAGTGTGTACGGTTCTTTGTTTGAGCACTGATGTACTTGAGCACAACAGTGTGATAGGAATAAAACAAACTCTTTTGATAATCCTTGCAACACTGAGAATAGCTTAATATTTTCTTTAATGCATTTTACTTTCTTGCTCTTTATTTTAATGCATTTGATTAAGCAATTTATTTCTAGCAGATAATGAACATGAGCATGACCACTTTGAGCATTCATATAGTACTTGGTAACCCAATAATGCTTAACATTTGGTAGCCCAGAAATGCTATATGTGTTCAAGAAAGTGGTGTAGTTGCTTATGTTAGGCTAGCTAGGCAATAGACAATTTAGCTTTTAATCTACTCAACTCTTTATTCTTATTCTTAGTGATTACATCCATAAAATATAAAATGACAAAAAAATTCATATACCTCAATTACACTTAAACCATACCCTTGAGCCTCACAAGTGTAGTTGGAAACACAACAAACGTTCTCAACATTGTTTCACTTACTAGAGAAAATAGTGTATGAGATAACTATAGGTCCATAAAATTCAACTAGATTTGCGTAACACCTTAGTGATTTGTATGGTTGGGCGTAGGGGTACCTCATCACTCATTAGTTAGAAAAATTTAACAAAATTTGCCAAGAACTTTTACCTAATGCTAGTAAATACAAAATAGAAAACAATGTGTGTGGAATAGTTGATAAAATGAAGATGAGTAGGGAACATGTATGCAATATAAAAAAATAGAATAAAAGTACATGTGGTTGGTTGTAAAAGTAATTGAAATAGAACATAGAAAAAGAATAGATCTAATATGTTAAAAGTTAGATCCAAAAGGAAACTCTTAAAATAGATCTAGTACAATGTTAGAAATGAGAAATTGAAAGTAGGAAAATTAGAATTACAAGGACAATGAGACCTAGAACCTACTATAAAGATAATGAGACATAGACTAGGGATCAAAGATGTTAGATGAGAAGCTATGTTACCCCATTTTCTCCCTGATGCATGCATCTAATGTAGATCTAAAAAGAATGTTGTATATTCTAGAGTTAATAGAGAAAAGGGTTAGACTAGATTAGCATGTTGACTTGATTCTGAATTATTCTCTGTGTGTCAAAAGGACAACATGAAAGGGATATAAATATGTTAGTGGGGAAAATTAAGAGAGATCATAAAAGGTAAAACCTCTAATAGGAGAATAGTTGTTGTGTAAAGAGGTAGAGTCTTTGAAGAGCTTTCCAAACCACCAGCAAGCAAAGAATTGACTATTCCTGGTAGTTGGAATCAGTCAGAAGATGCCAAAATACATATTCCAAGAATTCACCAATCACCCAAAAAGCTAATCCCTTTCCATTTAGGGATATTGTCCTATTTATAGATCAAAAATGTCTCATAGAATATGAAGGAATGATGAATTGAAATTCATAGAATCTTTAAGAAGGCTTTAGATAGAAGAATTCACATGTAGATGATTACTGTAAAAAATGATGCCAGATGTCAAAAGATAGATTAATGTAAGGCATCAATAGGAAAAATGATGCTGCATGTCGAAAAGTAGATTTTACCAAAAATTAAAGGTAAGGATTGACGCAAGAATTGATGCTAGATGTTGAAATGAAAAATTGCAAATGAGGAATCAAAAATAATGCTTTAGATGATGCAAGACATCACTTTTGGAAAAAGTTAAAAATGGATACTAGAAACCATGTTTTAGATGATTCAATACAATGAAGCTAGATTGTTGAAGATGGTTCTAAGCGAAGAAGCCATAAAATGTACCTAAAACTCTAACTTAGGTAGAAAAAGCCAATGTGGGCACAACATTGTTCCCTCTTAAAGGATAATGTTAAAAATCTAAAGGAGAATCTAGTAAGAAAAAACATTGGCTAAATGGTACCATAAAGAGGATTGAATGAAGTAGGATGATAGAAAAGAAAGACTAGGACATTACTATTACACCTATGGTGGAGTGCTACATCATAGAAATGGGGTGTGGCTAGATGCTTGAAAGTGCATACATAAAAATGCACATATAGCACTCCCTAACCTACTTAATTCTCTCAATCACATCATCACTATGGCAAACCACTCATTTGACATTAGCAATGTAGATCATGAAAAGAGAAAGGATAGAACAAATAGGGAAATAGTAGAAAGTGGAAATCCAAAGTAATAAAATAAGGGAAAATCATGTTATAGACATTGCCAATATACCAATGGTGGGGTGTTGTGTCATAGAAGTGGAATATAGCTATATTTGTAAAGCTCATCTATTCCTTACCTTTCTCATATGTAGATTTCACACTTCTTACATCACTCTACACTCAACACTCTACCACTACATTGGGGCAAAGACACTCATTCAACCTCACTAATGCTAAAGATAGAGAGAAATGGAAACAAAAGAGAGAGGGACTAAGAAGAAGATGAGGGAAATATAGTACATGAGGGTAGAGATTATAGCATACAAAAAATAGAAAGTAAAAAAGAAAAGGGGATATTTCCTATAAATCAGTCATGAGGATGGTGGTATCCCATAGAAGTGGGACATGGCTAAATCCTACATACTATAAGGTTGAAGAAAATGTCATGTATGTATTTTTGAAGTAACTCCACTATTGCAGTCAATAATATGATTAGTCATACCCTCACATGAAGTAAAATGATATTTAGTCACTTAAAGACCTCACTAATTGTGTTAAGCACGTATAGTAGTACAAAATAGATATCAAACAAAAAATATGAAAAAAATAGTTAGTGAAGTAGTAGAATATTATTGAGAGATAGGGGAAAGTAATAAGAAAAATAGAGTAATAAAAATAGGGTTTAGAGAAAACCTATTATCTTGACATAGTATATAGTCTCATCATAGTATAAAAGAGCTAATGGAAAGAAAATTTCCACTAGGTGAACACTCATTCAGTCTCAAACAACTGATAGATCCAATGTTGTAATTTGGCTACATGTAGTAGCACTTGAGGAAGCTCATGTTAATAGGATCTAGAAACTAATATTCTTCTAGATTTGACATGATGTAAATGCCATTTTGAAGATACTAAACCTCTAGAAAAAGACCTTACTAGTTGGGGAAGAACTTTGTGTCTCTTGAATTCATAAAATGGTGAAGAACTAAATAACCATTATGAATCTCTCTAATTCTGAGATGTATGGAGTTGCAACATTGAATATTTACTTAATATTCATGGAGATGTCGAAAAGTAGCTTGCTATTATTCCTCAAGAAGATCCAACTTAATGCATCACATATTAATATTATCTTGATCTAAAGATCAATCATGAGGAGCAACACAGAGATATGGAATATAGAGCTCAACTAGTAAGATTACCTTAGAAACATAAATTAGTGTTGTGGTAAAGATGGTCATAATGCAGGACCTATCACATCCTAACACAAAATTGATACAAGCAATCTCATGGCTACTAAATGGTCCATAAAAACTAATATCTCGATTAATCTCCCTCAAATTGAAACGAGACTTGTAAAATGTTGAAAAAATTTAATGTGAGCCAAACATTTTTGCCATTCATTAGCAGATATTAAGTAGAAAGAGATAATGTGTGTGTGTAGAAAAGTGTATAGAAAATAGAGGAAATGTATACAACGTAGATTAAAGTAGAAATAAAATGTAGTATGTGGTTAGCAATAGGAACATTTATAACAAAGCAAAATGAAATAGATTTGATTCATTAAAATGCTAAATCCAAGACAAATAAATGTAGAAACTAGATCTTAAGTAGATTTGGATAATATTGGAGACAAAAATAATTGAAATGGATAAACCAAGATTACAAAATGAAAAAGAAAATAGAAATTTATTGTAAATGTTTTAGTAGATGAACCATAGATTAGAGGTGTTTAAGGAAATGTTTTGTTACTAGATTTTTTTTGATGTGTGCACCTAATATAGATTTGACAAGAACATTTGTAGATTTTAAAATTGACTAAGTAGAGGGATGAATCAAATTGGTGCATGGACTTGATCCTGAGAAATTATTCACATGTTAGAAGTTCAACACAAAGGAGATACAAATGCATCATTTGGGCAAAAGGGAGAGAAATTAGAGGAGTTTATCTCTTAGTAAGGAAATAGTTGTTCCATTGAGAGACATAGTCTTTGGAGAGGTTTCCAAATTACCTAAATTTCAAAACTAGAGAAATATTGCACTTAGTAACGAAGATAGTTCTAATTTCAAAAATAAAGAAAATAACTAATTAGTAAAATGATAATTCAAAAGTGCCAATAACTAACCCCTTTTCATTTCGAGGTATCCTCCTATTGATAGGCTAAAAATGCCTTGTAGATTGTAAATGAATAAAATATTGGGGCCTAGTGAATCTTATGGAAAGTTATAGAAGGTTTTGGATAGGAGAATTGATGTGAAGATAGGTGAGATAAGAATTGATGTTGGATGCCAAAAGTAAGATTAGCATTGAACATTAGAGATCTGAAGAAAGAATCAAAGTTGGAGCTATTACTAAACATTGAAACTGAAAACCATAGATGAGGAACCAAAAAAAGGTTAACACACAATGTGAGACATCACTTTTGGTAGGCTAAAGATACTAATCTAGAAATTACATTACATATGATGTAGGATGTTGAATCTTAATTACTAAAGATGGCTTTAAGCTAAAAAGCCACAGAATATATCTAGAATTCTAACTTATGTAGAAAAAGCCACATGGGTACAACAACTAAGAAGTATGAAGTATGACCAGTGGCTATACAAATAGTGGTACGATAGACACATAAGACACAGGATAGTTGTATCGGCTAGTTGTGTTGGGTTTTATTAACCATGGTACTGAGAGAGCAAGTGAGAGTTTTATTGGTTGATATAGCTTTATTGTTAAACTGAGGATAATAGGGTGACAAAAAGGATTGAGTGATGTAGTATATGAAACAAAAATTAGCTACCTCATTACTTTTGAATTGAGGTCCATTGTAAGTTACATTTTGAAGAGGTACATCGAAGTAGGTTAATACATGGTTAAGAATGAAATGATAGATGAAATGAGACTTTGTAAAGCAGAAAGAAATAACTTCCTCTCTTTTAGTGAATATTCTATAGCCATTAGAATAAATAGGTATCTAGTAGATGAAGGAGGGCTAATAGGACTAATACGGTCTAAACCTCATTTTTAAATGGGCCCTATAATTTGAGACATGTTAAGCTCATGTGAAGGAGGCATGCCTTTGGCAAATATCATATGTCTTAACAAGGTGATAAGCATCTTTGATTAAGGTTGGCCACTAATAGCCTAGGGAGATGATGGGAGCATTTAAGAAATGTGATCCTAGGTGTTCACCAAAAACTCCTAAGTGAACTTGATTAAGGACTATATTAGACTCCATAGAACTAAGATAATGTAAAAGAACACCCATAAAAGAAACTCGACAAATGATATCAAGATTAACTAATCAAAAATGT
Organism: Gnetum montanum; assembly: GCA_015680685.1. NCBI lineage: Eukaryota > Viridiplantae > Streptophyta > Gnetopsida > Gnetales > Gnetaceae > Gnetum > Gnetum montanum. The sequence continues at coordinate 63,846 of MNCI01017160.1, read as the reverse complement.
TGAACACATTTACGTAAAGCATCCTTTTGAGCAATTGTAAGATGATTAGGAGTTTTTTCAATGATGAGGTAATGAAGAACATTAGTGTATTGCTGATTATCATTATCTATATTAATAGTGCTTATCAAGATGTTGGGAGATTATGTAATAGACATTAAGCAAACTAATTATATGAGTTGATCTCGCATAGCAGAAGGATCAACAAGGATGGCAAAGGTTACCAAGGCATCAACTAGCATGTTTGAAGAGTATGGAATGTGGCTTAATGTATGAGCATAGAAAAAAATAAGTTCCTTAGCCATTTCTAGATACAGAAGTAAGTGAAGAGCCTTACAATCATTGTCATCATTAACTTGATTTATGATGAGCAAAGAGTTACCATAAATAGTAATAGTCTTAACTTGATTTTCTAAGTCTAATAAGATACCTAGTATTAGAGACTTGTATTTAGCTATGTTGTTAGTACATTGAACATCAAACTTGTAAGCATGATATAGGACTTTGTAGAAAAAATAAGGACACATGTTGCACTAGATACAAAGAAAGTATTTGCTTCATCAAAGTAGAGGAAACCATCTAAATCCATAGCATTAGTATGTAAGCTATGAGTAACATTAGTTTTTTCAGAGGAATAGATAAAATTAACTATGTGTTAACCCTTGATAAATTGTTGAGATAAAAAGCAAAGGTCAAAGTCAACAAGAAAATTTTTGCAACAAGCTAAGCGATGGTTGTTGGAAGAGTTGTTAGATATGAATTTAAAAGTGTTATCTTTGTAGATAATAAACACCTTAGCATTAAAAAGATAATTCCTCTACTTATTAAGAATGAAAATAAGACTTTGACAATATTTCTTGACTTCAAGGTACCTAGTCTTACAATTTAAGAAAGAATGAGATATGTAATATATTGGAAGATCAACTCCACGTTCTCACCTTTGAGAGAGCATGACAGAGTGTGAATGGTTGGATTTGGAAATATATAGGTATAAAGGTTGATAAAATTATGGAAGATGAAGAACAAGAAGAGTAGTCAAAGCTTCTGTGATGAAATCAAAGGTCTTTTAACACTTCTTATTTCAAATGAAAGAGGTAGATATACAAAGAAAATGAGTTAAAGGATAAAGATGGTCAATGAGGTTGGAAATAAAGTGGTGAATCGATTGAAGATTGATGAGCGGTGGGTACCCCCTATGCCCAACCATATGAATCAAAAGCATTCAAGCACAATCTGGTCAAATTTCATGGATGAAATTAGTTGTGGCATCTAGATCATTAAGCATTGATTGCAAGACATTATCTTACCACTTGGACTAGTGGTAGCTTTGTCACGTATGGTTTAGTCCAAGGTGAGGCATATGATGGCTGATGTTATTGTGGCTTTATGCTACTCTTAACAATAATATAGAAATTAATTATTTAATTTAATTAACAACAAGAAAATAAATGCTAAAATAATGAGCAGTGGAGTATTCTAACATCCAACCATAAAAGATATGAGTGTTCACGTGTAGCCCAGTTGAATTCCATAGATAAGGCTATGTAATTATGCTAGTAATTGGTTAGAGTTCATGATCATTGTCTTCCCATGTTAACTAGTAAAATCGATGCATATGGTTTAATTCACAATGAGGTATATGATATTGATGTTGTATGGGCCATATTTCTCCTAGTAAACATGAAGTAAATGGAAAGTGATTCTATGTTTATGTAACAATAAACAATCTAATTTAGCCTATGTGATTAGTAGTTGGTCTTGAGCTTTCATTCCCACTTGGAATTTGTGCAACTACTACTAAGATTACCAAGTACCACACTATTAGGCATACTAAGTGATAGTACTATTGGGATACCAAGAAGCTACATTTAAGTGCTTGAGACTAGTTGTACTTATTCCACTTAATGATAGTAATGGTAAAGTGCATAGACAGTAAATTAGTAACTATGAAAATAGTAAACATTAAACTAAATGAAAGAAAAAATAAAACTAAGTGTTGCTATAATGATGAAAAGTAATCTGGATCTTTAATTCTGGTCATGCATTATGTCCAAGTACATCACACTCGAATAAAGACTTCATTCAATCACTTAACATCACACTATGGGCACACACTGGTAAGTACTGAAAGCTAAAATTACAAAAACAAACTAAAAGATTTATGCTACTATGTTATCAAATTTATTCAGATCCATGCACTTAAGTGTTTCTTTTCTAAGCTGGCACACACCTCGCGATATCATTTATATGATAACATATCATGATATATGATATTAAATCTACAACATCATAGATATGATATTGTTATGGTAAAATGTTTTAACTTTATCAAATAGCCTATGGTTGATGAGTATCCATTCCTAGCTTGCTGTACATGTCATCAACCCACGTATCCACTACTAGGATTACCAAGTGCTATGTTATTAGGAAAACCAAGTAATAATGATACATTATTCAGCGAATTTGATTCTCATCTAAAAGATTTAGATTCATCAGGCATTCCTTTTGGGTTAAACTCAAATCAATGTTAAGTTCACTAGTAGTAGCTAAAGTGTGAAGCTCTACCTAGATTGGAAGTGTTGGCAACTTGCCATAGACTAACTCATATGGGGTGTACCCTATATGTAACTTCCAATATGTTCTATAGGCCCATAGAGCATTGTTTAATTTCATACTCTAATCACATTTAAACCTACTAACCATCCTAGTGAGTATTCTAGTGATTTCACAATTAGTAACTTTAGCTTGACCATTTGGTTTGGGATGATATGTGTTGTTAATTTATGGTTAACCCCAAGATGTTGCATGAGTTTCTTAAAGGTAGCACCAGTGAAGTGGATTCCATTATCTAATATCAACATTCTTGGTACTCCAAACTTATTCACCACATGTTGAAAAAACTTGGTAGCTACTTTTGTTGTATAGTCTTTCATTGCTACTGCCTCTAACCACTTTGTGCAATAATCCATAGTCACAATAATATATGGTTTTTCATCTGAGATTGGTTGAATTTGCCCCATGAAATTAATTTCCCAAATATCAAAAGGCTCTAGTGGCTATATCCAATGTTGTGACCCTTCATGTCTAGCAGTGACTCCTCCATCTCTCTGGTAATGTTCATAAGATTTTGTAAACATGTGGGCATCTCTAAAAATAGTAGGCCAAAAATAACCTACCATTAGTAGCTTGAGTGCCATTCTTTGCCCTACATAATGGCCACCACATGAACCTTCATGGGCATCCTATAAGACTCTTGGTTGGTCATGATCTAGCACACACCATCTAACAAGCCCATTTTCATAGATCTTATACAAGTTACCATTAATTTCCATATATCATTTGGCTTTGTGAAGGAATTGTTCATGTTGTTTTCTACTCCAGTCAATAGAAAGCTCTTGTGTTATGAGATAAGTTAGCTACTCTATGATCCATGGCTTCCTTGTTGAATCTACAACCTTGATTGTTTTGATAAATAGGTCCTCATTGAGAAATTGATTTGATAAAGGTTCCACTTGGTTGTCTAAATCCCATTTCAACCTTGATATGTGATCAACTACTATATTTTTTTTCCCTTTCTAATTAATCATTGTGATGTCAGACTCTTGAAGAATCATAAGCCAACTTATCACTCTAGGACTAACCGTTAGCTTGTTCATTAGAAATCAATGGGCACTATGATTAGTGTGGACATAGATTTTGGAATCAAGTACATAATGTCTAAATTTTTCAAGTGTGTACACCACGACCATCATCTCCTTTTTATTTGTGCTCCAGTTATGCTCTTTTTCTTATAGTGTATGTAGTATGGTCTCTTCTAATCATCAAGCTATGTTAGTACTGCACCAAGTGCATAGTTGGAGGCATCAGTCATGATATGAAAAGGCTTTGACTAATCCAAAGTCTGGAGGATTGGTGTCTCAACTAACATTTTCTTCAAGGCTCTAAATGACTTTTCACATGACTTAGTCCACTCTAAGGATGCATCCATCTTGGTAAGATTTATAAGCACTTTGGCTATTTTCGAAAAGTTTTCATTAAATCTTCTATAGCATCCCATATGGCCCAAAAAGGATCTTACATCTTTTGCTATATATATTCATTGAGTGATGTTTTGGATGAGTCTAATTTTTTTAGGATCTACCTTAATAACCTTTTGGAAGACTTTGTATCCCAGCACTATGCCTTCCTGGACCATAAGATGACTCTTTTGCCAATTGAGCTTTAGATTTGTTTTAACACATCTTTTAAGTACTTCCTCCAACTAGTCTAGTGCTTGTTTGAAATCAAACCCGTATGTAGAAAAATCATCCATGAAGACTTCAACACCATTTCCTATCTACTTTTGGAAAATACTTAGGACCAGCCTCTAGAAGGTTATTGGTGCATTGCAATGATTGAAAGTCATTTTTCTGTAAGCAAATGTTTCCCATGGATTGGTTAATGTGGTTTTCTCTTGGTCTTTAGGTGCAATGCATATTTGATTGTATTTGTTGTACCCATCAAGAAAACTGTAGTACTCATGTCCTAAAATTATGTCAGGTACATGATCAACAAGTATTCTAGGAAACAACTTCAATTTCTATCAATCACTCTCTATGTTTTTAAGGGCACAAACATCATGGAATGCTTGAAGGTGATGATGGGGATCAGTATTGTAACCACCTTCAAATTGTAGCATATTGCTCATATCTAGCCATTTGATTTAGTTATCTCTCACATGTCTAGTTGGTATGTAGATTACTTTCTGAATATTTATCATGCTTCGTGTTACCATTAGGGGTTCATCATTGTGATTGGGTTTGTATGCTCTATTGTAACGGTGATCCCTTCTATGCTCATGCCTCTCTTAATCCTCTCTTCTGTCTCTTCTTCTTCTTTGTTCATACTCTTCATCTTAAGAATTAGAGTATCTAAAATATTTACCATGATGACTATGAGTTTCCTTTTCTTCCCCATCATAACCTAGTACTTGTGTCTTCGCCTATCAGAGTCCTCCGATGATCGTAATGAGGTAGATGAGATTACAAGAGAATGATGCTAGCTAGTTTTATTTTCATGAATCTTATGATTTTCTCTATAATATTTAGTAGGATTCCTTGGCCTAGAGTCCCATTTGTATCTTAAGTCAATAGCCTCTTCCTTGTGTGTATCTACTAGAGTAGAATGAAGTTAGGCTTTGATAGGTTTCTCTAGTTTGATGATAGGTGTATTTGAACACTCCTCATTATTTTGGTGAAGTTTTTTTGTAATGAATTGATCAACATCAAGTTCTTCTATGATAAAAAAAGTGTTAGTCTACTTCCCTTTGCTATGTATATGTTTGATATCCATGACAACATCTCTTCTCATCTGGTCCTTTGTGGGTTCATAGGGTTTGGTCATGTGTTGAGTCACATGATACCCTTCCTGAATTTGGTCCAAGTGCATTTTCTTTAGGGAAGTTTGTAGCATGTTCAGTGTTGCACATTTTCAAGGTAGGACTATGTTGCCTTGCATGTATCTCCACCTCATTTTCTTATCCTGATGGAAGATGAAAGTAAAGTTGAGATGGTACGAATGAGTGTGAGCATAAGTGATTTGTGTCTGCATTGGCATCCCTCATTCATCTTCATTAACAATTCTATTGCTACTTCTTCTTGTCTCCTTGGTATGCAATGGTTGATCATTATGTGAGCCATATTATAGTGTTTAGAAGGTTTGTGTTAAAAGTGTGCTTTACTTATATTTGTTAGGTTTGACTATGGATTTTACATACAACAAACTTTAAAAAATCAATTACTTAGCATAAAATTAACTTGTTCTTGACAACAATGCCAATGATGAGTAGTGGAGTAGTCCAACACCCAACCATACAAGATACGAGTGTTTATACTTGGCCTAGTTGAATTTCATAGACAAGGTAATGTAATTATGCTAGTAATTGGTTAGAGTTTGTAATTGTTATCTTACCATGTGAGCTAGTAAAATCGATGTGTATGGTTTAACTCATAGTGAGGTATATGATATTGATGTTGTATTGGCCATATTGCTCCTAGTAAACATGAAGTAAATGGAAAGTGATTCTAAGTCTAAGTAATAGTAAACAAATCTAATCTAGCCTGTGTGATGAGAAGTTGATCCTAACCTTTCGTTCATACCTTGGACTTCATGAAACTACTACCGGGATTACCAAGTACCACACTATTGGGCTTACCAAGTGATAGTACTAATAGGTTACCAAGCAGCTACACTTAATTGCTTGAGATCAGCTATACTCATTTTGCTTAATGATAGTAATGGTAAAGTGCATAGAAAGTAAATCAGTAAGTATGAAAGCAATAAACATTAAACTAAATGATGGAAAGTAATCTCAATCTTTAATTTTGATCATGCATTGTGTCCAAGTACATCACACTTGAATAAAGACTTTGTTCAATGACTTAACATCATGTTGCAAGCACACACTGCTAACTACTGAAAGCTAAAATTACAAAAAAAAAAAAAAACTGAAAGAATTTTGCTACTATGTTATCAAATCTATTATGTATTCATGTGTCTAAGTGTTGCTTTTATAGGTTGGCATGCATCTTGCAATATCATTTATATGATAACATATCATGAGATATAATATCAAATCTATGACATCATAGATATGATATCGTATCTATGATATTGTTATTGTGAAATTTTTTGACTTTTTCAACTAGCCTATGGTTGATGAGTGTCTATTTCCAACTTGCTATACACATCCTAAACCCATGTATCCACTACTAGGATTACCAAGAACTATGCTATTGGATGAACCAAGCAATAACACTACTAGGATTACCAAGAGAATATATGTTTATGCTCAAAATTGGTCATGCTCATTTCACCAATTCATTAACTTGCATGAAATGTAAATATCAACTAAGTACATGAAATATAAATTACATTATAAGTAAATTTAATCTAAGTAAAAGTGCTAAAATGAATAAGAATCAATCTTGATCTTATTTCCATTCATGAAATGTATCTAGGTACATTGCCACTCAAATAAGATGTTAGACAACTGACTCAAATCCACATTGTGGCCACTCATTAACTATTCTCTAAGACTACAGAATAAAACTACAAGATTCTACCTACAAAATGACCAAAAGATTACCAATACACGGTGGGCATACACATATTTATAGGTGAAAACAAATCCCATGATATCGAGTACCCAAGAATGCAACTTGTGCTCTAATACAATTCATCGTACCCCTACAACTAAATGAAAACTCATCCTTGAGTGAGTAAAAGAAGGAACAAGTTCTTTATAAAACATTGGGAAGGTATGGGATTCTTGATTGAATCTAACTACTCATTGACTCTAAGTGTTGCATTTCAAAATTCTATTTGAGTGGATGTAGACAAAATGATAAAGTGACAAGAAGACTGGACAAACATTGAAGATTACAAAATTTGCAAGGGTCTTCAAAAAGTCACTGAAGATGATCCTTCTTGTTGTTGCTAGTGATGGCAGATTTACAAACTTGATTGTTATGTTGATGCTTCTCTAGTTATGTAGAACATTCTTGAAGGATGGACTAAAATTTCTTCTCACCATCCCATAGATCAAGCAATCATGTTGATGAGTTGCATGGTTTGGTTGCATCGACAGGATCTCATCGACCCAGGGTTTGACTTGTTGATGTGTACCCATCGATGGGGCATCCTATTTTACCTATAAATGTGCACCTATCCATTGCATTTATGGCATCTCTTTCATAGCTATAATGAAGTTATTATAGGTTTTTCTCTCATAGGTTAGAATATTTTCTAAGTGCTCGCAGTAGGAGCCAAAGAGCATATGGATCTTTATTTGAACATTGTTGTACCTGAGCACTTTAGTATGTGCAACAATAAAGATAAGCTTTATGATCAAAATTTGAAGCACTTGGACTAGATTAATTATTTTCTTTATGCATGTAATATTCTAGCAATTTTCTTTAATGTTTTAAGTAACTAAGTAATGAAGTAATTAATAATGATTAAATAGCACATATAAGTACAACCACTTCGAGCATATGTCTAATGCTTGGTAATCCTAGTAACACTTAACGTTTGGTAACCCAGTAGCACTATACATGTTCAAGATGTATATGGTAAGTTGGAACAGATGTTTATGTTAGGATTAGTTAAATATTAGCTAATTGTTAAATTAATTTAGTAGTTAAATATTTTATTCTTTATTTTTTATTCTTAGGAGACTTAGAACATAAAAGACAAAATGATAAATATCACATACCTTAGTTACACTTAACTATACCCTTGAACTTCACAAGTGGAACTAGGAAGACAATGATCACAATAGTTAGTTTCACCTCCTAGAACCAATGTACAAAGAAACCTAAAGTCTTTGGAATTTGACTAGATCACTGAGTGAACACTAATGATTTGTATGGTTAGGCATAGGGTATACTCACTACTTATCATTAGCACCATTGCTAGGGACTTTAGCTAGTTTCATGCACTATTTAGGACTTAGTGAAAAATCATTCAACATTATTGGATCAAAGCTTAAAGTCACAATTATTCTAACACTAATAACAATTGTAAAAGCTCATTGTTAATTTTCTTCTAATCCAAAATGTCTTCTTCTCATAGGGATGATTCTCTATCAAAATTTGAGCACACATCCAATCCAAGAAATGAATGATCAAACTAGTTAGCACCCCAATAATGTTGAGTGGTATATACACATCTTAATGAGTATGTGCCTAATTTCACCTTTATCCTACATCAAGATGAATAGATGCGATGGAGAGACATGGAGGATAACATTGTGTTGCCACCTTATCGATCAGTTCTTGCAATGCTCTAGCAAACTCTTATGAGGTTGGGCATCCAAGGGCTCCATGCATAGTATGTTGTGTAGGATCATGATTCTAGGGATTACCATCCCACTAAGGCACATTGTAAAATTGATTAGCAATAATAGAAATGCTATGAAGCTATGAAGGGGAAATGGTTCAATATCCCCTTGTTGTTGTTGGTCCAAAAAGATAGTGAGGATTCCTTCTTTTGGGGTTCTAATTTCATTGACTCTCCCCCCCTTGGTTTCAATGAAGGAAACTTGAACCAAAATTTATAGTCCATTGTAAACAAACCTTGTTTAGGCAATCCAAAGGTGGGAGTCATGTCAGGGACATGGAGGGGTATCACAATGATGATCATGACTATGACCACCAAAGAGGGGGTGGTAGGCACCATGGTGCTAGTCCTCCTTCTTCTTCACCTTCATCATCCTCTTCATTTTTTAGATCCAATGAAATTTGAAAAGGACATGACCATGATGGAGGTAACCAATGGGATAGATATGATCGTGTTCGTAGAGCCCGTTGGAATGATCGAGATCAAGGGTGTGGACATTCAAGGGAGGTCCACCACCATGAGAGAAGGAACAATAGAGGCCATCATAGGCATCATAGCCATAATAGAGGACATGACGATGATGAGACTTTACTTAAAACTCAAAACATGCTAAATATCACAAACATAGTAAGAATTTCAGTAAGGCATGTAAAGGATAGCCAAATAAAGTGGTTCAATATGAACAACATCCCCAAATTTGAAGGGGAATATAATTTAGATATATGGAATCTTCTACAAACCTTTCACAATGCTTGTGAGTTGCAAAATATAGAAAAAAATGGCAAAAACTTAAGCTATTCCCTAGGACACTCATAAAAGAAGTTGAAAGTTGGTACCAGTCTTTGGAGCCGAAATTAATTCGTATATGGAGTGCAATACTTGAGTTGTTTAATGACAAATATCAAATGTACTTTAGAGGGTCTAACTTGAAAAAGTAGATACAAGGTTGATGATAAGGAATACATGAACCCTTGGATGCAGCCATGGGTAGGTACTATTCCTTTTTGCATTGATGTCCTTGCCATGGTTATTCTCAAAGGGGGTAGCTTCAGCATATCATAGATGGACTCTAATTAGAAATGAGAAGAACTATTAAGATCTATGTCAAAGGAAGACTATTAGAACTAAGAGTCCATCAGATCAAAAGGCTCATTAAGTAGGTTGCTAAAGAAGAAGGAGAGCTTAGAAAAATAGAAAGTGTAGAAGAGTATAATTGGGATCCTTCCATCAGAAAAAGGAAAGTTCGGTTTGTTGACAATGAGGAGGAGGTAGCACTTGAGGAGGTGGTGCAACGAAAGATCTTGCCAATTCAAAATTTTTCTCCAAAATTATGGCTAAGGTAGATAAAAAGTGGGACTCTTTGGATGAAAAGTTCCAAATAGCTCTAAAAATAGCACAAGCATCCAAAGAGCAAAGTAGTGATTATGACCATAGGAGAAGGAAGGAAGCTGAACATGCCCACCAAAGGGGTAAAGGCAAAGCTATTGCCATAGAGGAGGTGGATGTGACATTTATCAATAGGAACATCATAAGGGATGTTATTCTATTATGTCACACTTGCAAGAATCTAGGGTGTACACTCTAAATCCTAGATTGGCAAAAAGGCAAGCATTCAAAAGATTACCTTATCGTCAAGGCAATCCATGGTAGTTTTACTAACAAGTCTATTATCAAAGTGGAGCTCCACCGCAATTGTTCAAGTAGTATCATTAATGGAAGCATCCATAGTTGTGGGGGATGCCACCACCAAGGTAGTAGTACCCTTATAGAGAGCCTGATCCATATGGGTACTACATTTAGCAATCCATCTCTCTACATGACTCTTCTAGTCATGCCTCATTCCAACATCATTACTATCCTTTTGAGTATTACAAAGCTTATTCTCCATCTTCAAGAGAGGAATCCCCATATCCTTATCATCCTCCTCATCATTTTGTATGTGTCTCTCCACCCTTAATCCAATTACCACATGCTCCATCAATGTAGGATGAGATTCCAGCTCAACTGCAATAACACAATACTACTAAGGCCATTAACTTATAGCCAGCTCCTCAACCAAGTGGTTTGGAACCTAGACCTAAAGAAAGATCATTATTTCAAACCAGTAGTCCTACAAAGCCCTAACAGACTCATGTGGATGATAACCTTGCTTCTTCTTCATTCTTTGCATGTAATCCATTCAAATCCCCTTGAAATGAAACACCTCCTAGAGTGCATAGCATCATGCTAACCCATGCAGTAACTGATTGGATAAAGGATGACCATCTTCTTAGGAAAAGATATGATCTTGGGAGTCTCTAATATATCTTCAAATCACTGGGAATAAGCCTTGCAAAGCTCTTCTAGATTTAGGTTTTAGTGTTAATATGATTTCCCATGAGATGTACAAAGCCTCAAACTTGCCTTTACTCAAGAAAAGTAACATTCAACTTAAGTTGGCAAACCAATCTAGCATTGTTCCTTTGGGACTAGTGGAGCACATTGTGACTACCATTTGTGGGTGGTCCTATCCTAATGACTTCCTAGTAATATGTGTGGATAACTATAAGGGAAACTTTCTAATCATCATGGGAAGGGCTTGTCTAAAGACCATGAATGCATGGCTAGGGATCAAAGATCTTTCCTTGAAGATTTTCAAAGAAAATGCATTTGGAAAGGTCAAGAAAAAGAGAGTTCCATGCATCACGTACTGTGATACAAGGTGCAATAGTGTGTAGAAACTATGGGCCATAAAAAGCACATTAATCACAACATGTAGATAGTATATAGATGAATATGAAATTCAAAGGTTCTTATATGCTGAAACCACAAAACAAGGGGACACCCAATGGTTGACAGTTGATCCTAAAAGCAACACACTTACATGAAATCCACTGAGAGCTTAACATGTGCTTATTTTAAAGGCATGGATGAACTAGAGTAAGTTCATCACCAACTTTTTGATGATGAACTTGATGATACTTATTAGGAAGAATTTGAGATCCTTAAAAATTTTAAACAAGAGCCATTGGAGTTGAAAACTCTACCTACTAGCATGGAATATGCATTTATGAAAAATGAAAAGATGGTAATAAACATTGCCAACCTTGCTCTTGAATAGAAAGAGATGTTGTTAAAGGTGGTCAAAAAATGGCCAACATCCTTTTCTTGGTCATATCCTAAACTCACTGGGATTGATCCTAGGATATGCTAGCATCACATCTAGATTGATCCTTCCATAAAGCTAAGGAGGTAGCCATAGCACCAGTTGAATCCTAAGCTAAAGTAGATCATCAAGGAGGAGATTGAGTAACTCCTCAAGGTGGGCTTCATCTATCTAATTGTGGATAGCAAGTGGGTTAGCCCACTTGTCATCATGCGAAAGAAAGAGGGCAAGTAAAGGGTTTATATTAATTTTAGCTTTTTAAACATAGTGATGTACAAAGATCATTTCTCATTGTCATTTGTGGACTAGGTATTTGATACTATTTCTAAGCATTACTATTACAACTTTTTGGATGGTTATAGTGGTATAAATAGATTCAAATTGCATTGGAGGATTAGGAAAAAACTACATTCACAAGTCCCTAGAGGACTTTTGCATATAAAAAGATGCCTTTTAGTTTGTGCAATGTCCCTAAAACCTTGCAATGCCTTGTCCTCAGTATTTTTTAGTAGTAGATTAGTAGTGGGGTGGAAGTCTTCATGGATGACTTCTCCACCTATGGCACTACATTTGAGTAAACCCTAGACCACCTTAAGTAAGTGCTTAAAAGGTGTATGGAGACCAATCTTTAACTCAATTGGCAAAAGAACCATTTGATGGCCCAAGAGGGCATTGTGTTCAAGCATAGAATCTCATAAGTAGGAATTTATATGGACCTTGAAAAGATTAGGGTCATCCAAGGAATAACCAATTAGTCATAAATAATTAAAGATGTTCAATCATTCTTTGGCCATATTGGCTACTACTAGTGATTTATAGAGAATTTCTCTAAGATTGCTAAACCATTGGTGGAGCTAACAAAGGGAGATGATTCATTCATATGGACCAAGAAATGCAAGAAGAAATTTTAGTAGCTTAGAAAAAAATCTTGTAGAAACTCTAATGCCTTGGGAGTCATGCTTATGTACTTGGATGATCAAAAGCATCCATATTACATCCACTGCATGAGTAGAAGCATTATGGGTGCACAGCTGAACTATACCACAACAAAGAAAGAGGTAATGGTGGTGGTGTATGCCTTGGAGAAGTTTTGACATTTTGTGGTTGGATACAAGGTATTTTTGCATACAGATCATAGTGTAATTCACTTCTTTATGAACAAACCAACAGTAAGCCCCTATGTCATATGATGACTTATGATTTTGTAGGAATTCAATCTAACAATAGTAGATCAAAAAGGGACTGAGAATGTGGTCACTAATCACTTGTCTCAATTATGATGGAATAACAAAGAGGAGGAGTGTCCACTTTTTAATTAGTTCCCTAATGAACTCCTCTTTGCTGGTGCAATAAATGAAAAAGTGTCCACTGAACCAAACTAGTATAATGGCATCTTCACTTATCTTCTCACTTAGGAGATGCCATAAGTGTTAGACCATAGGAAGAAACAACAATTCCTTCATTAGGTAAAACACTTCATGGAGATCAACGGATACCTTTACAAGGTGTGCATTGATGACCTAGTTTGTTGCTGTGTTTTTGATGCTAACCAACTATGCATTCTCCAAGATGCTCACAAGGGTCCTTATGGGGGGCACTATGCTCAGAGATACACAACTATTAAGATCTTAATGTTAGGGTATTATTGGCCAACACTCTTCAGGTATGCTCACCAATTTTTCTACTCTTCTGATTATTGTCAACATGATGGTGAGATGACCACTCGAATGAATGAACCTTAGTAGTGGATCCAACCATTGGAACCCTTCAACATATGGGGCATTGAATTCATTGGTCTCATCACACCCATGTTGAATGGAAAGGCATACATAATAGTCATTGTTGACTATTGTATAAAATGGGCAGAAGCAATAGTTATCATTGACTATACATTTTCCATTACTACTTGGTTTATACAATAGAATATTGTAAATAGGTTTGGGGTGCCACATGCACTAATCTTTAATAATGGAACTCATTTTACAGGTACTACATTTTGAAAACTCATGGAACACTTGGGGGTAGAACATAAATTAACACCTACCACCCCCAAGTGAATGGTCAAGTAGAGGTTACCAATAGGAAAATCTCTAAAATCTTAACAAGAAAAATTAGCAAATATAGGAGAGACCAGAGCACCAAACTTAACAATGCCCTCTAGGCATACCGCTCAACATGGAAGCTCCCTATAGCTACTCTTTGTATGAGCTAGTGCATGGAAAACTACCAATACTTTCAATTTAATCCAAACTCCATACACATTCAATAGTCTATGACCTTAATTTTGACTTGAGCCTAACACAAAAAGAAAGATTGATCAACCTTAACGTGCTAGATGAGAATAGATTGGTGGCCCTATCTTTGAATGAGGTGCACAAAGCATTAAAAACAATGCTATGACCTTATAATAAGGAAAGTAAAATTTTAACCTTGAGACAAGGTCCTCTATTAGACCTTGTCCCTCAAAAGACTAAGTTCCAAATATTGTGGAAAGGATCTTATATCATTTATAAAATCTTTCCTTTTGGGACCATGTTGAAAGCCCAAACAAGAAGCAATTGGTCAACATGCAATAATTAAAATCTTTCCATTAGCCCAAGCAAGCCAATGCAATCACCATCTCATCGGATGGATAACCTCACTCAATCTTTCATATCTTCTTTCAACTCAGTCATGGGGGAGATGGCCATCCATGCTAATCATATAAGTGGCTCTTCAATTTTTACAATTTTTTTTACACTTTCTTTGTTTTATACTTTTTGTTTTACACCTTATTGATTTTACACCTTTTTTCTTTACACTTTGTTGATTTTTACCCTATTTTATTTTGCATCATTAGTACATTTTATCTTTTGTGAACATTTTACAACTTCTTTTATATTTTAATTTATTTTGATGTGTTTCTCTTATTATGTTCTAATAAATTTCTTTATTGGTAACAAGACACAGGATGCTATAGTTGTTTACTAATGGTGGTTTTTAATTAAATTTTTTGACTACAAATGTCTGATTTTTATTTTTAAACTTTAATATTGATAGTTAAGACAAAGTTTATTTTTCATGGAATAGGTAGTGAGTCCACATCATCCATCCATCCACAACAATCTATGGTGTTCTTCGTTTTAGAAATATGAAGCCCCTTTCATTAATGAAACTTAAACAAACTTGTGGCCTTCGTAGTTTCCAAACATGGGAAAGATCAAATGTATTAATAAGGGTATGACTTCAACAGGACTCAATGCTCTTTATACCTTTCTATTCACTTAAGTGCATGAATGTTTTTCATGGATTTCTTACCGTTCCATGTTGATCAATAACATGAAGTTAATAAGTCTTTGCATGGTGTGGTTTCTATCCAAAAATTTATAAAAACATAAAACTTCAAAAGAAATTATGAGAATTCAAATCACACCCATTATACAAAATAATGCACTACAAGAACTTATTATGGGACTAGAAAGACATGTTACCCATGCTTAAAGGTCTCCTCTAACTAAGGCCCTTTCTCTCTTCCTACTTCTCTTTTCTTTTCTAATAAGGAATGATGATTGATCTATGGAAGCATTGTTGTGTCTCAAGGGGATGATCTAATCTTAGAGTGTTGATGCAAAGTCACTGAAAGTGGTTGGTTTTGATCTAGACTAAGGATGGAATTTAGCAAGTCATTTAACCACAACATCCGCAAGGCACTTCATGTGACCATTACATGAAACTCAATTCCATCTTCTTTCTTCATCCATCAATGCTTCCCATAATTCATCTCACTATCGATTTCCATGTTTTGTTCAATGTATTAGTTTGATGTGTTAAAATTATTATGTAGATTCTTTTGGATTTGGTCCTTAACTTTTTGTAAGCATGAATCAACTATGGGATCCATAGACTCCTTGGTTTGAGGACATGCAAGGGCAAAAAGGACATGAGCCAGCTATGGGGATGACCCACTTACATATCTCTTGGTTGGGCTTGTTAAGTACCTTATCCTTAGGTTTTTCAATGATCAAATATTTTGTGCACCCCATCAGTTACATCCAACTATGTGCTCCTTAAGGCATTTCTCCATTACAATTTCATTCTCTAATCAAATTATCCAATTTTGTGATTTAATAAGCCCTCTTCAAGCATTTCATCATGTTCATGGCTTTGTGGCTCTCCATAGATACCAAAGTCATGAAAAAACTCCTTGATGGGACACGTATATGCATCCCATCCATTGATGTGACCTTGTCAACGCAAGGCAAAAATCCTATAAATACATGGTGACACTTTGAAAATTTTTCACATTTGCAATCAAATGAGTGGGAATTTTTTCAAATTTTTAGAGTTGAGAAACTTCCAAAAATCATATATTCCTAATTTTTTATCTGATTGACTCCATTCTTCGATCCTGTAGCTATTGGAGATAGGCTCTTTGTCATGGGGGCCATAAACCTTAAGTTTTTGATAGAAAAAGTTTTGAAAATTTTTCTAACTCCCACAAAGGTTTAACTAAGAAACCAACATTGAAACATCAAATTATGAGAGTTAAAACCTTCCAACAAGCTTCGATAATACTAAAAATCAAATAACAATAAAATAATGAATCCACCATGGTCAAAACTTAGCCTAAGTGTAACTAGCCAACAAGATATGGTACTTAAAGATCATAAGTTACACATTATATGCTTATCCTTGGTTATATTTTGATCATAGATGGCATCTAAATGGAAGAACATGTAGGAAGGAGGATTGTCCCAACCAAGCAAAAAATGGCCACAAATCGAAAGGTGCCAAGAATAGTCCCATGAGCAACTAGAAACCCATGCAATGGGATCTCTTTAGGAGGAGTTCAAAGTGGAATATGTCTAATAGATTCCCAAAGAAGCAACTACAACAAAATAGTCTCATCGAGATGAGGCACTAGAGCCTAGACTAAACCTTGAGGTCACCTTGATTGAGGCCTACCTCAAGCAAATCATGAACAAGGAGGTATAGAAATCCATGCTCCAAGAGTCAAACTTTGAACCTTTCTTGGAATTCGTACCTCCAGAAGTTAAAGCTCAATTGTAGAACTCTCCCATGTGGCCCAAAATCACCTATAGTGGTGAATGGTACATGGGAGAGACATATTTTGAAATAATTAGTCAACCAGTTCAACAGTCAAGATCAAGGATATTTCAATGTCCTACTTAGTAAAAGCCATCATTGAGGCCCTTGGTTACCAAAAACAAGGGCAAATGTTGTTGAAATTCCAACACAAGCAAATCCTAATGTCAAAAAGGAATGTATGTAGTGGTGTTATGGAGTGGACTATACAAAGTTCAGTGCACTAACCATGGTCAAACATAAATACTTCAAAATTATAACCTTTCACCCCAATCTAATGATGAGGCCAAGCAAAATCATAGCCTTCTCTACCTATGTGTGTGTTTCTCTAAGTGTTAAATTCCCTATTAACCTTCAATAGTTGATCTATTTGGAGATAGAGAAGTGCTTTAAGAAAAATGAAGTGGAAGGAAGGTATCCCCTTTTTCGTGCCTCATTAGAAAGTTATGCAAAAGGGAGGGCATGACATGCTACATGAATGATGCTATTTAACGTGCTCCGAATACTTCTTGGATGGAGATGATGAAGGAAAAAATACTTGTCAAATTCATTCTAGAAGAGGAGTAGAAAAAACCACCTCCACTAGCCACTCATGAAACAACATCAATGGCATGCACTACCATTGAGCTTATGTGTGAACTTCGAGAGTAGCTTTTGTGGTAGTAACATCAACAAGTAAGAATGAGTGGTGATGACCCATCTATGTATCGCCTAGCAATGAGCCATCTTAATGAAGTGGCCTAAATAATGAGTTAGATGTAAGGTGGTGGGCCAATTTTCTTAGTCCAACAAATGCAACTGCCTACAAGGTCAAATCCAAGCATCTGAGAGGTAACAGTATCTTTCTCATAAGAGCATCAATTCTTAGAAATCTTTGGGACTGTCACCACCATTTTGGTGCATTTAGAGGAGGATGAGAAGGTAATTTTCTTAGTGATACAGCACCATGGCTAGGAGACAGTGTCTGAGGTAGTTTCTAATAGAATTTTCAATGTACTTAATGCACTTATAGCATCTATACTAGACGTTTTTGCACTGAGAGATGTGTAGATGCCCACAGGAACCATTAATGGCAAATTGAGTGTAGCTCAGCATGAGGAATTATTGGATTAATTGGTGGAAACTGGGCAATCAATTCTGGATGTCTTTAATCTTTTAGATACCATCACTACAACATAGTCGAAGCTGCTAGAAGTAACAAGCAATGGAATCATAATGAACAAGCAACTAGAAATAGCTAGAGCATAAAACGAATGCTTGGCTATGAAGGTTACTAAGTTAAGGGCCCATCTCACTAATCCTATGTTTCTCAACCCAACACTAACATGAGATGAAGCTTTCAAATAACTTCCAAACAAGCTTAGAAAGGTTGAGAATGCAAATGTTATAGCTATCTTTGATCAATCTTTGGCCAATGCCACAATGCACAACATCCAAAAGGACTTGGCCTACATGCACCGAAAGAATGAGATTCTAACCATAGAGAATCATTGCTTGTGGAATGTTAATGTGTAGAAGTTGTAGATGGTAGATTTTATCCATCAACAACAAGAGTAGCTAGCCAACATGAACAATGAATTAAGGAGATTTGTAGAGGAAAATAGAAACTTCTCCATTGAGGAAGTTCATGCCCTTTGCCAAAAATATGCAATCAAGATTGTTGCCTAGAAGAATGAGGCCCTGAAGTTCAAGAGAGTGAAGAATTACTACAGGGACTAGGTGGGATTGCAAAAAGAAATAAAAAAAAAAAGGAAATGTAATTGGCAAAGGCAAAAGTAAATGAGGCACTCTAACAACTCTAACAAGGAGATGACATGTGGAAACCTATCTTTGATGGGCTGAATGCATATAACAAGGTTGAAATATGCCTGAAGAGTTGCAGATTAAGGAGATGATAGAGTACATAGAGGTTTCCAATCTCTAGTATGCAAACTTAGTGATGCTGACTACTATAAAGCCATAGTTAGAATTAGAGAAATAAGTGGCTAGCTAGTACTTGTTGTATGAGGCAAAGTTCAAGCACCATAAAGAGACCAAGTAGAAGCTTGAGATTGCAAATGTTGAACTCAAGGTTCTCAAGGTGAAGTCCACTAATCAATGATCAAATGTTGAGAACCTAGTCAAAAGGATGAATGATTGCCAAGAATTACAGAATGAAATCAGAGTGTTTGACATTGAACATAAATAGTTCACTACTTGGTTTGTAAATGTGAAGGAGCTATTTTCTGTAATGCCCTATCCATGAGATGTTCCCATCTCAGCACACATTAATCATGTAGCGTGGACTGTGAATGATCCCCAAAGTAAGGAGAAGAAGATGAAGGCATTGTTGAACACATTTCATCTTTCACTAAAAGTTGTAGCTATTGCAGGACAACCTCAACCACCTCAACCACCACGTGCACCCAAAGTAGGAGAAGGTTCTTTGCAACCTAAAGAGCCTCCACCTCCTTGGACCATTTGATCTTCTTCATTGTCTTCATGTCATCAGAGAAATTATGTTTGTCAATTTTGTCCTAGTGCTCAATTTTGTTATCATGAACACCCAAATTTTGCAAACATTGGTAACCATACACTTGGGCACTTAGTTTTTGTTATGTTGTTTGTGTGTTTTGTTTTCTTAGTTAATAATAACATACCTTCCAAATTTTGTAAAGAACTTAAGGATGAGTTTTAATTCAGTTGTGGGGGTATGATGAGTCGTAATGATTAGCCACATCGACAGAATGTTGTCGACATGACCCTGTCAACATAGGGTTTGACCCATTGACATGTACCCATCAATAGGGCACCTTATTCTACCTATAAATGTGCACCTACCCACTACATTTATGGCATCTCTTTCATAGTTGTAATGAAGTTCTTACAGGTTTTCCTCTCAGAGGTTAGAATATTTTCTGAGTGCCTACAATACAAGTCAAAGAGTGTACAAATATTTATTCAAGCACTATTGTACATAAGCACTTCAGTGTGTGTGGCAATAAAGATGAGCTTTATTATCAAACCTTATAGTACTTGGATTAGATTAATTATTTCCTTTATGCATTTAATATTTGAGCAATTTCCTTTAATATTTTAAGTAACTAAGTTATTAAGTAATTAATAGTGATTAAATAACACATATAAGTATGACCACTTTGAGCATATGTCTAACACTTGCTAATCTCAGTAATGCTTAACGTTTGGTAACATGGTAGTGCTATACATATTCAAGATGTGTATGACAAGTGGGAATGGATGCTTATGTTAGGATTAGTTAAATATTAGCTAGCTATTAAATTAATTTAGCAATTAAATACTTTATTCTTTATTATTTATTCTTAGGAAACTTAGAACATAAAAGAAAAAATGATAAAAATCACATATCTTATTTACACTTAACCATACCCTTGAACTTCATAAGTGGAATTGGGAAGAAAATGATTGGAATGGTTAATTTCACCTCCTAGAACTAGTGTACAAAAAAACCTAAAGTCATTGGAATTCGACCAAATCACTAAGTGAACGCTAGTGATTCATATGATGTGGCATAGGGTATACTCGCTACTCATCACATGTGATGTTTGAGTTGTTATCCTGTATGTGCTAGTATTTGTTCATGGGCATATCCTCTGTGATGAGTGATGAGGTACCCCTACATCCAACCATACAACTTACAAGTGTTCATGCATGATCTAGTTGAATTCCATGGATGGGACTAGTTGTGCATCTAGATTTTTATGTCTTGATCATAGTTCACTATCTTCCCACTTGGACTAGTGGTAACTTTGTCATGTATGGTTTAGTCCAAAGTGAGGCATATGAGAATTGATGTTGTTTGGCCCTAAGCCATTCCTAATGGTAATAGAGAAATTAATTATTTAATCTAATTAGAAATGAAAAGTAAAGTCTAAAGTAACCTATGAACGATGAGTGTCTTAGCTTATTGTACATGTCCTGAACCCACATATTCACTACTTAGATTACCAAGTGCTATGCTACTAGGTGAATCAAATAATAACACTATTGGGGTTACTAAGTGAATATGTGTTTACACTCAAAACTAGTTGTGCTCATTCTACCAATTCATTAATATGCATGGAAATGTAAATATTAACTAAGTACATGAAAACTAAATTGCATGGAAAGTAAATCTAATCTAAGTCAACTTGTTGCAATGAATAAGAATTAATCTCAATCTTATTGCCATTCATGGAATGTGTCTAGGTACATTGCCACTCAAATAAGACTCCATACAACTAACTTAGATCCACACCATGGGCTCTCACTAATTGTTCTCTAAGATTACATTATAAAACTACAAGAGTTTAGCTACTCTATTGACTAATTAACTAAAAAATTATGCCCAAACCATTCACCCAAGCACTATATTTATAGGTTGGCACACATGCCACAATATCAGATATTCAACATTGCATCTTGACCCCTAATATTGGGTATCCAATATTGTGGCTTTGATATCAGATATCCAATATTGGATTTAGGCAAATCATGACTCATCACTTTGTTGTGCCTCTCTTGGCTTCATTTTTATGCTTGGAAAAAGACTATCTTCCTTAGGTGTTCCTTTTAGCATCACCTATAGTCACCAAAGGATCAACATTTGTTTTGGTAAGTTTTCCTTAATAATTAACCCTTTTTAAATCACTTAGTTTGCATTTAAGCATAAGGGAATGATAATGCACTTTGCCCAAGGCTATGAGGTAACTAAAATCACCAAGTAGTTCACATTATTTTGATTAATTACTATTATTTACCACAATGTTTGACAATTGGATGTTAGAAAAATTTCTAAGTAGACATCCTTGGCCCCCATGAGTAATAAGTGTAACTCTAGAAGTGCACAAGTTTTCAAACAATTAAAACCAAAGGTCTAATTTAGAAGATGGCCAAAAAATATTAATGGATTTGGAAATAGAAAAGTAGAAAAAATTAATGAAACAGATGAGAAGTAGTCCCAAAATCATGCATAAATTCAAAGAAACCATCATTGATGTTCTGAAAGATGTGAAGGTTAGTTCAAAGCCATGGTCAAAAAAAGTTATGCTAGTGGGTCCTTCCCAAAGCAAGCTCATGCATAATGCCTTTGCATAACCACTTCTAGAGATGTCTGGGGGTACCTTAGAAGTGAAATGTAGATCATGTTTTTGTTCCAAATAACACACAACTGCCTTGGTTGGGATGTTGTATCATACTATACAAAACCATTGGGCTTATAATCACATGCAGTAGTAAGGTTAATAATGGGATGAGAATGGATTGTAGAGATCGTGATGTAAGATGCTTTACCATGTTCACAATAGGCTCTTGTGTCAAATGTGATTAAAATGATTTAGATACCTATTCATCCAAGTTTCAAACCAAGTTCATACCATTAACAATGACCTGGAATTGATGTGTTCCTTCTTGCTAACCATCATGAGCTCACAACCACCACAAAGAGCAATCATCACTCTAAAAATAGAAGAAAAGAGAAGAAGGAAAGAAGGGCCTTAGTTAGAGGAAAGCCTTTAGCCATGTGTAACATGTCTTTCTAGATCCATAACTAGTGTTTGTAGCTTATTATTGTGTCTAAGGGGTGTGCTTTGAGTTTTTTTTTTTGATTTTATATTTTTATGATTTTAAATGGGAACCACACCATGCAAAGAATTTTAGCTTCTTGTTATTGGTCGACAATGGAGTGATGATACATTTCATGAGGAGTCATAAACCACATGAAGGAAGTTAAGAAGTTAAGAAGAGAACCTAACAAGTCCCCTTGAGGTCACATCCTTACCATATCCACTTGGTCATTTCCTCTTTCTTAAAGGTACAATGATCATTGATTGATTTTAGGTTCATGAAAGAAGAACCAAATTGGTTTAATGATAAAAACCTTTTTTTCAGAGAACTAGAGGGATGGATGAGGTGGTCTCACTGCTTTACACAATCATCTTGATAGCATAGCACAAAACCCCAACACATAGTGTTGACTTCTACATCACAACTTAGCAATATTATTAACAAAAACATAAAAGAAAACCATAAATATAAAGAAAATGACTCAAGAAAATAGAAAATTATAAAGAAAAAAAATAACAAGAAATGGAAAACATATTAATAATTAGAAAATATGTAAAGAAATAGGGAAATGATAAAAAAATTGTAAAACAAAAAAGATGAAAAGCACTTATTAGTTCTAGAACCAGGATGGAGCATCTCCACCACAACTAAACCTATGGCCGCATATTCGAATGATGGACTACACCATCCCTTGGTTATACACTACATGTTTCCTATCTATCACCATTACTAATTCAATTAATCATGTGGTAGCACATCTAAAATTGGTAATATTCTTATTTGGATCATTCAAAGGTGTATCTTCATCTAGACTTAAAGGTATTTTTGTTTTGGGGGGTCCATATGTGTTTGCTTCTTATTAAATTTTTATTTTAATTCCTAGGTCTCCGTGTTTAATATCCTCTTCTAGTGTATAACTAGAGTGTAAGATATTTATGTCTAAGTCTTCGATTTGGTTTGTTATCTTAAGTATAGAACAAATAAGTAGATTAGTTGCTTCCATGCATCCTTGAAATAGTTTTATATTCTCATTTTGAAGCCACTAGGTGTCTTTTGATTTAGTGACTACCTTGTAGACTTGTTTTGGCTCACACACATGTTTCTAAACTTTATGGTTGGCCGATATGAGGGTTGTGTTAATATTTTGAACTTCTAGCCCACAACTGCACCCTTTACTATTAGTGATGCATGGATTTTTTTGTCTTTTAAAAATGATAAGTTTATCTTTTATGTCTTGTATTGGATTGGTGATAGTTCTTCACTTTTAAGTATGATCAAGAGACATTGTTTAGGAGAGGAAGGGTGTTGCTCCAGATTGACCTTGTACGGGTTTTGATGCCCCAGTAGGTCTATGAGTTTTGTGTTTGTATGAGGAAACTACCCAAAAGAAAAGATGTTTCTAAGGTTGTGCTTGAGATATACTAGCATTATCATTTCCATGTATGTTCACAGCACAATTGGAATTCTCCCATTGATATTGTGATGTTGAATCTTCTTGTGTTGTTGGTGGTGACATATGGTGAAGGGAAGTATGAGAATGTTGAGAAGGTGACGAAGGGTAAGAGGCGTGAGGTGGTGATCCCATAGAAGATGTTGTAGGTTGATGATATTTGGGAGAGTGGCAGTAGTGATTTGAGGTAGAGAAAGTAGAACTAGTTGGGGAAATAGGTTGTTGAACATAATATCTGTATGGGTCTAACTAGTAGTAAGAGTAGTGTTGGTTTGATGATGGCCTTCCCCACAACTATGGATTTTGCCACTACAGTTGATACTAGTTTTGAGGTCGATAAGAGGTCCCACTAGGATAGTATGGTTTATTGTATTACTATCAATAATGGCCTTGTGAAAAAGATAATTTCCTAGGCATTTTCTTTTGTACAAACTTGGGATTCAAAGCAAAAGCCCAATACTCATGTAAATGTAACATGACTAGGCAATAGCCCTCTAGATGGTCATATAGGCAAATGTCACATCCATGATCCTCTTCTGTGGTTGAGTCTATCACCTCTTCTTCGNAAAGCCCAATACTCATGTAAATGTAACATGACTGGGCAATAGCCCTCTAGATGGTCATATAGGCAAATGTCACATCCATGATCCTCTTCTATGGTTGAGTCTATCGCCTCTTCTTCCACAGCTATTTTTCCTTTTTGCCGATAAGTGTTCTTACCTATTTCTTGGTTCTATTTCTTGCATTACTCTCTCCTCTATGGTTTTCATATAAGTTGTAACTTTGTTGTTCATTAACTCCCACGTCTTATCTAACCTTGCTTTAAGCTCACCCATAGACTTTTGTATTGACAATGTTTGTAGTCAAATCACCTCATCGAGAGCTGCCTATTTTTCCTCATCATAGATATGGACCCTCTTATTTTGAAGAGTTGGATCCTAGTTATATTCCTCTACATTCACTTGTTTACATAGCTCTCCTTCTTATTTTGCCATTCGCTCGATTAGCCTTTGTATCTAATGAGCTTTCAGTTTGTATAATTAACCTTGGGCATAAATCCCAAGGGTCTTCCTTGTTTCATTATAGAGCCCATCTATGATGTGGAAAATTTGCTTCTTTTGAGAAAAATCATGGCTTGGACATCTATGTAGTAGTGAATAGTATTTGTCCAAGGCTGCATCCAAGGGTTCATGATTTTCTATCTTCCATCCTTGGATTTTTTTTCAGGTTGAACACTCTTGCATAGGTTTGGTATTTTTTGTTGAAAAGTTCCATCATTATGGACCATCGGTGAATGGAATTGGGTTCCAATGAACTGCACCAACTTTTAGCTTTGTCTATTAGTGTCCTAGGGAAGAGCTTAAGCTTTTGCCACTTATGTTCAATATTTTTCAAGGCATAGGCATCATGGAAGGCTTGTAAGTGATGTTGTGGATCAGAATTATAACCTTCCCTAAATTTAGGAATGTTGTTCATATTAAGCCATTTGATGCAGCTATCCCTTTGATGCCTTTGGGGTATTTGAACTACCTTCCTAATCTATGTCATGCCCATAGTAGTCAATAAGGGTTGATCAACATCAAAAATATCATGGTGATAATCTCTATTTCCATTTGTCTGATTGTGCTGATCTTATGTATGCTCTCTTTGATGTTTTTCATATTGTCCTTGGGTTTGGTTTCTATCTTTTTCTCAACCCCATAGTGGAGCTCTATCTCTATACCTATGTTCATCTTTATCAGAAGTAGACATTGAAGAGGAAGATAAGGAATTGGGAGAATCACCATGGCTCCTATATCATCCCCCATGGTGCCTTGATCTATCTTTTCTAGGTTTAGAGAAGCTCCTAGGCCTTGAGGCACTCCTTGTTCTAGGACTTACTCCATCTCTTCTATGATTATATGCACCAATTGAATGTAGTCCTTGCATGTAGTAAGGGTCGAAATGAGCATATGAAATCCCTGCTTGAGGTTGTTCACTACAATTCTCTTCAGTATATATCCTATCATTTCTTCTACAAGTGTTTTCATCATACGATGCATTATTGATCCTATGTGAAAAAGACATGTTTTTAATGTGTGTGACTTAAAATAATAATATTTTTCTAAAATATATATTGTTAATACTCCTACAACGATCATGTATAAAATAACTAATCTAGATAACTAGCACCATCCTTAGATCATAGTGCCAATGATGAGCAGTAGGTACCCCCTATGCCCAACCATACGAATCACAAGTGTTCACATGCAATTTGGTTGAATTCCATGGATTGAACTAGTTGTGGCATATATATTGTTAAGCATTGATCACATGATGTTGTCTTCCCACTTGGACTAGTGGTAGCTTTGTCACGTATGGTTTAGTCCAAGGTGAGGCATATGATGGTTGATGTTGTTGTGGTTGTATGCCACTCCTAACTATAATAGAGAAATTAATTATTTAATCTAATTAAAAATAGGAAGATAAATGCTAAACTAGCCTATGGGCAATGAGTGTTGTTCCCAACTTGCCATACACATCCTGAACCCACGTATCAACTACTAGGATTACCAAGTGCTACGCTATTGGGCGAACCAAACAATAACGTTGCTAGAACTATCAAGCGAATAGGCATTTATGCTTGAAATTGGTCATGCTCATTCTACCAATTTATTAACTTGCATGAAATGTAAATATTAACTAACTACATGAAATAAGAATCAATTAAAAGTAAATTTAATCTAAGTCAAAGTGCTGCAATGAATAAGAATCAATCTCAATCTTATTACTATTCATGGAATGTGTGTAGGTACATTGCCTCTTGAATAAGATGCCATACAATTGACTCAAATCCACACTACGGGCACTCACTAATTGTTCTCTAAGACTATAGAATAAAATTGCAAGAGTAGCTACAAAATGACCAAAATATTGTCAATACATGGAGGATGCACACATATTTATAGGTGAGAACAAACCCCACAATATCGGTATTTGATAACGTAATTTGTGCTCCCATATCAAGGATCTGATATTGAGGCCTATGCAAAATATGATTTATCAAAATGAACTTGTAAATACACATATCTCAAATATTTCTAGGAGGTGTAAGATCTAGAATAGCTTTAACCTTATCAAGGTCAATAGCTATACTATCTTGAGAAATAAAGTAACCTAACATCTTTCTTGTGAGGACCCCAAAAATGCATTTATTGGGATTAAGATGAAGGTTAAACTTGTTGCAATGTGTTAGAACATGATCTAAGTTAGAAGCATGAGCAATTACCATGGTAGATTTGATGGTTAAATTATCAACATAATCATTAGCTATTTTGAACATTGTATCATTAAAGATAATGGTTATAGCTCATTAATAAGTAGCTCTAGTATTTTTAATTTAAATGGACATTTTAGTATAACTAAATGTTCCTCAATGAGTCTTAAATGTGGCATATTGCTAGTGCTTTGAATTTATTTGGATTTGGTTGTAACTAGAAAACCCATCCATAAAGGATAAAAGAGCATGACTAGCTATAGAGTTTATGAGTTGATGAATGTTTGATAAAGAAAAGTTATCCTTAAAAGTGACCTTATTAAGGTCTCAAAAATCAATGCATATATGAATGTCATTATTCTTTTTGGGAACTACAACCTTGTTAGAAACCCAATTGAAATAGTCGATTAGGTGAATGAATCCAGCATTAGAGAGCTTAGTAATCTCTTTTTTTATATAGCAAAAGCTATAACATGATAAATTTTCCTAACCTTTTGTTTAACAAGTTTATAACTTTCTTTTAAGATGATGTTATGTTGAACTAGCTTTGGGTCTATATCGAGTATATTGTTGGATCCCTAAGTGAAAGTAATTGATTGCTATTGCAAGATTACTAAGATAACTTCTTGTGCAAGATTGCTAAGGTAGCCTTCTGAAGGTCTTAGGAAAGAAGAGAAATAAGTTGAAGAGTCTTTTGTTCATCACCTAATTGAGTATCAATACTGAGCCATGAAACATTAAATGAGAGATCAAAATTGAAACTAACCAACACAATACATACATTTGTAGAACTTAAGCAAAATGCCATGTGTCAAAATAGAATATCATTGAAATGAAACCTATGACTTACAAACCACAAGCTACATGTTTTAACCAACTCAGCAATGCCTTGCCAACTTGAATATGTTGCAATTGATAAAAAAACTAGTATGGTTCAAAATGTCTTGCAAAAAAGCAAAATGCAAGTTATGGATGATGTAAGGTACATCATAGTTTTCCTACTCACTACTTTTATTTTGTCCATCTTTGGCTCATGTTTGAATGAATTATAATATTAATTATAATTTGCAAATTATTTTCTTTTAAATTGATACAATATGTTTGGGGCATTACATTAATGATGCTTTCAACTTTCTTCAATATGTGTAGATGGTTTGTAATTGTCCAACAAATCCTTTGTATTTTTCTAGACATAATAAAAATCTCCACTTTCTAGTTTTTACTTATATTAAGTATATTAGTGAGGGCCAACTCAAGGATATAGAACTAACATGAAACTTTTATTGAACTTATAAGATAGGGTTACCCATTGGGATCAATTCCATAAATTAAAGTATCCAAATCAAGTGTAGCTAATATCTCATTATTTTAACTTGTATAGATAAGATGAGATAAAATACACCACCAAAATATCTATTTCTTGAAGTATTCTATGTATATATTAAATCCTCATTTAATTTCTACTTTTTTCTCAACAATAATATTTTCATAAATTGAAAATCACTTTTCAAGAGAGTAACCAACCCTATTTTACTTGGATCAAGTCACCATGAAGAAGATTACTTACAAAGCTGGATAATCTTTCAATGAAGTAATTATTGAAAAGTAAACTCAGCTGGTTAACATTGGAAGACTTCACAAATTTGTCAATGATCGGTGACTCAAATATAATTATTTCATTATTTTCTTAAACAAAATTTACGAAACATCGTTACAAAGTATGCTATCCAGTTTCTTTGGCAGTCGGCGTCCATATGGTTTGCATTATCTATGTCGGAGCTCGAAGTCCTGCACGCATTTTATTCATAGCATCGGTGAACGAGACAAACACATGTTTTTGATTGACAATGACAGAGACAGATATGAGATAAATTCTTGCTGGTGGACAAGAATGCACCGACACCAGAAAACGAAAATGAACCTACACCACACATCAGTAAATAAACAAAATAACAGAGAGGGAACCAGAAAAATTCCACCCATACCCCTCGTCATGTCCACGTCATGTCCACGTAGCACAGACATATATCATAATCATCATGCATGTTCATTGTTGTCATAGTGTAAGATACGAAAAATGGATTATCCTTTTAAGGTGAGTTCTTAAGGGTTAATGGATGATTGAAAGCTTAACTTCCCTCAACAATTAATTTACTTCCTTGTCTATCAAGGACATGAACTTTCATTTATGATTGATGTGTTGTTTTGTCTTGAAAGAGTTTTCTACTTCTCTCTAGGAGAAACTCTTTAGTAAGAAGTGAAAATCTAGGAAGGTAAACGTAAAAACCTGAAATCTAAGAATTTTTTGAATAGTATTGTTTATTTACTTTTTTTTTGTCCTAACACCCCCTCTCTTCCTGAGTGAATACATCCAAGCCTTTACTAAGAAGTGAAAACCCATCAGGGTGTTTTTCAACAAGGACAAGGCATGATCCTTTTACTAACCTAGAAAGGAGGCTTTTTATAGATATTAGTTTTAAGAATGAAAACCTGAAAAAGCATCCTAAAAACATTGAGGCTTCTTTTAGTTGTAAGAATACTAGCCTAAAAGCATCCCCAACTAATGGTTGGCCTTCTTAAAACTCTCTCTTAGTTGATCTGAAAAATTTTCAAATATTATTATTTATTGTTTGAGTCTGAGATCCCATCTCTTTCAAGTATAGGTACAAGCTTAAATCTCAGTCTTGCAACTAAAAGAAATAAGTACTTTACAATCACTCCAAAGAGTAATTCTATCAAATAAGAAAACAACAATATTACAAAAAATCATACATTGGATTGTTTTTGTTTTATTTTCCTTGACATACAATTTGGTGCTTTAACAAATACAAAATAAATCCACCAGCAATGGATCATGTGACACTTTGGTTACCTAAGCAAAAAGGTGTGATTGAAAATAATTATGTTTGGATTCGTGAATCTTGGAAATCATGTATGGTGAATACAAGAAGTGGAAGTATGAACAAAAGTGCATTTCACTGTGAATGCTTTTAGTTTAATTTAAATAAGAAAAAGATTAATAAATCTAAAACTGAAAAAAATAAAGAATAATCATGTACGTGACTCAAATCTTTCATGAACAATCTTATTTCTAAATAATATATTATTTAAATATTATAAAAGTAGAAAACTAGTAATTTTAATATTTTATTATATTTTGATTAACTTACCCTCATGCAAACCTATACTCAGTCTTTTCCAAATTCTCACAAATCCAAGACTCAGTCTTTTCCAAATTCTCACAAATCCAAGCACATGTTGAATGATGAATTCTTCATTTCACTGTTCCGAGAATCAAATTGAATGATGAATTCTTCATTTCACTGTTCTGAGAATCAAATGATACTCAGTCTTTTCCAAATTCTCACAAATCCAAGACTCAGTCTTTTCCAAATTCTCACAAATCCAAGCACATGTTGAATGATGAATTCTTCATTTCACTGTTCCGAGAATCAAATTGAATGATGAATTCTTCATTTCACTGTTCTGAGAATCAAATGATACTCAGTCTTTTCCAAATTCTCACAAATCCAAGACTCAGTCTTTTCCAAATTCTCACAAATCCAAGCACATGTTGAATGATGAATTCTTCATTTCACTGTTCCGAGAATCAAATTGAATGATGAATTCTTCATTTCACTGTTCTGAGAATCAAATGATACTCAGTCTTTTCCAAATTCTCACAAATCCAAGACTCAGTCTTTTCCAAATTCTCACAAATCCAAGCACATGTTGAATGATGAATTCTTCATTTCACTGTTCCGAGAATCAAATTGAATGATGAATTCTTCATTTCACTGTTCTGAGAATCAAATGATACTCAGTCTTTTCCAAATTCTCACAAATCCAAGACTCAGTCTTTTCCAAATTCTCACAAATCCAAGCACATGTTGAATGATGAATTCTTCATTTCACTGTTCCGAGAATCAAATTGAATGATGAATTCTTCATTTCACTGTTCTGAGAATCAAATTCATTTGATGCATAAGTCTATGGAGATTTCTGACACGGGGTAACGTGAAAAGTGCCTACCAGGTGGGAATATGGGAATATGGAATCCAAGGAAGCGAGACCACAAGACCCTAGGGCAGAGTTTGTTAGGCCACGAACTCGGGTGGTGATCACGGATAAATAATCTTTTTCTGATCCATTTTAGAGTAATCTTTTTCTGATCCATTTTAAAGCCATGGATTTGCTGACAAGTTGAAAATGCGGAAGAAAGGTTCCATAATTTTGCAGTCGAGCTTTTGATTAACAGACAAGTCCAAAATGCCAAAGAAAAGGATGATAATTTTAGTGTAAAGCTACTTTACTTCGCGCACGTCGATAGCGTTAATGAACAAATATTTTATCTGAGAATAAGTTTATGAAATTGAAACTGAAATGGTTTTTATTACATTTGGAGACTTTTAGAATTTATTGGACAGAAAAAAAAGAGTATGTGTAGTAAATACTTTATCAATAAAGTTACTAAAAATTTCCTGGATGCTATATTAAAAAAGTTTAAATAAACTACTAGCTATAATTTGCCATTTGTACAATTTTATGCAAAAATATGACATTCCAATGCACATCTTTAATCAAGGTTTGAATTTCAAAACTTCCCAAACTAGACTTATAATTATATATATTTTTCCTTGTATACTTACTAAATTCATAAGTTTTGATGAAAAAAAAGAAACTATACAATATATTTTCAAAATCCATATGTGTTCATCTGGTCATTAAATTCAAAGCTTGACTTCAATTGCTCTTTGATTACATAAATGACAGCTTTTCTTCTCTTGGAATCTGGACTTTTCGATTCTAAAGTAATGGAACCTCATTCTTTCTGGACTCATTTGACAACATAATGATGATAAGACATAGGAGTAGATAAATTTGTTTGACAACACAATGGTGAACATAAATTTGTTTGCCAACATAATGGTGAACATGATGGTGATAAGACATACGAGTAGATAAATGTGTTGGATTCAAATTGCAATTCCTTCGCCCATTCACAATTCGGTGTGGCCAAGTCCAAGCCAGTCGTATTCGTTCATTTGCTATTCATGTACGAATCTAACGCAAAGCATAAAACCCCGGATTTAGGCTACAAAATACGGTAAGAAGAACCGTATGTTTGTTAGCTTTCCATTCTTGTACAGGCCGCGCCATGCCATTTTATATCAGTAGTCGTCACTGCCGTGCTCAAGTTTGTTTAGTCTTTCCCATGCATATCTCTTTCTGGCGTCTGCGTTTCTTTGTGGCTGCTACTGTTGCTCCGCCTCGTCTTGTGGCCTGGCCTACGTTCCTCTTGTCTGCTATAAAAACTCTAACGCCTCAGCCTCCAAACTAGCTTTAGAGCTCTGCTTTTCACTGCCTTCTTGATGGTGAATGTGAGCAATCTTCTTCTATGTTTTCTGCCTTCGTTTTGTAGAATTCTAGATTTTGTTTGTAAAGATGCTTAAAATTCTAGATTTTGTTTGTAAAGATGCTTAAATTGATTCTAGATGTTGTTTTTTCAAGTGGATTTTCTGTTTCCGGCTAAACTTAAAGTGAACTTCATTTTGTTCATGTTCAGCAAATCATTATGAAGCTCGATATGAAGTGCCACAAGTGCAGGAAGGTGGCCTTGGATTGTGTTGCCAAGATCTGCGGTAAATGTCCAGCCTAGGGTTGGAAATTGATGCCCGTGTATTTTGGAGATTTTTGTTGTAAAAAAAGTTCAAAATTTTTAAATACCTATATCTTCCAACTACTATTTTTCAAACTTCTGTGTCGTTTATAAAGTATAATAAGTGTTTAAATAGTCACGAATAGATCGGATCAGCATGTTTCAAAAATTATTATTGTAAATCGACAAATTAGGCCGAGTTATATTTAAAAGTTGCAAAAATGATGCCTAAATTTATTGATTTTCGTTCAAAATAAGGTTTATCATAAAAGTTGTGCAGACTCTGGATAGCAAAATTGCTCATTAGGCAAATCCATGATAAATTGCCCACTTAGAAAACTATAGGTAGATCAAAAGGGTGATTATAAGATTGGTTTTGAAATTCAATGTGTTGTTGCTCATTCAACCTAAGGTATCAAAAATTTGATATAATTTTTTTAAATTAAGGATATTTTCACCCCTTTTGAATAGTTATAAAATTTTGGAATTTTTTTAATCTTACAACCTTAGCTTTATTTTCTTATTTTAAGATTAGTTTTAACGTTTGTTGCTGTAGTTTAATCATATATTTGAAATTCAATGTGTTATTTTAAATTTGTTTAGGTGCTGTGTATCCAGCTTGGTCGATCATTAAGCCTCTGACACTGAGAGATCCTTTAATTAGGTCCTCTTTTTCAACACGACGATGCTGAATTTTGTGTAAAGTGTTTCATTTTTGTGGCAATGAGGTGAGGGTTTTTGCATTTCAGGGATCGATAGCGTGGCTATCGATATGTCGCAAAAAACATTGACGATTTTAGGCGATGCCGATCCAGTGGAGGTAGCAAAAAAGCTTAGGAAGAAGTTCCCATGCGCAATCCTCTTGTACGCAGGACCGCCAAAGGAGCCGCCACGGAAGGAGGAGTCACAGAAGAAGAAGGTGGAGAATCCGCCGGCACCGAAGAAGGAGGAGGAGCCACCGCAGCCACAGAAGAAGGAGAAGAAGGAGAAGGCAACGCAGCCACCGAAGGAGGAGCCGCTGAAGAAGGAGGTAGCGTTGTTGATCAAGGCAGAAATTCGGCCATGCCCCTGTTACCCACCCTGCCACGCCTGCAGGTCCTATATACCGTGGTCGACCTACCACTCTGCGTGTTCTCCCCGTGAGGTCTGGTACTACTGGAACGAAGAAAAACAGGACTCCTGCACTATATGTTGAAAAAAACTCTGATGTTCCTTCGTCAGTTGCCCTCCCCTCTCTTTCTCTTGGAATAATGTAATAGGATCTCTTTCTCGAATAATCTGTTTCTCTGCATCATTGTAAACTCACCGGATAGATCCTTCTTGCTGTTCCTGTATTGTATTATAGTGCTCTGTTAATCCCAAGTCAATGCGCCGTATCGGTGATGTATACCGATCCATGTAGACCGTGCAGTTATTATTGTTCTACTATGCAAAAAGTGTGCGTATCGTGTACATGATGCCTGATTCCTGCAAATAAGCAATATAAAACAAAGGTTGCTTGATCCACGAGTTCCTTTCAACCAAATGTGGCGCAATGGCAGCCAGCTGGGCCTAATTAAGGGCACCCAAGAACATAAGAAGTGAAGGATTTAGTCTTTGTTATTTCAAAGGAAAATCTGTTCATTGAATAGAAACAAAATACCATGTGCTTTGATGATATGTATGTATGGAGAAACTATTATAAAAATATGGGTAGGCCCACAAACACAATTATTAATTACATGTTATGAATTTGTAATGGATGTAGAAGGAAAATGTCATGGATGTCCTTACATAGTGTTTATTTGTTTGTTTGTTTTTTTTGGCATCTTTGGAATAGTTTTTTTGGTATTGTACAAAGTCTCAACATACCAAGTTTGATTGTACATCTACATAGGCTTACAAACACAAGCAAGTTTAATTGGACATATGGATAGGCACGACAACCATGGCTTTTCATTAATGTAAATGGCATCATTGATTCAAAGATATAGACATGTTCATGGATGGGCCCCACAACCATTGCCTTTTATTGATGTAAATGGTATAATTTATTCAAAGAAATAGACATGTTTGGTTGAAAACAACTATCCAATTTGCAAGTGGGCAACTCAACTTTTCATTGATATAAATGGAATCATTTATTCAAAGTAATGAACATGTTCAGTTGAAAACTTTTATCCAATTTGCAAGTGGATTAAAAATTAATGATGGCACATAAGTCATAAATCAATAATGATCTATCCAATTTGCAAGTGGATTAAAAATCAATGATGGCACATAAGTCATAAATCGATAATGATCTATATCTTGGCATCTATTGTTGGTCGAATCCTTGAAATCCATGCAAGAAATGTCATTATCTTGTGTTCCATATTTTGATGGGAATTCTTTAGTCATCACAGCCAATGATTTTTGGAGCTACTCCTTCTCCCTAGACTATAAGAATAATTTTGCATTATCAAAGGAAAGGAAATTAAGCTCATAGTAAATCGATCAAGCTGCAAAACTATAACACGGTGAGTGCTCTTTACTTTCTAGACTTTCTATTTTTCCTGTACTATATCTTTTTGGAATGGATTGTTATTAATCAAATTTCAATTATTTCCTTAAGATGATATTTATTTAGACATGGATTCCAATTCCTTAGATGTTACATGTGTAGAAAGGAAATCTTAATTTATTTAGTAAAAATACATTAGAAAGGAAATCAGATCTATCTATGTGCAAATTTCTATTTTTTCATAGATTGTTTTCATATTCGTCTTCCAATCTTTCCAATTCTTGTTCTTTGTCTTTAATTTGTAAACCTTTTAATCCTTGACTTTAATTGTTGTTCTTTGACTTTAATTTGTAAAACCTTTAATTCTTGAGTTTACAATCTAATCTTTGTTTTATTGTTTTCTCTTATTTGTCCTGCTATATCTTTTGGAATGGATTGTTACTAATTAGATTTCAATTATTTCCTTAAGATGATATTTATTTAGACATAGTTTCCAATTTCTTAAATGTCACATGTATAGAAGAGAAATCCTAATTTATTTAGTAAAAATACATTAAAAAGTAAATCAGATCTATGTATGTGCATATTTCTATTTTTTCATAGATTATTGTCATATTCATTTTTCAATCTTTCTAATTCTTGTTTTTTTTATTGATGTTTTTCATAGATTATTTTGATATTTTTCTTCCAATCTTTCTAATTGTTGTTCTGTCTTTAATTTGTAAAATTTTTAATTCTTGTGCTTTGTCTTTAATTTGTAAAACTTTTAATTCTCGAGTTTACAATCTAATTTTTGTTTTATTACTTTCTCTTATTTTTCCGGCTATATCTTTTGGAATGGATTGTTACTAATCAAATTTCAGTTATTTCCTTAAGATGATATTTATTTAGATATGGATTCCAATTCCTTAAATGTCACATGTATAGAAAGGAAATCCTAATTTATTTAGTAAAAATACATTAGAAAGGAAATTAGATCTATCTATGTGTAGATTTCTATTTTTTCATAGATTGTTTTCATATTCGTCTTCCAATCTTTGTTCTTTGTCTTTAATTTGTAAAACTTTTAATTCTTGAGTTTACAATTTAATCTTTATTTTACTATTTTCTCTTATTTTTCCTACTATATCTTTTGGAATGGATTGTTACTAATTAGATTTCAATTATTTTCTTCAATGTCACATGTATAGAAAAGAAATCCTAATTTATTTAGTTTAAAAATACATTAGAAAGTAAATCAAATCTATGTATGTGTAGATTTCTATTTTTTCATAGATTATTTTCATATTTGTCTTTCAATCTTTCTAATTTTTGTTTTTTGTCTTTAGTTTCTAAAACTTTTAATTCTTCAATTTAATTCTTGTTCTTTGTCTTTAATTTGTAAAACTTTTAATTCTTAAGTTTCCAATGTAACATTTGTTTTATTGCTTTCTCTTATTTTTCTTACTATATCTTTTGAAATTTTGGAATGGATTGTTACTTATCAAATTTTAATTATTTCCAGAATATGATATTTATTTATACATGGATTCTAATTCTTTAAATGTGACATGTATAGAAAAAAAATCCTAATTTATTTAGTAAAAATATATTAGCAAGGAAATCAAATTTATCTATGTGCAGATTTTTATTTTTTCATAGATTATTTTCATATGTGTTTTCTAATCTTTCTAATTTTTGTTCTATCTTTAATTTGTAAAACTTTTAATTCTTGTGTTTAATTCTTGTTCTGTTTTTAATTTGTAAAATTTTTCATTCTTGAGTTTACAATCTAATCTTTGTTTTACTGCATTTGGGTAACGCAACTTTGTGCACAAAGCTGGCGTGTAACTAAAATTCCAAAAAGGTCATTTCAGAAACGCGTCGTTTTGTGAGTAAAAAAAACAAAACCAGGAGCCGTTGGGCATCTGTTCGCCTGCGGTTGATGGGAAACCCGCATTGCTGCTCGTCACCCGCCTACAGTAGAGACAGAGACTCCGATGCACGGGCAGCGTATAAAGACTACCGTTGGCTGTCACCTCCAACGTTCGAGAAGAGGATCTGGCGACCTGCAACTCAACTGGCACCCGTCTCTATTTAGATCGCCGATTTATGCAGAGGTGAAATCAGAGCCCCTGCCAGCAACAAAAACGGATAGAAAATTGGATGCGGCAGCGGGCAGCCAGCACGATAAACAGACAACAGAGAAGCCATGACAGTCAAACAAATTGTTCACACATTGCACCCAGACTTTCCCCTCACTTACTCCTTCTCAGACCAACACACAGCCCACCCTCTACACAAGTAAATCTCACTTATCATTTCAACGCAAAACCCATTGATATACAATTCCCAACCTTATCAGCCTGGTGCTCTGGTGCCTGGGACTGGTGACGCTCATCGCAGTGTTCACGACATACACGCTGAAATCCATATTCTACTTTGAAGCGGTGCGGCGAGAGTACTACCATCCGGTTCCACTCAACTTTTTCTTCGCTCCATGGATCGGATGCATGTTCCTCAGCCTGGGACTGCCACCGCAGGTGTGCAAAAATGTTCACCCTAGCGTCTGGTGTGCCTGCATGCTGCCGCTGCTGTGCCTCAAACTCAAGATCTACGGACAGTGGATGTCCGGAGGCGATCGACGTCTGTCCAAATTGGCCAATCCGTTCAATCATTCGGCGATTGTGGGAAATTTCGTAGGGGCGCTGCTGGGCGCTACTATCAGCAGCAGCAGTTACAGTCATGGCGGATCGTGGAAGGAAGGTGCCCTTTTCTTTTCGCCGTGGGTTTGGCACATTACTTGGTACTGTTCGTGACTCTGTATGAGAGACTGCCTACCAATGAGACGCTGCCGCATGATCTGCATCCAGTGTTCTTTCTGTTCGTTGTGGCGCCCAGCGTGGCCTCCGTTGCTTGGGAGAAGATCAGCGGTCACTTCGATTACGTTTCCAGAAGTGCTTTCTTCGTTGCTCTCTTCCTGTATGCCTCCCTGGTACGTCTCTACTCTACCTGTTTGTCTTTGTTTGGAATCGTCTTGTTTCTCGATTTAATTTGTTATGGTTATTATTATTGAGAATCTTGGCTCAATTCCTAAGAATTGTGTTTCATCCTCTATCTGTAAGAGCATGGATACATGATGGGCAAGAATGCATAGTTTTTATTTAAAATATTGCTTTGTGTAACCATTCTGATTGCAATCATCACCACATCCGTGACTTGTTTTGGTATGCTTTTGATATATCACCAACATGTTTCACACATATTTTAGTTTTGATTTCATTTTGAATGTTTAATATATAGTTGGTTAGAATTTTGGAAATTTATGGGGGTGCTGACTGCAGAGATGGTGAATGGATCAAGGAATTTGCAGCAGTGAAGAAGCCCCCAACCACTCCTCTGTCACCCAAAGGAAACACCCCCGGCTAATTCTCATTCTCTGATCCTAGCCATGTGTTCCTTGCATTTCATTTCTATAATCTATACCACACAGACATCCTACTTTTATTCACCTTTCTTTACTGGCATCCTCCAGGTTCATTGTAAATACCAAATACCCTATACTGAATCTTATGTCGTGATTCTATAAACACCAAAATTTATGAATTATAATGCAAAATGCTAATTGAAGTTCCAAAGTTTATATAAAATCATTGAAGTGATTTATTGTCTGATTGATAACCTTTCTTACAAAGCATAAAAAAAAAAAATAAGGGTTATAGTGTAGACATATGGACAGAAAATTGGAGTAGCAATTGAGGAATAACACCTGTAGGTTAATGTAATATTAGGAAGCTACCTCAAACGGATTGTTTTCATTGAATCAAGCCTCTAGTAGTTAAGCATTTGCTAGAAGCATTTTAAAACTACCATTGAATTAATTAAAAAAATCTCACCCATGTGCTATTTAGTGATGCCAAAGGTTTTTAGAATTAATTTCAAAATGAAATGTTTAATTATATCCAAAGCACAAAGAATTTGGAAGACACTCAAATTTCTTTTAGAAGGCTTTGACATGATCATCATGGCTATTGAACACCTCATTAAGAAAATTACCCAAAATTGATATTTGAATTTGAACTTCTAACATAGATATAGCAAATTTAGACAAGATGGTGAATTTTGTGGGTGTCCTATGAACCCTCTGCCAACTCATCCAGTGAAGGCTATAGATGATAGAAGTTGAATTTTACCTTTTCTAGATCACGTATTTGTCCTAAAGAGATGTCAAATTTACTTTGTACTCTTGACCACTTTACCACTTTAATTTATTTAATCATATCTAATATAGTAAATAGATACCAAGTTTTTGTTAAAAGATTGAAGTGCAAATATGTAATGCATTAGGATTCTAAAAGAAGCCTCATTTTTTGGAGCATACTTTTTTGGTAAGGCTTTCTAAAGAAAAATAACTAACAACTAGACAAGATTGGTGGAGGGTTCAAGGGACACCTATAAAATGTTATCTCTTGAAGATTAATGTATGAAATTTAAAATATTAATGTATCAAATCTAAAAACCTTGAGGACTATTGAAGGTGCTATGGGAATAGGACTCGCCAACTACCA
>MNCI01017160.1:4088-23533 GCA_015680685.1 Gnetum montanum | reverse complement strand
CTATATCTTTTAAAATTTTGGAATGGATTGTTATTTATCAAATTTCAATTATTTCCTAAAGATGATATTTTTTTGTACATGGATTCCAACTCCTTAAATGTCACATGTATAGAAAATAAATGCTAATTTATTTAGTAAAAATACATTAGCAAGGAAATCAAATCTATCTATGTGCAGAATTCTATTTTTTCATAGATTATTTTCATATCTATTTTCCAATCTTTTTTAAATTTTTTTATGCTTAATTTGTAAAACTTTTAATTCTTAAGTTTAATTCTTGTTCTTTGTTTTTAATTTGTAAAATTTTTAATTTTTGAGTTTACAATCTAATCTTCATTTTACTACTTTC
This sequence comes from Gnetum montanum, assembly GCA_015680685.1. Taxonomy (NCBI): domain Eukaryota; kingdom Viridiplantae; phylum Streptophyta; class Gnetopsida; order Gnetales; family Gnetaceae; genus Gnetum; species Gnetum montanum. The sequence goes on along the minus strand of MNCI01017160.1, from coordinate 23,184 downwards.
TCTTATTTTTCTTACTATATTTTTTGGAATGGATTGTTACTAATCAAGTTTCAATTATTTTCTTAAGATGATATTTATTTAGACATGGATTCAAATTCCTTAAATATCACATGTATAGAAAGGAAATCCTAATTTATTTACTAAAAATACATTAGAAAGGAAATTAGATCTATCTTTGCATCCATGGGTAAAAAACACACATAGACTAAGTTTTAGTTAAAATACCCATGAGTTCCCCTTTATTACCGAGCAAAGGCCTATAAGCCTTTGCATAGCAACTTCCAACCTGTCATTTTCATGAAACATAAGCAATAATGTTGATTATCATGCTAAACTTCAAAACTAGTAAATAGTTAAGCTAGAAGGTAATCTTCCTTACGTAAGAGGTCTACTTTGAATTTCTATCATTTTTTTTGATAATGGGAACTACACCATGCAAAGACTTATTCAACTTCTTATTATTAGTCAACATGGAATAGTAATAAATCCATAAAAACACACATGCACCCAAGTAAGTAGAAAGACACAAATAGTACTAAGTCCTCTTAAAGTCACACCTTGCTCAAACCTTTGAATCTTTTTCAAATTAGGAAACTACCAAAGTCACAAGTTCCTTAAAGTTTCATTAATGAAAAAGAGATCTTACATTTCCAAAATAAGAAAAACCATAGAGTTTGTAGATGAGTGGATGTTGTTGATGCACTACTTATTTCATGAAAAAGAAACCATGTCCTAGTTATTAGTAACAAAATTCAAAGCTAGAATCCAGACACTAGCAATCAAATAACTAGATAATACATGTCCACATCAAACAAACCACACTATACTCAGTTGGCAATAAGGCACATTATTATGAATACACAAGAAGAAAATCACATCCAAATAAAGGAAAATATACAAGAAATTGTAAAATATTCAAAAAAATAAAATGTACTAATGATATTATAAAATAAAAGCTTTTAAAAATTTAATTAATGTAAAAACAAAAAGAATGTGTAAAACAAAAAGTTGTAAGAATAACAAGGTGTAAAACAAAAACGCATAAAACAAAAAGATGAAAAATTGAGAAGCCACTTATATAGTTAACGTGGATGACCATCTCCCCCATGAGTAAGTTGAAAGGAGGAGATCTGAAATATTGAGTGTGGTTCTCCATTCGATGAGGCATTTGTTGCACTAGCTTGCTTAGGCTCATGGAAAGGTTTGACTTATTGTATGTTGACCAGTTATTTTTTGTTTAGGCTCTCAAATTTGTAGATCAACATGGCCTTAGAAGAAAAAGTTTTGTAAATTATATAAGGGCCTTCCCACAATGTCTAGAACTTAGTTCATTGAGGAATGTGTATGGGGTTCCAGTAGAGGACCTTATCTCCTAGTTAAAATTTAACTTTCCTAATTTTAAGGTCATGGCATTTTTTGTTGAATGCCTTGTGCAACTCATTAGATGAAAAGACCAGTAATCGATTTTCATCTAGCAAGTTGAGGTTCATTACTCTTTCTTTCTAAGCTAGAATTAAGTCAAGGTCATGGCCATAAGTTGTTGAAAGTGTATGGAGCTCCTAAGATTGAATAGGAAGTGTTGATAATTTTCCATACACCAACTCAAAGAGAGAATAGCCTATTACACTTTGACAAGTTGGACAACTTCTTATGTAAGTAGATATATCATTCTTTATCCTAGAACAAAAATAAAACTTACGTAGCATCACATAGATCTTAATATAACTAGGATGTCCAACATATGGTACTTCATGAACTTTAACTAATAACTTATATCTCTAGACTTCTTCTAGAATATATAATCTTTCTTTCTTCATTAATAGATTTTATGGAAAAATATGGTATTTCACTTCACAGGTTATGTTGGTTATGATTCACTTACAGTAAGGATCTTCCTTTATCTGATCTTTAATCTCTTCTTCCATGGGGGTTGTTGCAACACCAATCATTAATTTTTACATCAGTTTGAGGGAATCAGCTAGTACATTTTATTTCCATGGGATTTACTTAATCTCAAAATCATATTTTGCAAGTAATTTCACCCATCAACATTGCCTTGCATTTAATATGAGTTATCTCTACAGGTATTCTAGATTCTTGTGATTAGTTTTTATTACAAATATTTTCCCAAAAAGATAATATTTCTACTCTTCTAAAACATATAAAATTGCTAACAATTTTAAATCATGGGTTGTATAATTTACCTTAACTTCTCATAACTTGCAAGATTTAAATCATATTACTTTGTCTTCTTACAAAAGAACAACACTGATTTCCACTTTGTAGGCATCCATGAATACTTCAAATGGTAATTCTTCATCTAGAATTTTTAGGATAGGTATCATTGCTAATAGCATCTTCAATTTTAGAAATGCTTTCTTGAATCATTCATCAAGCATAGATATATGTTTTACTTGCAAGAAATAAGTTAGATGAGCCACAAGAGTAGAGTAATCTTTAATAAACCAAAGATAAAATCCTATTAAACTTAAAAAATTGGGAATTACTGTAGTATCCTTAGGTATTAGCCATTCTTGAACTACATTAATCCTTAATCTACTTGTAATCCTTAATTAGATACAATATGATCAAAATGCAATATTTATTCCTTAAATAAGTTGCACTTAGTTTTTCTTTTAGTCAATTTTGATTAATGATTTCCATGATAGTCTTCAAATGTTCCACATCTTCCTCTCTTATCTTGGAATAAATAGATATATCATCTATGAATAAACTAACAAATTTATCATGGTATTCTTAGAAGATATTATTCATCAAAGACATAAATGTTGTAGGTGCATTTGTCAATCTAAATGGCATCACAACAAGTTCATACAATCTGTATCTTATGCTAAATACAATCTTTCCAATATCCTTTTTTTTAATTCTTATTTGATGATTACTAGATTTTAAATTAGTTTTAGAAAAGTAACATGCTCTTGTAGGTTGATTTAATATGTTATCTATCCTAAATAAGGGGTAGGTATTTTTGATCATTACTTTATCTAACATCCTAAAATTAATACACAACCTTAAGATACGGTCATATTTATTGATAAATAAGATGAGTGCTCTCCAAGATAATACACTAGAATGTATTTTCTATTCCTATTGTAACTAATCTAATTGTACCTTAATTTCCCTTCCACTAAGAAAAACTTATACGAGGCTTTTAATACTAGTTCTTATTTGAGAAAAGATTAATGGCATCTTCCACAATTCTCTTAGGTGGTAATTCTCTAGTTTTACTAAATATTAAATCATTATAATCCTTAAGTTTTCTTATAATCTCAAGGTTTGAAGATTTTTGGCGTTGAATTACTTTCACAAAAAACATAGCAAAACCCTTCTTATGTAGTCTCTTGGCTTGTTTAATAGTTATAATATGCATTTTCTTTGTTGTTCCTACCTTGTTAGAATCCTAACTCAATCAATGCTTGGTACTTTTGAAACTCAAGTTCCAAAATGGATAGTAACATTGAACTTTTTAGAAAAATCATTCCTAAAATTGCATCGATATCTCATTTAAATTCAAAAAATTTACTAGTACAAAAAATTTCTTAAGAAAAAAGTTAATTTCTCTGTACTTGGAATGCTTACTCACCATCATTCCATTAGCAAGTTTCACTTTAATAACTTTCTTGGAAGGTATGGTTAGATTTAATGTTTCAAAATAAATTATATCTTACACTACTATCAATAAAATTTTTTACATTTGGACCCTTAATGAATCCTTAAAAATGAGTAACATGAATTAAAATTTTCTGAAATATGATTTATCTAATGCTAAAATGTTTTTCACCATGGCTATGATAGTTACTTGACCTTTTTCTTTGGCCATATTAGTATTAGGTTTTTAGTTCCTATTTTGATTATTTCTTTGAATTCTTTCTTATAATTTTAGGTAATCTCACTTTAAGTAATCTTCATCATAAAGAAAGCATCTAGATTAATTTCTCTTATTATGTGTCTCTTTCATAGTCACTTGTTGAATAGTTGCATTTCGTACTTGGTTTGATTTCTCATAATCCTTGGTAATTTTGTAACCTTCATCCACTATCTATAAATTATGGGTATATGTCTAGGGGTGCAATTGGGCAAATAGTTCACTAATAAATTTCAAGGCTAATTCACTTTCATCATGATGACTTACATACCTAGAAAGATTGTAGAGCTCTTTGTAATAATCTTCTACAGATTGTTGGCCTAATTAATACTAGTAAAATCATCTTGGAGAGTGCTACATGTTGGAATTGAGATATCTCTAATTCACTAAACCTAAAAATCATAAAATCATAAAAATATATTATGAGTTAAAATAGAATTAATTAGCTAATGATTTCTTAACTACACTTTTTTGATTATGAATTGTGCTTTTCTCTTGATAATTCATCATCTCAACTACTAATCAACATTGCCATTTTTTTCCTATAAATTCAAATGAAGTATAGGTTCTTCTACAAAAAATAAAAATAAAAAAATAAAAAATAAAAAAATCAAAATAGCATTAGAGCATGAGAGCTATAGGGATTTTTTTTAGAAGAAGGTTGATAGCATGACTCCTTTAAAATCATCCAATCAAGCTTCCCTAACCACCATAGGTAGTAGGAATTCTATTTCTATTTGAATAAATTTACATAAAAATAATTTTATAGAATCTATTTGTCTTATATATAGTTTATGTGAGGTTGAAGGATTTGATTATTTGAAAATTTCTAGGTTATTCAATATAGTAGTTTTTTCTATTTTTAAAATTTTTTTTGTGTGAGAATATGGTAAAAACATTATGTATCTTATATAATTTCAAAGCTAGTACTAGTTCAAAACTATTTTTTGGATGTGCAAAGGTTATACCCATAGTCATATGAACTATTTTAGTTTTCCATCTTGAGGAGAATCCTTTCATACCTAGTTTACAATCCATTAAGTTCAAATATTTTCCTCAAAAAGAAATTAGTGACCATGTAAATTCTTCTTTAGTTCCATGAAAGGATTTTTTCAAAGTAGACTTTAATAATAAAATATATTTCTAGTTATTCTTATTTATATAAGACATGTTTTTATGTCATCCCCATTATTTCCAAGATTCTAGTTTTTAATTTTCTTGCTTCATTGTGCCAAGAATGGTAGGGTGTACAATTGATCATACTTTTTGGTTAGAGAATTATTTCTTTCCATGCAATTTATATTTGGAATAAAGAAAACTCCTGAAAACCATATTCCCTTTGAAGTGTTCCTTTATCCACTGAAAATAATTTTGAACTTTAATCTAGAAAATAATGGTATTACCTATTATGACCCTGATCTATATCTCAAATTCCTTGAGGATGAGAGAGTTGTTGCAACTAAAATAAGCAATTACAAAAGGTTACTATACTGAAGTAGTACATGAGGTATATAATATTTTTAACTTGGTTTTCATAATTATTAATTTTTTATTTTTATGTGTCGGTGAACTTTTTATTATAAATCAATTCTAGAGATGACACTAGAGAGAAAAGTCCACAAAGAGATGAAGTAATGAAATCAAGTTCTAAGGTTTATTTCTACTAGAGTTTTGTGTTTTTTTTTAATCTTATTATTTTCTCCTAATAATTTTCAATTAACTAAAATTTATACAATGATGGAAAAGGTTCAAGTTTCATAAAGAAAGAAAAAGAATAAGAGGTAAATTCTAATTATTTATTAAATTTTCATATGCTTCTCTTTGATGTGCTTTTGACATTCAGTCTCTTTGATAAGTTTTTTTTAGGTTAAACATTCTTTATCCATGAACTAAAAAAGAAGAAGGGTATGAATAATAAATTTGGATTCGACTAAATTCATACTTTCTTGCCAAAGTATTCTAGGTAACATCTTCATGAATGACTTCAATAAAGAGTTTAACTCTTGCTAATGGTCAACAAATTGTGATAGCAATTTCTACTTCTAGATCTATTCCTATAACTACAAGTCTCTCAATGTTAATCAAAGGTTCTTCTTACTCTTTGAGATAGATGGTGTCTACCATCAAAGAAAAAATTCTTCTACTTCATAGTCTTAGTAAGAGGATTGCTAAAAATATTCCTCATTAGGTTCAAGAAGGGCTATATCTTCTATAGGAATCTAGATCCTATGATTTCAAAAGTGATTATGAGTTGGTGCAACCAAGTGGAACTTCCTCATTCCCTAAAATTCCTAAGGATTCTCTAGAAGTAACCAAAAATCTTAAGCATATTTTATGGAAACTAGAGAGTGCTAATTATTTAGTACATAATTTACTAAACCAAGAATGTCTTCTTCAAATAGAAAATGGTCAGTCTTATGTAATTAATGAATTCTTATTTTATTATCATTATCATTATTATCTAATTCACTTTTTTCTCTCCTTATATCATGTTTTAGTTTTCCTATGTGTCTAGAGGAAGGAAAAATAGTGGAGAGAAGATATTTCCTAATGTAATGTGCAAGTTAACTTATTACAGGCAAAACTCTCACAGGCTAATGAGGTAAAGGCTTCCACTAGGAGTACTATTAAGTACATTCATAAACCCTATAATGGTTTGGCTAGGTATCATAACTTACTTGATAAGGATGATTCCATCAAGGAGAAATGAATGACTTAGGCAAAAATGGCCAGATATTTCATTAAATCATTCCTACTAGAGTTTTAGGCCATGCCTATGTTATTTCATGTTATTCATGTTACTAGTTTCCTTATTTCATGTTTCATTCTTTTTGTTAATGTACTTTGGGTTTTTCCACCTATAAAAAAAATATTATTACATTTTTTCTTTCAAAAATCCAATTTTAGTTCCTTGATCATGGTTTTCTCTAATACCAAATGTAATATCCCATTTCTAGATGTTAATAATTATGATCATTCCTTGCATATAATCATTGTATATTGTCATGAATAACATAATTAAATGAACTTAAGACATGAAATAAATGGCACTTCAAATTAATAGAAAAGAAAATTGAAATGTACTTTATTAATCAAATTGTTTAGTTACATTGTGAAATAGCCTTGGGGTCATCTACTTTTGATCCTTAGGAACCATAGAGGCAATCTAGAACTACTATCATGGTTAGGTTACAAGACCAAAAAAGTGATTAGTTGCTTCTTGTCCCAGTTGATCCATATCTCATCACTCATCATTGTTAACTCTACAACTTCATGCTTAACATGACCTCTAAGTCATTAGTCTTAAATATCATAGGTCAAACCTCCTCCCTGAAGGGTACCACAAATAGTTACAAGTCCTTAGAATGAGGCATCCCTTCATTAGAAGGTTACTTACATTATTAATATAATACAAGTCTACTATTAATAATGGATGGGATGTTATAGGCAAGAAGGAAAAATTAGCATCACATTACATTTGATGCCTCTTAGTAGAGAAGAATATTGAAAAATTAGGTTATCTAATTGATCTTCCATCTTAGCTTTAGTCTATTCATGATGTTTTTCATGTTTCTATGTTGAGGAATTATATATCAACTTCAATCCATGTAATTAAATTTCAAGATATGAAACTTCAACCTAATGTCACTTATGTAGAGCAACTAGTTAAGATTATTGATAGGATGGAAAGAAAGTTAAGAAGTAAAGTGATTTTCATTATGAAAGTTATTTGGAATATACACAATGTACAATAAGCCACTTGAATGATTGAGAATGACTCACATATCACTCATCCTAAAATCTTCCAAGAGGAATATTCTTAAGGAGATGAAGAGAATAATGTAATACTCCTATTATATAATCCTTTATCCTTGTCAATAGGTCTTGGGACTTAGACCCTAGATATGTTATTTCATATCTATTTATTATACTTTACTTTAGCCTTATAGTGTGCTTTTGTTTATGTAATTCTTTCATATTATATTTGATAATATTAATATTCTTTTGATTCTTTCTAAGATTTAATTATATAATTATGTAGTTTATAAATCATATGTGCACTAACCTTAAGATTTTAAGGAGATAGGTATTAGGTAGTCGATGGATCATGACACATGGAGTTCTACATCAAGCTTGTGATTTGTATGGTTGATTTTTTGTTACAACTAATTAATATTGTTTTTATATTAAAGTAATATAAATACAAATATATCTTAAAAGTAGCATCATTAGGGTATACTTTATAACCAAATTATCTTTCATGTTAATTAGCAAAAAAGTAATATAAGGCCTAATATTAAAAATATATTATCTTGAAATTAGAATATATTTTTTAAATTTAGAAAAAGATAACATTTATTTTTTGACTTTATTCATCCATTAGAAGTTACTGTTGGAGTAGTTCCTAGTAAGACCTTGTCATTATAAATACTTGAATTTTATTCTACTAAACTTCGTCCTATTGCCTTACTATTATTTGGAGAAGAAAGATAAAGAGGATGACTCTACTAAAGTAGGAGAAGAATCCTCAACCAAGCTTATGTAACCCTTCTAAGATCCAAGTACCATTTAGCTTTCTCAATTTTTATTCTCTTGACTTTTCAAATAGATTTGTGGTCATTCTATTTTCAAATTAAGATCTAAGCTTTGTTAGATGGATTTTGGTAGCTTGAGGATTTTGAACTGCACTAGATTTTAGATAGAAAAATTTATTATAACCACTTTCCTTTCAAGTTGGATTTCCTAGGGTTTATGCATACATGAAATTCATTTTGGATTTAGATTATTTAATTAATAATTTGGAGATCCTCTTATGAAGTTGAAATAATAAAAGCTTTCGAATGTATGAAAGTCAAAGTTTAAAATCTAAAATTAGCAAAATTTAAAATTTGATTTGATCATGGGTCATGGTTAGCTTGTGGTTGCTAGACCACAAGTCAAGGGCCCTTGTGATATACAACCATATGTTGTATTGAGACTAAAAGTAGTTTTCACAAGTCATGGCTAATTCGTGGTTTATCCACCATAGGTCATGGTTAGGTTGTGGTGATTAATAAAGCTACTTCTCTATTTTCCTCCACCTCTAGCTTGAAATTGATAGGATCATAAGTTGTAAAAGCTCATGGTTTCTTGACTACAAGTTGTAATTAGATCGTGATGATCTTTGAATCTTAACATATGTTGCTCTATGTTCCTACAATCAAATTGTTAAGACCATGAGTTGTGGAAACCTCATGTTATAATACCATGAGTTGTGGTAAGCATATGATCATCCAAAACAACATTTTATCTCTATTTATACAAGAATTGAACCACAAGTTGTGGTTCAAACTCTGTGTGGAATAGAAGTCATGATCTTGTCATGGTTTCATTAGAAATTCAAATAAAATGTCATAGTTACAAATTTCTAGAGGACATTATGTATTCAATGAAAGAGTGATCTTGAAGATAATGTATGAAGCTCAAATCTATGTTATGTTAGCAAGAATTTTACTATAAACATATATATGGGCCACATGAAATGGATTGAGAGAGGAAAATGAACTTCTCCATGAATGGAAAATTTAACATGAAATTTAAACAACAAATTTGACATGCATGTATACAAAAAGTTATCATAAGTATGCTATGACATGAAATATTTCTTCTAGAGTGATTAGAAGATCACTTTCATACATTTCAACTTGAAAATTAACATGTCTTTAACATATACAAAAGAGGGCTTCAAAATGCATAAATATATCCATGATTATACACAAAATATGGATTGAAATGGGACTTTAATGGCATGAAACATGCTCAAATATATAAAACATGAGGACCTTAAGCATTGAGAGGCTTGGATCACTTGAAATCCTAAATTAAACATGAAAAATAAAGATTCAGATTATAGCTATTGAGATGGACTCTTTTCTTCAATTGAAACCCTTGCCAAATACATGCAAAAAACCTCAAATTTGTACTCATATTCTTCATAAGAAACTTCATACATATTCAACTAACATATTTGGAAGATAAGGAATTGAAATGTATTACATAAACATTAAATTGAAAATGACTTTTAAGTGGATAGAAATGCATAAAACATTTCTAGAAATGCTTCTACAATATTCATATAACTAGTGCATGCATAAAAAGAGAATAAACATGACCAAATTAAAAAAAAAATAAAGATACATGAAAAATAAAAAATGTAGCATCCTTGAGATGTATGATCTTTTTCAAATAAACTAAATCTTATGAGAATTGTAAGAATTGTAAGTTCTTTAAGCTTTGAGAATAAGAGAATTATATGAACTCTTTGTGAAAAAACTCATGAAATAATGCTTGCTATGGAAGAACATGGATTTGGAATAACTATTACTATAAGAATAAGAGATGAGGAATAATGTGAACATAGATAATAAGATAGACTAAGAGGAAGATAGGATTATGAAAGAGCTTTACTAGTGATTTGTGAATTGTTGGATGTAATACTTTTTAAGATATGCTTAATGAATAGGATTTGGATATTTGTTTACCTCAAAGTTAATGAGATAGTAAAAATCATTCATAAGGATTTCTATAACAACAAAGGGACCTTACAAATTAGAAGAAAATGTTGTAGGCTTAGCATTTAAGAAATAATAAAGAATAATATCACCTTCTTTGATGTCTCAAATGTGAACATGTTTGTCATGGTGATGCTTTTGGCTTTATGATAGTTTTGAATGTTGATGATCACTTGTTTTCAATGTTCCTCTATGATATCTAACTCAACATAGTTCATCTTATCATTTTTTTCATTAGACATCAAATTCTTCAATTTTCCTCAAAGAGAAGATACATACATTTCAATTGATAACATAGTTTCAATTCAATAGGTTAACAAGAACAAGTTTTGGCTAGTAGCATTATGGAATGTAGTGCGATACATCTAGAGGATATTAAATAATTATGTTTATCAATTTCTCTGAAATTTATCAAGAATAATCTTAAGAAGATGGATAAGGGACTTATTGGTGGATTTTACTTAGTCCTTGGATTATGGATAACCAGGAGATGAAAACTACTAGACAATTTAATATTGATCATAGAACTTAATAATCTCTTTAATCTTAAACTAAGATCTATTATTAATGATGATCTAGTTAAGGATGTTAAATTTACTAATGATGTTATCAAGAAGGAAACTACAATTATACTTATACATTATAGAATAGAAATATATGAGTTTGACCCATTTTGTAAAGTATTAATTGATTGTTAGGATGAAGTGATAATTGATGGATGATGAAGGATTAATAGAACTAATAATGTCTAGTCTCTATTTTTGGAATGGTTGAATAATCTTTGAATTTCATAATTCTTGTAATGGGACATACATTAAAGGTGCATGTCATTAACAAGTATAATAAATTTTAACTACTATTCATACATCTCTTTACATTCTAGGCCAATGGTATCCCAAAGAGATAATGTGGGAAACTACGGAATGAGAACCTAAGTGACCACCACATAACCTTGAATATACTTAGTTGAAAATGATTTGGACATCTATTTAATTAAGATAACACAAAAGAAAATATTGAAGTAACTATGTGACATAAGATTCTTGGATATATAATGGAAAATTATTTAGATCATTTGTGAAAAGCATCTTTTTGTAATATCAATAGATGCTCCAAAGTCTCGCATGTCTATAGACATTGCATGATATCTTTATATTACTCTTTTTTAAATATTGACATGATTAATATGAGAGATATCAGAGAATGTAATGGTTGTATCATGACTAGAGTGGATCAAATGATGTCCAAGGATAGAAGAATTAACTAAAAGTATAAATGTATATACGGAATCTGCAAGTATGTATTTTGGCTAAGGGATATGAACTAGTTAACTAAATCATATTCTAAGATGCTTGGCTAAATCTAAGTATGAATGAAGATGTGTAGATTTGTAAGAATATTCTCTATTGATCTACTAATATAGTAGCTTAGAATCTTCTTAAATGAAAAGGTTCCTAATTTTTAATTAGATAGTTAGTACAAGACCTTGAACGAGATCTTTGTATTCAACAAATTTATTGTTACAAGAAAAGTTAAAATAGTAAGTTTGGTAAATAGGCTCTTCATTATTATCCATAAGAACATAAGTCACATGAGATCCCTAGGAATTACAAGCATAATTAAAGTAGAGGTGTGTGTTGAAGTTACTAAGAGATTTAATAATAATAGGATATTGTACTTGGCTAACAAGATTTAAATCAAATGAAAAAAGGAGATGGACCAAGATCACTAGTTGGTTTTGAAAGGGATGTAGAAGTCCAAAGATCAACTATAGCCTCATAGTTAATAGAATGTTAGGATAAATATGAAACACCAAACTTATTTAAAATCATTTTTCAATAAGCCATATCATTGATGTCATAGGGATTTGAACCAATGAAGCATAAGACATTATCATAGCATATGACATGAATCTTAGATGTTAGAAAATAGTATCTTCATTTTTTAAGTATGAAAAAAAATTGATAATATTTTTCTATATTAGTACATATAGTCTCATAGTTGCAAAAAGGATGAATGGTAAAGTAGATAGATTGATCTAGTCCATCTTCATGTATCTAGTAGGGCATAGTGGTAATAGAATGTTCAAGCTTAAAGAGATAAAGATAGAATGAACGATCATATTAGAGTGGATGGAAAACTAGTAGATTCATAAGAGTGTGTTTGATGGAAGTAAAAGCTTCTTAGAATCTTGAATCCCAAATGAATTTTATTGTAAATTGCACATGTTATTGGGATACTTGGGCATGGGAAGATCCAAGATAGCCTTTATCTTACTAGTCTTGGTTAATTTTGATGTCATTTTCTAAGACTAAGAAACCTAATATTTCATATTCTACATACTAAACATATACTTCTTGGGATTAAGGTAGAGGTTATATTGATTACATTGAAGCAAGACAACATTGAGATTTGAAGAATGGCTGGGATCTATGATTGTGTAACACCTATTCTTAGGGAGTAAGAGCTAAGACCCAAAGTCCCCAAAATGCTAATTTAAAGATACTAGGATAAAATTTTTAAAAGTTAAGCAATCACTGGAAGTCCAATCTTGTATTTAAACTAGCAAAAAAAACAATTAGTTTAGCATAATATGACTAAATCATAAACTAGAAAAAGTATATAATGTAAGAAATGGCTCACGGATATATCATAAAGATAATGTCAATATGATGATTGACATTTCTCAATATACAATTTGCATCCATGGAGCAATATTAAGGTCTAAACAATTAAACGTAGAGTCATATTTATAGTTTTATAGATAGACTATAAGCAAATTAATTTAACTAATTCATGTTAGCATTCTTAAGTTATACAAAACCAAAACATAATCAATCATTTGAAGAGTAAAGCTATACAAAAACATAGTAATTTTAATAGAAGAAAACTAGAGTAGCCATCTTTCTTCCTTTACAATAACAATGATAGAAAAGCCTAAAATTTCTTGAACAAGATATACATGAGCCAAAAGCTAAAAATCTATTATAGAGCATTATATTTTAATTATCCCAATACATTATTTGCTTTCTAGATTTTCTAATATAGATGATACAATTTTCTCTCATGAAATGAATGGTACTAATATTTTTGCATTAAAATAATAATCAAAGAAAATAATTACAGTTTTGAAGATTGAAACTAATATAATATAACTTGTATAAAACACCACATTCATATTTAAGTTTCAACCAATACTATTTTCTTAAAATAAATGATGATTATAAAAAGAATGTGCTATAAAAATCTTAGATAAGATTCATCTAATATAGTACATAAATCTAATCCTATTTAGTTTATTGATCAATTTTTTATTTTCTTGGATAATCAAAGAAATAACTCTAAGTAAAGTTCATCAAGTAATTGCTCAACCAAGTGGTTAATCACAAGAAATATAAGAATAATAATTTCAAATTCATTCAATGATGTAATAACATCTCACTTTCTATTTTAAAAACATTCACAATGTAAGATCATCTCAAATACAAGAAAAATGTGATATAAGAATAAAAATGAAAATCATACTATATAACCATTAAAAATTCAAATCTCAATGATCTTGAAATCAGTAATACAACTACACTTCTTATGATCTTGAAATCAGTAAAGGAAAACAAAAAATTCATTTGCTACCATATCAAGCTAAACAAATAATTAATCATTACTAATATAATATTTGCTATACATTCAATCATAAGGAAAATAAGCCTATTCTTATTAGGAATTTTTTACAACATAATAGCTATTTTATCTTAATAGAAAAAGATATGGAAAATTTCTCAATTCACATTCATTTGATTTCCAAGAATCTATAACCATAGTCTCAGCAAAATCATATAATAAAAATTTATATCTAGAAGAAAATATTTACATTAGATTTTTATTTATTAGTCCATATTCTCAATAATTTCTAAAAAGATATCTAAATTAGAACCAAGAAGGTCTTGGTATAGATTCAAGAATTCTACACATTACTGAATCATAAAAAAGTCCAAGCGTAGATCCATGAAAAGAAATTCAAGGCCAAACCTAAAAAATAAATAGGATACCAATACTATAAGTTCACTTTTAAGAATTCCAAAATCTAGATAGGCCTAGAATGATCTTACTTTCTCTTGGTGATACTAATCCTTATATTAGGGATCCTTGATCCTTGTAGTTAAATCTTTATGTCAAATTACTTTAAATCATCATGAACATTTCTAGGTTCATTTAGAAACAAATCACATCTAAGTCATTTAGACCTAAGAGTGTGAGTAAAGACAAAGAGATCCATAAAAAATAAGGATTTAATAATCCAAAATATTATAACTAAAAATTAGGCTAGTAAAGCATTGAAGGTGTTGAAAAAATTGTGAAAATAAAAGTATACTTCAACCATAATTGAAACAAGGAAGAAACTATGTATCTACCTTGTTCACTCTTCAAAGCCTCTTATTAAGGGATACTTCTTTTTCATTGTTGTACTCATGTAATATTTTTCTTTTGTTGTTGTTGTTGCTATCATTATTATTTAGTTTATGTTTATGTGGTTAAAGATGTGCTTCTAGTATTTTTGTTTTTTCATCAATCCTAAT
Source organism: Gnetum montanum (assembly GCA_015680685.1). Taxonomy (NCBI): domain Eukaryota; kingdom Viridiplantae; phylum Streptophyta; class Gnetopsida; order Gnetales; family Gnetaceae; genus Gnetum; species Gnetum montanum. The sequence continues at coordinate 8,170 of MNCI01017160.1, read as the reverse complement.
TTTTTTCTTTTTTCTCCCTTTCTCTCTCCTTTTTTTCTCTTTGCCTAACTCTTTTTATTCACTTAGGTTTTGGTTTCTATTTTAGTTTCTTTATTGTAATTAGCTATCTTTACAAGTTACATTTTTTATGGGTAGCTACATTTTTTTTTAAAGAAAATAGATCTAAAATTAGGCCTTAGGTTCAAAATTTCCTAAAGATATCCTAAAAGAAATTAAAAAGGATACTTAACCCTTCTAAGAGGACTCTCATTCAATTCCTTTCAAGGCGATAAAGTATGCATATCTGATCTTTTTTTCCTTCTCTTTTAATGAAGCAAACAAACTTCATCCCTTATCCACTAGAATTCTATCATAAAAATAAAATCATATTATAGAATAGATGAGAGTTTCATAAGTAAAAAGAAAGTGTAAAATCAAAATATTAAACATTCTAATCACTCACACTCACTTACACATAAACAAATAGAGAGAGTGTTCACACAAAAACATTCTAATCAATTTTAAAAATCATTTTGATGCACATAGGTCATGCAACATATAACATAGGAGAAAGCTTATAAATAATGTAGCATTCCTTTTGTTCATTCCATTAATAAATTCTGAACCAACAAACATGACAAACTTAGTTCATGCATCCATAGTAGTACACATCAACACATCAACATAACTCAGATTTAAGCATAAAGAAGCATCATCTATCATTCAACGAATCAGCAATACATCATTCAACCAATGCATACTAGAGATGTCATTCAACATCCAATATATAAATTATTCTGAATTCCATGCAAATTAAACAATCATAGATAGAACATCATTTCAACATCAAATCATACAAATCATCAAGCTTATCAACAATAATTAAATTCATTAACAAAAGCATATCAAAAGTACTTAAATCCATCAACACAAGTACATCAACAACTCTTAAACTCATCAACAGAAGCACATCAACAACACTTATTCTATTAACATTATCATATCATAGATAAATTCATAAATCAACATCAAATAATACAAATCATAAACATAAGTACATCAAAAATATTTATATCCATCACTAGCATAAAATCATAGATAAATTTAGAAATCAATACCAAGGCACACAAATCACAAGTGCATGGTTAACATCACTCAAGTCCATTATAACTATAAAATCATAGGAAACTGTACAATTCAAAAACATATTATATGAATAATCATAACAAATCACACTCAAAATTACTAGCCCAAACATGAAGAAATAAATCTAAAAAAAGGTTGATCATTACAAAGAGATTTTACTATGAGATCATCAACATAATCATTAACTATTTTTAACATTATAATATTGAAAATACTAGTCATTATGTGTTGATATATTTCTCTAGCTTTCTTTAGGTCAAATGGATTTTATTATAATAAAATTTTCTCAAAGGAGTCATGAGCATGGTATATCATTCATGTTCAAGGATTATTTGGATTTGGTTATAACTAGAAAAACCATCATGAAGGATAACAAAGCATGTTCAAATGTGGGATCTATGTTTTGATTAATATTAGAAAGGTAAAAATCATTCTCAAAAATTACCTTATTGAGATCATGAAAGTCTATAAAGATCCTGATGCTACCATTCTTCTTAATAACTATGATCATATTAGAGATCTAGTCCAGGTAATATACTGGAAGGATAAAACTTACTTACATTTTAGAGCTTAGTATTTTTTCCTTAATAGCTAGGGCTAGATTAGGCTTGATTTATGCATCATTTTCTTAATTGGTTTTGATTCCTCTTTGAGTATGATGTGTTAAAAAAGGAATGAATCTAGAACAAGCATATTATTATATCCCCAAGCAAAAGTGATAGAATTCTATTAAGCATAGTAAGGAGTAAAGACTTCATGTTTTTAGATAGGTTAGCCTCTAACAAGAAAGACTTCTCAACTTCTCTATGATTTATCAAGGCAAGCTCAACTAAGAGGTCATTTTCAAGGACTAGTTCACAATAAGGAAAATAAAGGTAATATTGGAAAACAAGGTTCTTTTAGAAAAATCAATGCATAAAATGAGATTTTTGTGAGATGTGTATGTTGAGGGTTCAAAAATTAGTGAGTTAAGATTTTAAATTACCTAATTGTAAGGACCATTTAAGATGAGGTATTGGTAGAGTTTAGATGAAATCATATGATCCATGATAGTTAGTAAGGAAACATTGAAATCACCAATAATAGATTGAAATCAATAACCTTATTTAGTATGTGTGGAAGATATATGTATAACTCCATCAATGATAGTTTGAAGCCAAAATACAAAAGGAGAAGGATTAATATTAAGTTGGTAGCCAATTTCAAAACCATGCTAAATCTTATGGATAGAATACCAATAAAACTAAAGGATAAGTTTTCTCGGGTATCAATTATTCTTGCCAATGTATATGGTGCTAAATATTGGGTAGTACAAAAGATGGAAGAATAATAAATCAATGTGATAGAAATACAAATGCTTAGATGGATGTTTAATGTTATCAAAAGAAAAAAAATACATAATACAAACATTAGAAGAAGACTCATAGTGGATTTTATTTTAGATAAGTTATAGGAATGATGTCTTGGATGATTTTACATGTTCAAAAAAGATCAAACAATGAGCCTATAGAAAAAGGTTGCTACATCACTATTCAAGAAAAGCTAGTAAAATGAAGATAAAAAAAGATATGGGAAAAAAACAATTGAAGATGATTTAAAAAAATACGTAAAAAAATATCTAGCTCTTCATAGAGGTGAAAAATAAAAAATAACTCAAGTATCCAACCCCATTTTTTAGGAATAAGGCTATTATGATGATGAGAAGACAAAATATAATGCTAAAATAGAGCTTTTTTAACCCTAAGAGAAAATAAATTATTAATGGATTATGTCAAAATAAATACATATGTAATGTAAGATAGAGTTTAGATGGAGCTATGTAAGGATAAGTAATATTTAGATACAAAAATTTAAAATTTCCATGTAAGTAATGTTGATGGCTTAGAATTCAAGTAATAGTAATGATAACATCACCTAATCATGACTATAACTTTAATACATGAAAAATAGAAAAGGTAAATTTTCCATTCATGTTTCATATCTTTGTAATTTCAACACTGTTTTTTTTATTTTGCTACGATCTTGCTACGTGTCAACCAATTTCACAAAATGTTAAGAGATCTAATGATAAGGAGCTCAATATGTGATAGCTAACGAGGATGTGGAGCCTAGGAGAAAGGTAAAGAGAAATGATAAAATAGCCATCAAAATTGTAATCTAGGGTCCTCCTACCATGGAAAAAATACCATACCTTTTTCCTTTCCCTTAATTTACTTATTTTAGCTCTTAGTGTATCATTACTTCTTCATTAATTTGTATTATTGAATCTCCATCTTGGAATACCTAGCCAATTTTCATTTTAGTGTAGAATTCTTAACCTTGTTTAATTAATCTTTGAAAATCCCCAATGCTTACTATGGAAAGCAAAAAATGAGATTAGCATGTGCTAGTATTTGAACATCGACTCACCAGAAAAATGAATTTACTTCTTCGATAAACTGTTAAAGCTATTGTTGTTCCATTTTTCTTACAAAGAGGAGCTTAGGAATTGGAAAATAGTTTGAAGATGGGATAGTTAAGGGTCTTGTTCATATTTTTTTACATATGCTTAGGCTTTACTTTGTAATTTTCATCAATATTATAAGATGCACCATAAAGATTATTTTGAGGAAAAATTCCTCAACTATACAAGAATGTAAGGTGGTATCTTTTACTTTATAATTTTCATCATTATTATAGTATACATGGTGTCATTTTTTCATAGATGTAAGAATTTATGTACAAGGGAGAAAAGAGTTGTAATATTAATGTTCAAAATGTTAGATAAGTACAAATCCTCTCCCACCATTAGAATGATTTTAGGAACATGTTTATGCTGGCGACTGTTTGGGACGCAACCGCCAATGAGTGTCCTCGAACAAGATTTAGGTGCCTGCTGGTCTCTGGCAACACCAAGGCCCAGATACCTCCAAATAAACTCAGTAGTTAATGTGAGTATGTGTGTGTGTTATTGCGGC
>MNCI01017159.1:20927-32312 GCA_015680685.1 Gnetum montanum | reverse complement strand
CATTACGTAGCCCATCAATGATATGGTACATTAGCCTTTCCTAGGAAAACCTATGGCCTAGATAGTTGTTTAACAGTGCGTAATATCTTTCTAAGGCCATGTCCAAGGGTTCATGTTTTGCTTGTTTCCATCCTTGGATTTGTTTCCTCAAGGCTGACACTCTTGCGTAGGTTTGATATTTTTCGTTAAATGCCTCTACCATTGTTGACTAGCATCGTATTGAATTTGGTTTTAATGATCTATACCATACTTTAGCTTGGTCAACGAGTGTTATATGAAAGAGCTTAAGTTTTTGCCAATTGTTATCAATGTTATTCCATGTGCAGGCATCGTAGAAGGCTAATAAATGTTGATGTGGATCTAAGTCATAGCCTCCTGAAAATTTGGAAAACTTAATTAAATCAAGCCTAGGTAGACAGCTCTCTTTATGATGCCTACATGAGATTCGAACAGCCTCTTGTATTTGCGTTAAGTTTGTAGTGGCCAGTGGGGGTTCATCGTCATCTTGTAAGTTATGCCTTCATGGGTTATGATGACGTTGTTTTTGTTCATGCTTATAGGAAACTCCCACTTCAGGTTGTCTACTCCAATCTTCATTATCATATAGCTCATTAGTTCTCCAATGAACTTCCTCACTAAGTGTGGCGTTATTATCATCTTGTAGGAGAGACATTGTTGTGTGTGAATTTATGTCACTTTTTATAATTACTTCTTTTTAAGAGATATATCGTTAAGTTCTTTACAGCGACCTTGTATGATATAACTAATCTAGATAACTAGCACCGTCCCCGGTAGTGGTGCCAATGATGAGTGGCGAGATACTCCTACACTCAACCATACGAAATGAGCGTAGCACACGCGATCCGGTCGAACTCCGCAGACGGACTAGTTGTGGCACCTAGACAGTTATCCTTAGGTCACAGTTTGTTTTCTTCCCACTTGGCCTAGTATTATATTTGTCACATATGATTTAGTCCAGATGAGGTGTATGATGTGTTCCTAATCTATGCTATTCCTGAAGGTAGTGGAAGATAATATTTAACTAAGCTAAGCTAGGAGGAAAACGGTAAGAGAATCTAATCTAGCCTAAGTACGACGAGCAACCGATTCCTTGATCAACCGTACACATCTTGGACCTCGTGCATGACTACCACTGAGATTACCAAGTGTAGATCCTAGGTACGTCATTGGGATTACCAAGCGCAAATCCCAAATACGCCACTGGGATTACCAAGTGCAGATCCTAGCTACGCCATTGGGATACCAAGCAGTCACACTTAAATGCTCATAATCAAGTCGTACTCATTCCGCGATCTAGGAGTTTAAGGGTGAGAGAGAGAAAACAATAAATAACATTACATAAATAAATAAACAAATAAATAACAAAGTGACTCCTGCAATGATGAAGTAATCTCGATCTTTATTGCTGGTCATGTGCATGTCCAAGTACGTCACACTCGAATAGAGACACCTTACAATTACATTTACCACACTACAGGTAGACACGGAAAAATAATATAACTCTGGAGGGATCAAACTGCCAGAGCTTCGCTACTCTAACTCCTAATTATGCAAACAAGGGAGAGTCACCTCTTATTTATAGATATGGCGATGGATTGTGATATCGCGTACACGATATCATAGGAAAATGCGATATCGCGTACACGATATCATGGGGGATGCGATATCATGGCGGACACGATATCGTAGCCTATGTAAATCGTGTCTCATCACTCCCCATCCTGCAAGCAAAATAATAATGAGAATAAAAGTCACAGCTTTTCAAATTAGCGTCGGAAGTGCTTGCAATTTGGAAAGCTCCAATATCCAAATTTAAAAAGCTTGCTACATTCTCTAGTATTTACTAGTGCCTTATTGCTCTCAATAAGGCTAGGCTGCTCCCATTACATTTTAGGCTTGTCAACTCCCCATCCAAGGTCAACAATTTCAACTGCCCATGTTGGCCTAACATTGCATGCTTCACGCATGGAAACAGAGTCTCCAACAATCCAACTCCATTGAATATCAATTCTTCCAATTGTGGGTGATGAGTAGCAAAGTACCCCTACACTCAACCATACGAAACGAGCATAGCACGCATGATCCGGTTAAACTTCACAGACCAAGTGCCTACACACCCCATGGAACACTTAGGGTTAATCATTCGTTGTCTTCCCAAACTTACTTGTAGTTGTCACGATATATGGTTAAGTAAGTCCGAGGTATATGATTTTTATATGTTTTTATGTTTTTGTCCTATGCTATTGAGGTAAAGGGTTGAGAAGCTAACTAACTCTAACTAATGAACTAAGTCTAAATTACCTAGCGTCAGCATCCGTTCTCACTTACCGTACACACCCTGAACCGATGCAACCGCGGTTACCAAACGCTAATCATTACTGGGATCACCACGCATAACACATGTGCTCAAAGTGGTCGTATTGAGATACTTAACTAGGACTAACTCTAACTAATGAACTAAGTCTAAATTACCTAGCGTCAGCATCCGTTCTCACTTACCCGTACACATCCTGGTGCACGACTACCACTGAGATTACCAAGCGTAGATCCTAGATACACCACTGGGTTACCAAGTAGTCACACTGGGATGCTCGTAACCAAGTCGTACTCATACCGCATTGCGATGAGCATCCGTTCCTTGACTATCCGTACACACCCTTAAATGCTCGTAATCAAGTCGTACTCATGAGCATCCGTTCCTTGACTATCCGTACACATCCTTAGATGTTCGTAATCAAGTCATACTCATGAGCATCCATTCCTTGACTATCCGTACACATCCTTAGATGCTCGTAATCAAGTCATACTCATTTCACATTACTAGGAAAACAATAAATAACATTAAATAAAATCCTATTCCATGCATTGCCGTACACAACTTTATTACCGTACACAACTTGTGTTCAAGTACAATGTTGCTCGAATAAAGATCTGTTTACTTTAGGACTCCTACTGCAAGCACATGGAAAATATTCTATCTCTTGGAGTGATCAAACTGCCAGAGTTTCCTTACTTCTAGCCTATGGAGAAACAAGGGAGAGCCGCCTCTTATTTATAGATATGGCAGCGGACCGTGATATCGCGGCCTATGCGAAACACGTCTCATCAGTGGACATCTTACTTGTGGCCGCGATACAATCACTGCTGAATCTAAAATATCTAAAATCAGCAAGTGTGGACATGCTAACAGAATTTCAAGATATTCCATTTCTGCTCTCAAATTCTCAATCTTCAAAATCCGCAAAGTCTTCAATGGGATTGAGAATTGGCTGGTGTTGTAGCGAAAACTGTCCACTCTAACATTTTCCAGTCGGTAATAGAGAACAGGGAATTTCTGAAGGAAGGGCCCCAAGTCTGGAGTTACAGTAACGTTACAAAGATGGCAGTGCCTTAAATGCGGAAACCCAGTAAAAGATAAGGGGTAACGATGGTTCAGTAATTTAAAACCTTCGAGTTTCGAAGCTTTCAGAGACATGCACAAAAACAGATTGTCGAAAACATTGGCTTCTTCATAGTTTACCAAGGTGAGAAACTCAACACTAGGAACAGCTGCATTTTGCAACCAAGCTTCAGCTAATTCTAAGAAAAACGTATCTAGCCACAGCACTTCTACCTATTTTTGTAGGTGATGCAGAAGCAGACAGTCTACCACTTCTTCATAGATGCATATCTTTGTCCATAGATCTTCGTAACCACCCTAGACAAAAAAACACTCTGCTATATGGAGATACAACTGTGGCAAGCGGGTATGCAGTGAAATCCATGGTTTTGAAAGCACAGAACACCTTACTGCCGTCTTGTAAGATACAGTCAATGACAAAATATGAAGAAGAATATCATCACACAAATTGCTGAATCTATCCACATTGGTATTGACATCCATAGATTCTGCACTACCGGTGCTGTTACAGCGTTCCCTTGTGCACTTGTTGCAGCGTTGCATCATGGATACTTGATCACCTTCAATGTTTTAGGAAGTTGATGTATGGTTATATACCAGGGATGAACCTCTATTTATCCCTGTGTATGTGATTTCAACCAGGGCTTTTTAATTTGTCGGGGTGAAGAAAGAATTAGAAAAAGCAGAGTAAAAAACTATGTTTTGTTTTTCAAAGTGTCCAAGAATTAGAAAAAAGAAGAGTGAAAAACCATGGTTAAAAGCGTCCTTATCAAAAGCAAAACATTAATGAACGGATACAAAACTGGAATGGAGGTTAAATTTTTTCTAATATTGGAAACTGCAGGTGCGTAGAAAGGAGGTTACAGAATCTTTTCAAGATTGTAAATTGCGGCTGTGCAGAAAGGAGTTTACCCTTATAAAACTAGAAACTAAAGCTTAAATTTTTTCCAATATTAGAACCTGCAGCTATGCAGAAAGAAGGTTGCAAAATCTTTTCAAGAGTGTAAACTTCGGCTACACAGAAAGGAGGTTACAAAATCTTTTCAAGATTGTAAACCGAGGTTGTGTTGAGGGGAGATTATAGGTTTAGCGGAGAGAATATTTTGGTTACCTGAAATTTACTTAAATTTTGTAATGTTTTGTAATGTTTATTTATGCATGGTTTTGACTTTTATACAAAATCACCTAATTCACAAACGAATTTAAGAAAAATATTTAAGCCAATGACATTTTGAATTCATCGAGTAAAATATCTTATTATAAAATTACAAAAGTAGATGGACCCACTATTGTCATACCCATAAGCAAAGGTAAAAAATGAACTCACAACTTTCTAACCAAAAGATATGTCCCAACCAACAATTATGCTACACCCCTAGTGTAACCACACTACTTTGAAGAAGTGATACTCAACACTACCCTTGAGTCCAAAAGTAGCCAAGTGTTCTAGAGTAGACCCAAGATGGACACTGCCTCAACGTTTACAACACTTGCCTACATAGTGTACATAAGATGTTAGTCCATAGGTTAGGAACATAATAAATACACCTCAAAAAATCATATAAGTGATAAGACCAACATGATACACATACATATGATCATAGGTAAAATAACCAACCACATTCGAGACACCATTCCCCTCAAAGAGTTAAGACACATTTCCATGTTAACACATCTAGCCCTAAGCCCTACTTTGTAAAAAAGTGTAGTGGCCCAATCATCCTCCACAAGTCTACATATGCTTGTGACATCGTACACAAAACAATAAGGGCCATGTAGTTCTTTAGTGATGGTTGTGAGAGCATGGAACCCATAAGGATCTCCACACTCCTCCATTCCCCATTCCAGATGGAAACAACCTTTAATCCACTAATAAGGCATATTTTCCTACACCTAGGTGCATTATCAAGATTATTGTTGTAAGGATTTGTTAAGTATTAAGGGTATATAAATATCTAAAACAATTTTTCAATGCAATGACCTAACTTTGAAGTACACTTGGCAACAACACCAATGCAAATCTTTCATAATTATAGAAAACTATTTAGAAAGAAAATTGAAGAATCATTAAAAATTAAAATACATATGAATAGTGTAAGTAGAGATCAATTAAGAAGGAGACCTTCCTATTTTCAAAATTTTGAACAATATATAATCTAAATTTTGTTATATTAATTAAAGAAAACCATCTATCTAACTTAGAGTGATGGTAAGATGCTTGTTTCTCAAATGAAAAGATGTGGGTTTAAGCCTAGGCTCAACCACTTAAAGAAGTTAGACATTCACTCATCCACCAACCCTCCTGGGACTCCACTTGTTGGGATAAGCATTAAGGCTCCAACTAATGATCTTTTTTTCCATCAACTTATATCAACTATATGCCATTCTTATTTCATAGATGATTGTTATATTCCTTGGCATCTTTCATAAAGCATTTGGTTCTTATATTAGCGGGGAGAAATCAACTCATTTTTATGATCAAAGAATCAATCTACATATCTAATACCATGTAGAAGAGCAATCTTAGATCTTTAGATTTATGGGTATTAGGTTTGGGTTCAATGTTTCCATTTGTTAATTATAGCAATGAGTATTAGAGATAAAATAAAAAATTGATGTTTGAACATTAACAAAATTCTCAAATTTTATCATCTACACTATTCATACTATCTCGTATCTTCTAATACCACTCTTCTGAAAATTTCTAAATGAACATGAGATTTCTTACAATAACATAGGTACTAAAGTTTTAAAAGAATTGTTTTAAATATTTGATTTAGACCTAGAATTTTTGCTAGATTAGACATTCCATCATTTGTTAATGATCTCAACCTTCAAGACCAAATTCATGTCAAAGTTATCTTAAAACTCAAGGATTTTCAAGAGCTCATAGAATAAGAAAAGAAAGAAACTTCTTTATTCATATAAAATCAAAGTACAATTCTTGGAAGAAACAAACATAAAAGATTTGGAACAAAACTCATACAACACTTACTTTCCAACTCCACCAAATTGTTGAAGATGAGTACAAGACAATGGCAGAAGAGATTCTCACACTTAACTCATAAGAACTTTTAAGTTGCTTACCTAGATTAAGATTACTTCTCCCTTTTATAGCCTTGAACTAATTGTTGGTCTTCCTCCCAACCATTGGGCTTTCCTTTCAGTTCATACCTTTTTCAAAAAAAAAGGATGGGGATGAGAAGAAAACAAACAAACTTTTTTACCAACTAGGAGGAACTATGACTTGCATCTACTTACATTTTAGGTTGGTTGTGACTTGTAGCCAGCTTGCACTCATAAAGTGCTTAAAAATCCAAAATCCATGTTAGTATGAATGCATGACATTGCAGTTCACATGAGCTCATTGTTTGCTTGGATTGCAATTGATAATGACTCACACTAAGAACTTGTAAGTTTTCTTGAGAGCACCTAAAGTAGTCACACCTCATTGTTGTTTACATGAGCTTGCAACTATCTCTTACAACAACTCATTACAACTTGCATGAGCTTGCAACTATCTCCTACAACAACTCACTACAACTTGCATGAGCTTGCAATATGTGTATTGAGCCAACAACATTGTTTTTCTTTGGTTTAAGACTTGGTGCAAGTGATTACATCTCATAATAACCTCTTAATTAAGACTGCGACTAGTTGTGACTCACAGCTCAAAAAAACACATGGAAATGACTCCAAACTAATACTAAAGACACCTAACGATATTTAAACATTATTGATGATACATAATATAGAAAAGAGGTGGGTTGATGTCCTCATCATCATTATCACATCAAGAAAGAACATGTAGAAAATAAAAAGAATCCTAGAAGTGTTAGTTTATAAAGTTACCTATAATGAAGGAATTAGTGATTTCATTGAAATGAAATGTAATTATCTTACTTTTAACTTTTAAATTTTGGATTTTTATATGTAANCTTATTGCCTATAAATAAGAGGTGGATGCACTTGGTTTGGCAATAGTTAGTTAATTAGTCTTAGTCCCTTACCTGAACTATTGTCTTTTTCCCTTCTCAAAGTTAGAATTATTTCTGAGTGCCCGCAGTATGAGTAATAAAGTCAATGGATCTTTATTTGAGCATTGTGTACCTGGGCACACCTTGTGGCTGAAAATAAAGACGAACTTTGTGATAAACCTTGCAACATATAAAATTGCTTATTTAATGTTATTTACAGTTCTTTAATGCTTTCCTTAGTTAGTTAATGCTCTCTCTCTCTCACCTTGTTAACTTCCCCAAGTAATTACACTTAATATGACCACTTCAAGCATGTGTGGAACACTTGGTAACCCAATAACGATTAGCGTTTGTTAACCCTAGTAGTGTTGCACTAGTTCAGGATGTGTACGACGAGTGGGAATAGATGCTAGTGTTAGGACTAGTTAGAGCATAGTTGATTAGTTAAATTAAATTAGTTACTTAATTATTTCACTTCTCCCTTTGTAGCACCAGGACATAAACATAAAAAATATATAAAAATCATATACCTCAAGTTTACTTAACCATACAATTGTGCCATACAAGTAAGCTTGGGAAGATAATTATTGACTAACCCATCCCTGTTCTGTAAAGGTGCATAAGCACTCAATTCTTGGAATTCAACTAGATCATGTGTGTGCACTCGTATTCGTATGGTTGAGTGTAGGGATACCTCACCGCTCATCATTGGCGCCATTGTCAAGGACTTTGTTGTTTGTGCATTAGCTAGAACTTAGGAAATCTTCCCATCATTGGAACGAACCCTAGGGTTGGTTATCTTACAATTATTGAAATGAAAAGTATTGCATATTGAATAGAAAATTATGTCTCCTTCTTCTTATGAGAGTGTTTCACTACCTAGGTCCAATACAGGGAACAATCAGAGGCATAGTACACATGATGATCTACCAGTCACCCAACAGTTTTGTGTGGTATACGTTCATCCTAATGAGTATATACCAAACTTTACCTTTATCCTCCACTAAGATGAACAAATGTGTTGGCATGATGTAGAAGGTAACATAGTGTTACCTCCCGATCACTCAGTCCCAAGAATGCTCCTTCGTGCTTTCACATGAATTAGTATGCAACACTTACAGGTAGAATACATTGTGCATGATCACGACTTGAGAGAGTATCAACCCAAAGAGGCACAACATCAAAGGGATCTACAACAAGAGAGACATTATGAATCCATGAAGGGAAAGTTGTCTCAAAATGTCTCATATGTCATAGGTGAAAATAAGGATGGTGAACCTGCCTCAGGAAGTCTTCCACACAATGATGTTCCTCTCATTGACTTTGGTTAAGGGGCGGTGTATCATAATCTTCACTCAACTATCCATAACTCAAATTCTGGTACCGACAGACACAAAGGTTTTGAGAAAGGAACACAAACACATGACAAAGATGGACATTCTAATCGTAACCACGATCGAGGCTACGACCACTGAAGAGAAGGAAGTCAGCACCATCATGGTGATGATCCTCCTTCTTCTTCACCTTCATCATCTCCTTCACCCTCTGTTTCAGGATCTAGATGCAGTCGCAAGGAAAAAGACCTTGAGGATAATGGTAAGCTAAACAGGAATCATAGAAAGTAGCCAAGAAAGGGGACGAGGGCATTCTAGAGAAACTCATCATGAAAGAAGGGAGAGTAGGGAACAACATAGGCATCATAGACCCCATAGATAGTATGATCACAATGAACCCCTACTTGCTACCTGAAGTATGCTAGATATAACTAAGGCTATTAGAATCCCAACAAGGTACCAAAAAGATAGTAGGATCAAAAGATTGAACATGAACAATATCCCACGATTTGAAAGGGAATACAATGCTGATCCTCAAAATCATTTGTAAGCATTTCACGATGCATGTGCCTTGCAAAACATAGAAAACAAGTGGCAAAAACTCAAGTTGTTTCCATGAACACTAATCAAGGAAGCAAAAAGCTGGTATCAATCCTTAGAATTGGAATCCATTCACCAATGGAGTACCATGTTAGAACTGTTCAATGATAAGTATTAAATGTACTCATGAGTATCCAACCTACGAAAGAAAATCCAAAGATGGAAACAAGGAGGACATGAACCCTTGGATGATACCATGGGTTAATATTATGCATTGTTACATTGTTTCCCAGGCCATGGTTACTCATAGAGGGAACAACTACGCCATCTCATAGATGGGCTAAAGCATGAAATGCAAAGAACCCTTGGGACCTATGCCCAAGGAAGGCTATCTGAGCTTAGGGTCCATCAAGTACAAAGATTTTTGGAGCAAGTTGCTAAAGAGGAAGGTGAGTTAAGGAAAAGTGAGAGTGTGGAAGAATATAATAGAGATCCTTCCCTTCGAAAGGAGGGAGTTAGATTTTGTGAGGATGAAGAAGAGTCACCACTTGAAGAGATGGTGAATAGGAAAACCTTGTCCATTCAAAAACTTGCATCGGAAGTATCAGCAAAGGTGGACCAAATGTGGAACTCCATAGATAATAAATTTTAAACAGTTCTCAAAATAGTAGAGGAGTCTATAGAGGAAGGTAGTGATCAAGAAAGGAGAAAAAAGAGAGAAGTTGAATATGCATGTAACAAAGGTAAGGGCAAAGTTGCCATCATCAAAGAGGTTGTGGATTTGGATACAGACAATGATGGTGGATGTGAGATATGCCAATATGATCATCCTAAGGGATGTTGCCCTATAATCTCACATCTGCAGGAGTCTGGGGTGTATGCACTCAACCCATGATTAAACAGAAGGCAAACACATCGAAGGTTGCCTTATCCCCAAGGTAACCAAAGGCAGTTCCACCAACCCTTGATGTATTATCTAAGTGGAACTCCACCACAACCAAATGAGCAGTATCAATAGTGGTAGCACCCACAACCATGGGGAATGCCACCACCACATCAATAGTACCCTTACCATCAACCCAACTCGTATGGATACTACATGCAACAACCAATCTCCCCACATGACTCCACTTGTCATGTCACTCCCCAACCTCACTACCAATCTCATGAGTATTATAGGACTCCTTCTCCTAGGGGTGATGTTTCACAAACATATTATCCTTCTCATCCAATTGCATCTCTTCCACCCTAACTCCATTACCACTTGCTCTAGTCATGCAGGGTGAGCTCCCTGCCCAACCGCAGCAACGTAACTCCACAAGGGCTATTAATCCTCACCCTACTATTGGTTTAGACAACCATGTAAAGAAGATACCTTTCTTTAGGACTGATAATCCAACCAAGTCCTTGCAGTCATAAGTGGCTAACTGTCCAAAGGCCTCACCATCATCCGAAACTTCAAAACTCCCTTCAAACCAAAGGCCACATTCAACGCACACAGTCATGTTGATGCATGCCATTACCAATTGGATTAAGGCTGGTCATCTTCCTAGGAAATTCTCTAATCTTAGGAGTCCTCTTATATATTTATCACTAGGAAAGAACCTTGCAAGGCCCTTTTGGATTCAGGTTCTGATGTCAACTTAATCTCTCAAGAAATGTACAAAGCCTAGAACTTGCCTCCACTAAAAAGGAGTAACATTTGTTTAGATCTATCTAACCAGTCCATCACTATCCCATTAGGACTAGTAGAGGACATTGTTACCACTATTTGTGGATGGTCGTATCCAGCCAACTTCCTAGTGATTCAAGTCAACAACTATGACGAGTGGCAAGGTACCCCTACACTCAACCATACGAATACAAGCATCTCACACACGATCTGATCGAACTCCAAGGACTAAGTGCTTACGTGCCCTAATGGAATACTTAAGGTTAATCAATCGTTGTCTTCCCAAACTTACTTGTATTTTCACAGTTGTATGGTTAAGTAAGCTTGAGGTATGTGATTTTTATATCTTTTATCTTTTTAACACCTATGCTAATAGGGAAAAGGTGAAGAGACTAAATGACTAACTTTCATTAACTAATCACTAACTAAGTTTTAATTATC
>MNCI01017158.1:0-13134 GCA_015680685.1 Gnetum montanum | reverse complement strand
CTTTAGACAAAACAATATGTGACAAAGCTATCACTAGTCCAAGTGTGAAGACAACGAATTGTGATTAGAGCATAATGATTTAGATGCACAACTAGTCCCATCCACAGAATTCAACTGGATCATGCTCTTGTGATTCATATGGTTAGGTGTATGGGTACCTCACTTCTCATCAAAATCTTATAATCAAGGCATCTATTTAATCAATGTTGCATTAGCACTTAAAGTCTCTTATTTTTGTGGAGATCATGGATATGACCACCTAGCTAGCTAAAGGTATTTTTATGCTATAGGCAAAACTCAAAGTTTGTAGATCTCAAATTGCTCAAAATATGAGAAAGAATTCTCCTTTATGGAGAAATCAATAGCTTGCAATATAGTTCATTTTAAGAATATAATTGTCAAGGGCTCTTTTTTATTTTTTAAAAATTTATTTGACTTTCTTCAAAGGACAAATGTTATGTTCTCTAAGATTGTTATTAATATTAAAGATGAAAATTATGATTTATTTAACAATTTTTTTTGGGATTATAAGAAGTATATATACAATAACATATGATTCACATATTGCAAGAATTCTCACTACAAGAAGAGAAACATGTATATTTTGCTTTACTACATTTTTACTATAACAGAAACAATGGAGATATTAGAGGCATTCAAAGAAGATGACTATGACATTACATAGAAACATATAGTTGATGTCAAGTCCATAAAAGATGTTCTTCTACATGAATCAATTCCAGAATATGTTGAGTATAATTTCTGCAAATCAACTTTCTTCTGGAGCAAGTTGTAAATTCCGTTTTGATGAAGGATGAAGCTATTACCAAGGATATCTCTTACATACTTACTATTATTCTACTACAACAATGTATTAAAGGCTTTGCATTCATATAGTGATATAGGCATCATCTCTATTCATGATGATGATTTGTACTACTTTCTATGGACTGAAATAATACAAATGGTAAACAAAACAAATGAGAACCCTTAAGACCTAAAATTGACTAAGAAATAGTATAGAAATATTTTGGAAATTAAAGATGCCTATAAGGATATTATAATATGTTTGAAGGATAGGCCTACTGATATGATGAGGAAGACTTAGGCATTACTATTTCTTTTATTACTATTTTACATCACAATTCTTTTACTTCTACTAATGCATCTACCATAACTAGGATACTTATGTCTTGGATGATGATGACAACCAAAATCAAGAGGAAGAATCAAAAGGAGAAAATATTGAAAAATAGGTAAAATTTAAAAGTCATTTCTTTGAAATGTTATTCTATATATTTCATTATTAGTATTTAATATATATGTTTACATTAGAAATGTAGGATGCTAAGGGTGAAGAGATTGAATCAGAGAAATCAAATGAAGAGGTTACTAGCCTCAATAGTGAATTAGATGATGAGGAGACAAAATTAGATTAAGACTTGGTAACTAAACATGTACATTGAAATACTTACATTGGTTTGAGATATTTAATTAAAAATTTATTTTGATCATTAAACTTTTCTATTGTAACTAGGAGACAAATAAGACATTTACTTCATTCAAGACAATTGGCTAAAGCATAGCACATACAAGATCTAGAAGTAAGTGTAAGTAACTATGATTATGTTAATTATGTTTTATAGTGATTCATTTTATTACCAACATATTTCTTAAGTTTTATTTATTATTCTATAGGAAAGGAGTCCAACACCATTGAAGGTGTCGAAAAAGGTTATTGTGAAGGCCTCCAAGAAATAAAAAATAAAACATTGATATAATGTGTGGAATATGTTTTATGTTTTGTAATTTTATATTTATTGATATACTTTGTTGTTTATAAAATTTTCTGTAGGTTCAAAATGATAAGAGTGAGAGTCCGATAAAAGGTCCAAATAAGAAAAGTATGATCCTATACTAATTATACTTTAATAAATTTCTTTCTTTAATGCATTTTATTCATTGAAAACAATATATTGTATGAAAATAATAGAGTAATTAGCTCTACTTTGGCATTGGATACCATAATGACCTTCATGTTAAGTCATTTCATAATAAATATTGTATTGAGATTGATCCAATATGCCTAATATTTTTGCTTTAATTAGTCATGTTAGATGAACTAAAGGATCATATTTGCTTGAATTGACTTTTGACTTACTAGATTTTTATACTTTGAATGAGTTAAAAAAAATACTTCAAAGAGGAAATGAGATCAATATATATGATTCAATATTTCTGCTAAAATATGGTACTGAAGTACTAGTTTCTATAGAAGCCAATGTCATCATGACAAAAGAGTTATCATATTTGAGACTGAAAACAAGAGACAAAAAATACAATATTCATATACTATTTTAGAAAATTGAAATCCATTCCATAACTTCATTTACTATATTATTTTTTTGATCTATCATTATTATTAGAGTTGTATAGAAGATCTAGAGAGAAAATTGAGAAGTTAAATTTAAGACAAAGTATCTTGATATTGATTCAGCAAGGACTAGAAAATATTTTTTCCTATACATCAAGATTGGAAGAGGTATGTCTCATTAGGTGCTTACTATTGTTGATATGTCAGCAAACACCATACTGATCCTGAATCCCCTTTACAATAATATTGACTACAATGACCATATTGATATTCTTTACATGTACTATGAAGAGGAACATAATGTTCAAAATAGAAAGGCTTGATTTCATTGTGAACTATGGAGACAATTATTTCAAAGAAATATATTGAGGTAAAGAAATGGATTTAATTGTGGACTTTATGTTTTCCTTTATGTAATATAGATATTAACAAAAAGGAAAATATTATTTAGGGCATTAGAGGTACTAATGTATAGAAGAATATTCTTGTGTGATATATTAAATAAATTTGCTTGGCATACAAGTTGGTTACAATAACAAATAACTATATAAATATTTTGAGTTAAAATTTTTAGTTATATTGTGTTATTTTTTCTTATGAAAATTCATTAGTCAATTTACCTTTTTATAATATTAATTTGTTTACAACTTTAATTATGTTAAGTACTGCAATTTTTGGTGACTATAACATTTTGATGTTCACTAGAGAATTTCAATGTATGACTATGTGTAGCTACAAGATGGTCATGTAAATAAATTGGTTAGTTTATATTTTATGATAAATAGATGTTAAAAATATTCTAATGTATCTATTATGATTGGACTTAAATGGTGTGCTTGTAAAGGATGTTTGTTTTTCAAATGTAAAAGAATTGATGAGGTATACTAGCACTTGTAATAACATGTTGGGAAAAAAGTACTACTTTATTTGACTTGGTATTCATGAGTTTATTACTAGATTGATCAATGAAGGTTTTAAATATGCATTTTGGTCATTCGCTTAGTTCCCCAACATTGAAAGAAAAACAAGTTTTATTGTCAATCATATGGATATCAAACTGAAATTCACTTGGTGTCAAATACAATGTCAAAAGCATTATCGCAAAGCTATGATGCTTCCAATTTTTCAAAAGCCTTTTGATGAGTGGTGAGGTACCCCTACACTCAACCATACGAATACGAGCGTTACACGCACGATCTAGTCAAACTCCGCAGATGGACTAGTTGTGGTACCTAGATAGTTAGCCTTAGGTCGCAGTTCGTTGTCTTCCCACTTGGACTAGTATTGGCTTTGTCACATATGGTTTAGTCCAGAGTGAGGTGTATGATATGGTTTCTAACCTAATGCTACTCCTGAAGGCAATGGAAAATAATGTTAACTAAGCTAAGGGAGAAAGGATAAGAGAGGTTCTAAACTAGCCTAAGTATGATGAGCATCTGTTCCTTGATTATTTGTACACATCTTGGACTTCCTGCATGACTACTACTAGGATTACCAAGCGTAGATCCTAGGTACGCTACTAGGTTACCAAGTAGTCACACTTAAATGCTCGTAATCAAGTCGTACTTATTTCACATTTAATAGGAGTTTAAGGATGAGAGAGATTAACTACGAAAACAGTAAATAACAATTAAATAAATAAATAATTAAACTAAGTGAATGCTGCAATGATGAAGTAATCTCAATCTTTATTTCTAGTCATGTGCATGTCCAAGTACGTCACACTCGAATAAGGATGCCATACAATTACAATCACCACATTGTGGGCATACACTGGGAAATAATTCTAACTATAAGAAGGAAAAACTACAAGAGTTTGGGTAAGGAACTAACAACTAGATCCAGAACAAGAAAAGTTGCCTCTTATTTATAAACATTGAGGTAGGCTGCAGCATCGCATAGGCAATATCGTGGCTGATGCGATATCGCGACTCCGATAACTAGGCCTGACAAACCATATCTTGTATCAGGGCTACAATAACTGGGCTCCAATAACTGGGCCTGATAGATCATGACTCATCACCTTTACAACACTTTTTCCAAATTTACACAAGCCAATATGTATAAGAGGATGTCATCATAGTTGATGATACGAATGATAAAATTCTCAAAGAGGACAAGGCTAGCTTCACACATGCCAAAAAATATGATTCTAATAATCTATTGTAAATCCCATTAGTGATCAATTATTAAGGAGCTATTAAGTTCTAATAGATAACTTGTAAATATAATTGGATATTTGTATTTTTAAATTAAAAAAATGCATTGTATTCTAGGAAAGCTATTGACTTTTACTATAATTCTCATTTTTTATTGGTTGATGATTGCGAAACTTTTCACATCCATTTACAAACCTAACTATTATTAATATTCAGTTTTCTAAAAATAAGTAAAATTATTAAACAAATTATTCGTATCTAGACAAAAGTTGTGCATCAACATAACATAATTCTTGATTCAATAATAATCTTCATTTAATATAATTGAGATTTCTTTCTAATGAACTTGGATACTGATTTACATGATTCTTGCATACTTTTCAAATAATAACATTTGAACGTAATTTAATTAAGCTAGGCTTGGTTTAAATATAAACTAATTAATTGATAAATGATTACATGTTTAATGATATATTAGATTTATTAATGCATAATAAAAGAATGCACAAATAAATCTAAAGATAAATGATATTGATTATAACATGCTAGAAGCTACTAACTATAATCTTAAGAGTAACTATTTTTAACTAAATATCACATGCTTAGATGTTTAAAGATGAATTAGATTTATTAAAGCATAATAGAATAATCCATGATTAACCATAATATTTTAATTATCAACTAGATCTTCAAACATCCCACAAGTTCATTACAACATTCCAAAAGAAACTAGAGATTATCTATATGATTTCTAAAAAATGATTCTTTAGAAAAGTAATAATGTGACATGTACAACAACCATATTAAAGAGCTTGGAATGGAAATATCCTAAATATAATGAAAACATTCCTATGTGTTTCTCCTATAATTCACTATAACCAACTTGGGCACACACAACTATTTTGCACAAACTAGAGATCAATGACTACATTCCCGTGGTGCATTACAAGATTTCTTAGAATAAGATTTTGAGCTAGAGCACATTTCCATGTTGTACTAGAGCTTACCTTGATAAGAAAGGAAATTCCTTAGAATTAAAAAACTTGAGAATTTTTTAGATTCCTTTGTCTTAAGTTAGAGGACACATGATCATGTTGCTTACTTATATCAATTGTCCATAATTAGATCTTCCACAAGAGCAATAAGAAGATTTTTATACTCATCGTTAACATCTCATCTCTTACTCATAATCACTTCTAAAAGTCTTTGAATATGTTTTCTGCTTAAATCAAAACCTTGGCTCTAACACCAAGTATAATGACATTTCTTTGAAGAAGTATCACTCAACACCAACCATAAGCCCTAAAGTCACTAAGCGTTCTAGAGCATACTCAAGGTGGGCTACATCTCAACGTCCTCAAAAAACCTATGAGCATAACATAGGTGAAACACCACTAATTTCAGCCTAACATTTTGAAATGAGAACAAACTAGAGGCTATTAGCTCTTGGGAGGCAAAAATTTGACTAAGGCATGGAACTCATGCCCAGCTTGCTCAAGCTGGCTTGCTCAAGCCGGCTTGCTCATGCTCGGCTTGTCAAGCTAGCTTGCCCCCAGCATGAGTAACTCCAATGACTTCAAGATCAAGTCAAAAATGGTTCAAATATGGTCCAAATTTGAGGGTACAAGCCATCCTCAAAGGTCACTATTCCCTACTTTAGTTTTAACATTCAGGAATTCAAATTTCAGGTCAAATGGTGCAAATTTTCCCACTCACGTTGTGGTTACGCTGAGGTCACGCTAACAGCATGAGTACAATGTGAACAATTCTTGGAGCCTTAAAACTAAGCCAAAATGATCTGATTTCCAAGGTGCAAGTCATCCTCATGGTTCATTATTGATAGCTTCAAGTTCTAGCCTTCAGAAGTCTAGATTTCAAGTCCAAAATTGGAAGTTTTTGTAGCTCACGCTATGGTCACACTACACTCACACTGGCAGCGTGAGTCTAGCATGAGCTACTAAAAGTGGTTCAAAAAAAGGTACATCAAGCTCAATTTTTAACTTGCAGATCACTTTCAAGGTCAAACACAGTCAGATAATTGTTGTACTCAAGAAATAGGCTTTAAAGATCAAAATTTGGTGCAAAATATGTCATTTTTGGCTCACTCATGCTGAGGTCACGCTAGCAACGTGAGTACAGTGTGAGTGCAGCTTGAGCACGCTGGAGACACACCAAGACAAAATCAACTCACATTGAAAGCTCTGGTGAAACAAAGATGCCTTGAACAGCCACAAAATCACTCAAGTCGACATCCTATAGTAGTCAGTCAATCCAGAGATCAAGAAGTTTCAAGCGAGTCGGAGTCAATTTCTCTTGTTGTACATTATCATTCTCATCGTAAATTTTCATCATTTGTGAGCTTGTCAAGCTCTTACACTCCAAATTGTATCTGCCTCCATGAGCATAAGCTAGCTTGAGTAAGTTAACACATGCTGTAAGATACAATGCACCTGATCAAGAACGTAGCTTGCATGTGCACATCCAACTCACGCACAACTGTCCATCAAACACGTGTCACTCAATCTGTTTTCATCTCATCTCTCAGCCATCGATTCCATCCATGAATTCCACACCTGAGCCAACTGAACCCAATAAATACCTTATCAATTCACAGGAACAAGGTTGGCAATTTTGAAGGTTGACGGCTTAGGAAACTTAGACCAGCAATCCTTGGGTGCTCGGTCACACCTGACTCCTAACATCCAAGCACTTTTGAAACACATCACCCTGGGGCTTGGCGCTTGACTTGCCATCCACACATGCAGCTATGCTTTGACTGGTGCACATCCTTTCTAAGCAATACAATATAGTTCATTTTTCCAACCATTATATTATTTTCTCTATTTTAAATTTCAATTTTGTATATGCTCTGTTTACATTTCATACATTACTATTTACATTTTGTACATCATTAATTACGATAACCCCAATGCAAGCCATAGTCTATGCTTGGGGAAGTATTTGGTTGATTTGCATGCAGACCATCTAAGGGGCTTTGCCTTCATTTTCTTTTCCAACTTGCCCTCAAGCGAAGGCAAGGTCAGTTATGCCTGTTCAATGATCTTTCAATGTTTATTTTCCCTTCCAGCCTTACACTGACGATTTAGGTCAGTACAGTAAATTAGCACTAGTAGAAGGGCTTGAATTTGTTTACCATCTATCAAAACACTGATCACACTACATGTTCAAACACTGTGCAAACCCAAGTACTAAAACTAAGGCCTAGCTTTTCAAGCTAGCTTACACAAACTCAACTTGACTTGATCAAGCTGATCCAAGTTACTCATGCCAGCTTGACAACTTACTCACGAAAACTGACCCACGCCAGCTTGTCAAGCTAGCTTACTCACGCCCTAGCTTGCTCACACTCTGATCTACTCATGCTTTGGGCTTGCTCATGCTCTAATTTACTCACACTTTGAGCTTGCTCATGCTCTGATTTACTCATGCTTTGGGCTTTCTCACACTTTAATTTACTCACACTTTGGGCTTGCTCACACTTTGATAACTCACGTTGGGTTGTAACTCATGCTTTGCTTGCTATAGTAACCTTAGGCTACTACAATGTTTTGTGGTTGCTATAGTACTCACGTTGCTACAATACTGCTACAATACCGCTACAGTGTTTTTTTTAACAAAAACACACAAAACGCATCCATTTCAAAGCTGAATTCATTGCAATTCGCACCTAACTTCAAGCCGGTCTAAGTATTGACTACCACCAACATGGATCACCTTGTCCAATACATACAATACACACAACAAAATGATTCTAAGATGACTTCCTCTTACCTGCAATTGCCATCTAAGTACAAGTACAAGTTCGTAGCCCTACCCAAACCAGATAGCCCTTGGGGCCTTACCTCCTCACAACAATCATAGCACTTAGAGCACACGCCCAAGGCATTCGCTTCACAATCTACACACACTGGGGCCCAGCCCCAAACAATCCAAACTCCTTGTACATATGACAAGGTCTAGCCCCTAGCAACACAAGTACCTTATTCCTACGTTGGGGCCATGCCCGAACCCCCCCAACCTCAATCCAACATTTATGCAGGCACCACATGTGCCATGCCTGTTTCACCAGTGCCTCAGGCACATGCTCATCATCTGTCCAAGATGAAGTTAAACTATCCATGGCTCCGTATGATTCGAAACTACCAACTCACATCTAGTATGACCTTAAACTACCAACAACCAACTGCCATGACATTAAACTTGTAAAGCCCACAATCGGTGATCCAACCCTTCACAACACAACCTACATGAGTCCAGTCAACATAATCAGCTGGTGAATCTATGAGTTGGGAACAAGTGTCCCAACTCATCTAGACTCTAACGAAGGAAATCAACCAGCTTAAGGCTACCTCCTTAGGCACACCCAAGGTGGTGGACTTTTACTGTGATGATCCAATATGTCCTATGGTCCAACCCCTTACACTACCCGTGGGCTATTCATTACCACATATGACAAAATACAACGATCATAGTGATCCTAATGTACATATCATCACATTCTAGACAAATGCCATCACGTTGCACTCCTGGCCACATGCCATTCTACGCCTCTTTCCCCTGTTGCTCACTGGCAAAGCTCTAGATTGGTACTGTACCCTACCCCGAGCTTCCATTGCATCCCTCAAGGACCTCATACACCAGTTTATGACACGCTTCAGATACAACATCAGACTTGAAGTGATAATCAACAAGCTCCTCCATGTCAAACAAAGACCCCTAGATCCCATACTACCCTTCCTCCAATGATGGAGTGTCACAGCTAATGAAATGCATGAGCCGATTGCAGAGACACATCTCCTGGCCATCTTCAAGGGTGCAGTCAATGACTTCATCAAGTCCAAACTGCTATACCAGGTCCCAAAGTCTCTTACCCAAGCCTTTGACTAAGTAAGGGGCATCGAAGAGGCAACAAGAGCAAGCAATGACCCAGCTTATGTGGCCTACAGAAATCAACATGCTCGCAAGAAAAACACAATAGTAGCAACGGTGGCCGTAAGCACAAAACCAACCAATTGGGGCCCAACAGCTAAGCAACCCAAAGCCCCAGCTGACAAAACTGCCAACTTTGGCGCCAACTCACCTACATCAACAGGGGCCACTCTGAGGTCCAAATTTTAGCGCAAGGACAGTTCAAAGTATACACCACTACCGATGCAACCCTTTGAACTATTGGAGCAACTCTTGAAAGCCAAGCAAATCCAACACAAACACGTATCAGTGATTACCTGTCAAAAACATGATAGGTACTATGAACTGCTAACGGACCCCACATTAGTAGTACCAAATGAGCCCCTGGTCCCATAACATTTTAGATTGGACCAATACTGTCATTACCATCAATTGGTTGGTCACAGTACAGACAACTGTCGTGCTTTGCAAGATGACCTGTAGAGAATGATAGAACAAGGCTAATTAGTGATCAACATGGTGATTCAATCCAACATAGATGATGCCTCCTATATCATAAACTTAATTAGCATAGGTGGCAAGCCTAAACCTATGCAACATCCTTTTGTGATCCATGTGCCTCCTAACAAGGTAAAGGTCCCTGTAGCCTCCACAAGCAAGAGGCCTTTCTTTATTTTCAAAGTGCCACCTCAGGCACCCACAACACCCTTTGTGGTCAAAGTTCCATAGCAATTGTCTGCTAAGACGTTAAACTAGCATAATGCAACAACAAAAACCACTAAGCAACCTTTTGTTATCAGGGTGCCACAACGAGTTGATCACACAATAACTCCTAAAACAACTCCTAAGCCACCCTTTATCATAAGGATGTCACAACATGATGGCCCCTCACCTACCCAAAGCCCAACAGTGGGCAACATCTCAATCCCTCCTCCTTCAAGGGTTGACCCCACTAGTAACTCGGGTAGGCCCACCAAATGGCAACGTAAGAGGAAAAACGAGCACCTGGCAACCCGCATGGCCGAAGCAAAGGCCACAACCAGCAAACAACAACTAAACACTGAGGCCCCTACCCCCAAGTAGGCCAAGCAAAACATGCCCAAGTCCTCTTCCTGAGAGATCTATCTTTCAAGCCACATGGAGGAAGTCAAGGCCAACACAATGGCTAATGACAAGGACTTCGTAGCTGCACTAACCTAGGTGAAGCAAACGCTTAAGCAAAAGAACACAATGTTTAGCTTGTATGACCTAGTCATGACTTCATCTACTCACTACCAAGCATTGGCCAAGATCTTGGCCTTCATTCCTATTATGGAGGACATCCCTGCAAATGAGGCATTCATCCATGCAACAATGTTGCCTCCTACACCACAAGAATTGGGTTCAGTAACCTTAGCCTTTCACAATGATGCAGTCAAATTCAATCCTACATGAGAGGAGGTTACTACAGCTCCACTATCCATTAGCATTCATGTTGGATAGTGTACCATATGCAGAGTGCACGTAGTTGATGGTGCACCAAAAAACATAGTCTTGTACTTTGTCATCGACAAGCTAGGCCTGGCATATGAAATCAAGCCAACCAAAATCATGTGTCTAAAATCCTTCAATAGATCACGTGTCACAGTCAGGGGTATAATCAACTTAGCCTTTGTGGTGGGAGAGCAATTCCCCACTAGTGCAGATTTTACTATCATAGAGGAGATGCTAGGTTTCAACATGATTCTAGGTAGGCCTTAGCTAGCCCAACTAAGGGCCATCTCCTCTCCCATCCACCAAGAAATCCACCTTCCATACAAAGGTGGTCAAGTTATCATCCATGGTGATAATACTTCCTCTTCGACTATCCATGACTTGGACATGGCGAAAGTTTTGGGAGAAGAGTTTCTTAGTGGTACACCTACTGTAATCAACGCAACGCCTAAGGCTAACACACCAGAACGAGTTGTTAAACCCAACAGCCTCCCAGAGGATCCTAAGCCTTGCATGCTCTCTAATCCATGCCTAGTTAGGAAGCAACTACATGACCAACACTTTCCCTTGGCCAAAAATGTGAATGCCTGCCTACCCTTTGCCTCTACTTGCCATGCATTTTGACTTTTGTTTACATTGCACTAGCCTATGCATTTACATTTTGGTTGCTCACTTAGATCATGCATTTTGCTTTGTTTACACATTCGTCAACTTAGTTTATACATTGTTTAAAAACATAAAACTACAAAAACACATGGCCTGAAAAGGCCCTAAACTAGCTTACGGCCTGGAACAGCCTAAAACTACCACTTTTGGCATTGCTTTTCTTCCATTTGTACATTTTAACTCTATTTATGATAGGTGTTTCTTGATGTTATTTTCTTTCTAGTTGATTTTTGTAGGATCTTGTAGACACACAGCATGACCACACATTAGCATCACACCTTACACAAGCAAGGTAAGCACCAGTCCGCTATGACTATAAACTAGCACAGCTCATCCTTGAGTCATGATGTTAAACTGGCACAATAGCCTGTCCTTGGGTCATGACGTTAAACGGGCATAACATCCACTGTCCTCTACGACATTAAACTAGCATTCAATAGTTTGCTAAGACTATAAACTAGCACATCGCGGTCCTGGCATCACAACCTAAAACTGATACCATAGAACGATCTTGGCATCATGGCCTAAAACTGATACCATAGAATGGTCTTGGAATCATGACCTAAAACTAATACCATAGAACAATCCTGGCATCACGACCTAAAACTGATACCATAGAATGATCCTGGCATCACAACTTAAAACTGATACCACAGAACAATCCTGGCATCATGACTTAAAACTGATACCATAGAACAATCCTAGGACTATGACTTGAAACTAGCACCACAGAAATGTCTTAGAGTCATGACAGTAAAATGACACCATAGAGCTCCATCCAGTACGATGCTAAATTGCCACATCTGTCCGCCATGACTTGAAACTAGCATCCAGTGTCCACTAAGACTATAAACTGGTTTGCCTCTTCACAGTTTGCTATGACTATAAACTAGCAATCCACCATCTACTATGACGCTAAACTGGTGCCGTCCAAAGGGTTATGACATGAGACTAACCTATAACAGTCTGCTAAGACTATAAACTCGCGACATCATTGATGACTAGAAAATACTTGAAAAGATATGTTGCTGCAATTGGCTGTACATGTTCCACAAAGACTTGCTGCATAATTTGTCTCATGGACCCTAATGAAGCTGATGCTATTCATGATTCTATTTTCTTTTAAATTACATGCAATGGCTCCATCTCCTTATTTATTTTCAGGTTTAAAGTGCTTATCTAACCAAATCATATGTGGTTTTCCTGTCTCCTTAGAGTTGTGTTTGTAGGATGACACACCTAAGGCATTCGTACATAGATGCACTTCATCATGACGACAAGGTATCACATTCTTCCTGGTGCATGCAACTAGGTTAATCAATCCATTCATAAGTACATTCTCGACTCTTGATACATCCCTTATGTTTCCCTTATCCTATTCAATTACAACCCCTGGAGACATTTTACTCACCCAGAAGCTCTTGATACACTATTACAGACTATGATTCTCTAAGCAATTGCAACGCAAAACACAGTACATGGTACATAATACAAAATGCAAGCACATGAGCACAAGCACAACATTGACAAGCA
>MNCI01017154.1:170072-350175 GCA_015680685.1 Gnetum montanum | reverse complement strand
AGGAAGATAGAGGACAACCTTAATAAACTGACCATTGAAGACAAATGGAGGAACTTAATCTAAAATTACTAGTAACTTGAGCATTAGCATTATTAAATATGGCACAAATAAGTTGATTAAAATAATCACAAAATCCCAGTTTATAGAGATAAAAAATAATGAAATTCCATTTAATCCTATCATAAGTTTTAGCATAATCTAACTTAATAAAAGTAATATCTTGGTTAGTATTAGAAGTCCATTGCATTCCTTCCCAAATTGTAATAACATTATTTAAGATATGTTTATCTTTAACATGACCAGCCTATTTAGGTCTAATGATATCTTCAATAACCTTCTTAATTCAACAACCCATGCATTTAGCTAAAACTTTATAAGTATTATTAAGAAGAGTAATGAGTCTCCAATTACCAATATGTTGAAGATCTCCATTCTTAGGAAAAAAATGAATCATATGTTTATTAATATTTTTAACAAGAGATGAATTACCAAAATTGTAAACTACAAGTTCAATCATATGTTAGTGATCCATCCAATACTTGATACTTGTTTACTCAAAACTTCAACAAATGGATTAGGGTAGATATACTAAATTAACCAAATAGAAAATAAAAATAAAATAAGAAAGAGAAATAAAAGTAAAATATATTAAAATATCAAAACATCAAATAACGTAATTACAAGGTACATAGCTCAAGAAACCATAGCATAAGCAAAGACAATTAGAAAAATAGTACAATACACAAGTCATAGACTTAAATAGTAAATCGACATGGATTCAAATCACAAACATACTAAGAGAAAAGAGTATTTAAGGATAATATGTTTATGAAGTAGTTCAACTAATTTTTGTAAAATTGAGCTATGAAATTATGAATAAATAGCTATTCATGTTCCATGATGCTTCTAGGGTCTTAGAGAAAATCAAAGAAGATATGTTAGGTATTTGAAAGGGAGTAGAGAAAATACTCAAAACATATGTAACCAAAATGAAGTTCATAGAATCAATAGATAGTTAAATCATTAAAAGGTTAAATATAAAACCACAAACTAATCTAATTAATCTAGGTCCTAAATATGAATATTTTTTCAAAGTGATAAATAACTTGGTCAAATGTCAAGAGGAGTTCATCCAAGCCTCCAAAGACCTACATAAAAAAGAAGACAAGTGTCTAATGCCAACACCAACTTTAAAACTTACAAAGAATATTTTCCTTAACTACTTACTAAAGCCAACAACCTTTGAGTTTAGAATTATGACAAGAGAACAATAGTCTTAACCTTATGGCTTTATTTTCAATTTATTAATTATAATTTTAAAATGTGATTTATGGCTATTTTATACTTTTGTAAATTATTGTTGAGGGTAGAATGCTAAGTGGACCCACTAGCTAGGGACAATGTGGAGTAAAAATTTATCTTTGTTTTTATTATTAATGTAATTATGATAATGATGATGTAATTAGGTGGTTTCCCACTAGTCTAGTAATCGTGTGTAACTATGAGAAGTTACTAAAAATAGTAATTGTTTAATAGTTGGGTTTAGCAAAGTAATGATAAAAATGTATAAGGAAAGAAAATATTTTATTTGGAATGCATAAGAGGAAATCAATTAAACTTAAAAGTTCACTATCCATTAGCTGTACTCCTAATAAGATGTTGCATTTTCATCAACAGAATTCACATTATCTTAGAATAGAAAGTGAAAGATGGATGTAAATTCCTAGAGAAGAATACACTTGTAAGCTATGTGGTTTAACAAATCTTGAAGATGAGTAATAGGTTTTTATTAGTTGCATTTGTAACCATTTACTCATTATGGAAAGTTTCATTGTAACCATTTACATGTTATGGAAAATAAACAGTTTCAATGTAACCATTTACACGTTATGGAAAACAAATGGTTTCAAATTTGAAACCAACTAAATTTATTGTAAAGGTTTTCACAAGAATGGTCTTATATTTCCCATTTAAACTAGAATTTAATCCTTGGTAACTAATTTTCTAACCTATAAAATGTTCTTGATGGGATAATAAATAGGTACTAGAAGATACCAAATTCACAGTAGTGTTACAGCTTTTGGGTTCCGATCAAAAACACTTAGTGTTTTCATACACCATTGTTGTTGAGTGTTAATGTGATAGAAAAATCCAAAACACTCTCTAAAACACATTCACACATACCAAATGAGAGCATCAATGGTTGGAGGTCAATTTTCAATTTACTTTCTCATTCTGATGATTTGTGCAATTATGTTATATGGACATTGTGATTAATTTTTTACAGCAATATTTGTTCACGTTTGGTATCAAAGCTAGTTAGGTCTCTATCTTGATGCTTAGAAATTTTTTGGATGAGGTTTTCTCTAAACAAAGTTTTCAACGATGGTCCAAATCCAAAAATTAGCTGGGAACTTTATGTGTGTTTGTTGTGACTTCATGCTAAGACCATAATTGTTTGGTCTTAATAAAATAGACAAAATTAATAAAACATAATCATATAGTAATAGGAAAAGAAAACAAGAACTTAAATGATCAAAACTCAACTACCATCAAGATCACATTGGATATTAACAAAAAAAGTTAAATAAATAAAGATGGTAAGACCACCTAGAGTGTATGATCTAAGAGATCTAGGGAGAATTTTCTGAATACTTCCCCATGAATTCAGTCATGGGGGAGATACCTTACCTTGATTCCAGAATTAATAAGTGCTTTTCCATTTTTTTTACAATTCTTTTTACTTTTCTTATTTCCTGATACAAATTTTCCCATTCTTTTATACTTTTCATATTCTTTGATATTTTCTCATTATTTTACACTTCTTCATTTCTTAAATTTTTGATATTCTTTCATATTTTTTAATTTTTTAACATTTTTCCTTCTTTGACATTTTGCATTCTTTACATATTTTTCCAGTTCTTACTATCTTTTTCATACTTTGTTTTCAAAACCTTTGTAAATAATTTTTGATTACTAATATGACAAATTACGAATAAAAGCAAGATGTAGTCCAATAAGGTGAAGATTTCTCTATGATTATCAAGTCATAAGGGACTGGTTATTTGAGTAGTGAACCTACATCATCCATCCATCGATTCCATTAATCAGAGGTTCCTACCATGGCCATAATGACATTCTTTTCCATCATACAATGAAGAATAGATTTGTGATCATTATGCCTAGACATAAAAGTGAAGAACCAAAAGGGAATCTAAAGAGTGTGACATCAAGAGGATTTGTGGATTCTTTTGGATTAATATTGTGAGTGTTATTGTGTTGCTAAGGTCATATTACATCCTTGTAGATCTAACAAAAAATGGAAGTAAGTGTAAAATAAGCGCTACCTTGAAAGTTTGACACATAAAAAAATAAAAGAGCACATAATAAATTTTTGGGCGTTCCACTAGAAAGACATGTGACCCCTACCTAAAGGTAGGTAGCTTCTCTGAAATTGAAAAAAAATAATAAAAGTGTGACATCAATAAACTCCTTCTTTGGAAAATATGCCAAGTGATGATACTCCTTGCAACATTGATAGTCTTACAATTGTAATTCCAAGAGATGAAACAATGCGATGTCATTGGAATGTGGTTTGGACTTGGCTTGAGTCTTGGATAGAAATTCTAGTGATTACTTTAACCACTAATAAAACACAAGAATTTAATATGCCTATTCGAAGATATCTCATGTCCCATTTTCTGCAATCCCTTCTAGATCCATCTCATGTCACTGTAAGAATAGTCATAACTTTTGGTTTTTGTATAACATAGCACTATTTTCCCAATTTGGTGGTACTAACATGTGTGTTTTGCTAAATAGGTGTGCATTACATTCAACTTCTTAAGTGCCTAAGGACACTTTTAGGCATGGTTATACAAGGGCATTAAGGGCTAAAGCTTACTTTGGGTAGGATCCACCTGTATAACTATTGTATCTTATACCTACCAAGTGATTCCACATCATCTTGAACCTTCTAGCATTAGAAAATGCCAATAAACACTTTCCATATCATTTGAATAATCCATTCTCACAAGATGGATACATTATCTTTCTTATCCATCTTATGAACTTTCATAGTCCAAGATTCCTTCTATTTGAACTTCCAATAATAAATTTTTGAAAAATATGCATATCTTTATCATCTAGACCCTCTAAGTAATCTTTAAACCTTCCAAACATTTCAAAAAATCATCTTTTCTCCTCGACACTTAATGGAAACTAAAAATTTTTGGGCTTCGATATTGGATCAACTTTTCTCCTCAATATTGGATGATACAAAAAGTATAAATAGGCATACACTTAGCACTATTTTCACCATTTTTTCAGTTGCACTAAGGAGAGTTTTTGAAATTTTCTTCTTTGAATTGAGCTTTGACCTCCTAGCTTTCCCAAGCCATAACTTGCATGTTACCACTTCAATTAACATGATTTTTGAATCTATTTGGTCCTAGAGTGCTCATCTTACTTGTGGGAGGGGGAGGGGGAAGGGAGGGATGCTAGTGAGGAAAATTTGAGTTGATTTTTCAAAATTTTATAACACCCTGAAGGTATTTTAAGGGTAAGTATGAAAAAAAATTTTAATCAAAAATCAATCATATTAATGCTAGAACACATAAATAATGTTCTTAAGAAATCATAAACATCATTACGAGCCATGAATATGAACAAAATAGACGATTGTGAAGGATTATAAGAAAATCAACAGTTATGCGGTAACTTTTTGAAATTTTTTCTAACTCTACAATCATAATAAACTAAGAACTTAACATAACGAAGTGTATGAGTAAGGTATGAAACTATTAGAATATATGAGAATACCTTAGTAATTCCAAACCTTTGAATGATTACAAATGGTTCCAAAGAGAGGAACACAAAGAGAACCCTCATAAGGCACAAGAAAATGACTAAGAGGCCAAGGTAGAGGCTAAATTGGAGGACAAGAACTAGAACACAAGGAAAAAGAAGCCTAATCATTTATTATCCATCAAGAAACTCCTACTATAGGACAATTAGTCCAAGGAGAGGCAGAAGAACCACAAGTGCATGGATAACGCCTCACGTTGTCACAAGACTACCTCCAAGCTATTCAAGAAAGATTGATTCTAACCATAATTATTATGGAGATGATCTTTGGTGCATTCATGGAATTTAAGCTAGAAGTAGTAAACATGCAACTTAAGGCATCACGACTATGGCCTATCCTATTTGATAGCGGTGAATGGTACCTTGGAGAAACCTATCAATTTTAGAATAACAAAGAAGATGACACCAAAGTCAACATTGGAGGCATCTTAGTCTCATTCTTAGTCAAGGTGATAGTAGAGGCTCTAAACATACCAAATGAAGGAGAAAAAATAGCACATTTGTCCACAAAACTAGATGCTGAAACTAGGAAATTATGGCTAAAATGGACATAGGGAAAGGAAGATAAGGGATATAGTAAGCTAACTCTGTAGGAGCGAATCTATTTAAAAATTAACACGTACCACTTATTCTTGACCAAATGACTAAACAAGTTGTCCACTTATGTGGCAAGGGGAAGTGCGATCCTAATGGGAAACTACAATGCCAATATCATACAACTCTACTTTATGGAGATTTAGAGGTGGTTTGAAGAAAGAAAGGTAGGAAGGCCAACACTTCCATTTCCTTACCTTATCAGAAAGTTGTGCAAGCGAGCCAAAATCTTAGGATACACCAATGACATTCTAGAAGAGCCCAAAATGATTCATATGCTTAATTACTTAAACTAGCACCACCTAGTAAGGATTAGGGTGAAGAGATACAAGAATAGGAGTAAGAGCAACAACAACAAGTTCCACTACCACTATCGCAAGATTATAGATCATCAATGGGTCATCTACAACAAGTTTTAGAGCCAATTTGTTGGGGAACAATAAAGGATGCTAACCTTTATAGAGTCATCAATAGTGCTATATAGCTTACCATTTAAATTGATCCTAGAAGTGGAAAAATTTCACTATAGTCAAGAGTAGTGGACCAATGGTCACAATGAATTGTTGGAAATGTTGCATCATTCAAAGTGGTGCTAGAGATAGAAGAAGGAGCCACAGTCATGGTAATGTAGCACCAAGATGTAATGGAAGTAGCAAAGGTGATCATTGATCATATTAAAGAGTCCTTCAATGTACCTGTTGTTCCACTAGTAGATCTAATTAGAGCTAGAGATTCTCAAATATTAGCTAAAATCTCAATGAATCTTGTTGATCATGAAGATGTGCTTGATCAACTACTGCAGATTGGGTAAGTAATGACAACACTTTTCAACATCCCAAGTGGTCATGGTAGAGACAAGGGTAGAGCATGTGGAAGAAAAAATCCATAGACTTCAAGAAGAGCTTGTAGCTTTGAGAGTTGAACATAGAGATCCCACATAATTTGTTACACTTGACTAGATAGAGTAGTTCAAGATAGAGTAGATGAACAACCTAATTGAGTAGAATAAACAAATGATAATGAGGAAGGAGAAAGTGGTGTGAAATGCCTCTGTAGCAGAAGCACAAACATATGCACATGCTAAGGTACTCATTGTAGTCCAAGAAGAAAATAAACAACTTGATGTTGACAATATGAGGTTGACCATTGTGGAAAAGAAGAAAAACATCTTAGAGAATAGCATCCACTAGTTAAGGGAATAACTAGTGAGGATCAACCAAGACATGAGTCACTTCACAAAAGAAAATAGAACCCTCTAAATGGAGGAGGTATGCATCATCTGACAAAAGTTAGCTATTGAAATCAGTGCATGGTAGAATGAGACAAAGAAACATGAAATGATGCACAAGTAGATCTAAGAGAAAGAGATCCAGATGGCCAAAGCTAGAATTATCTCCATTTCAGCATAAAATCTTGACTAGCAATCCATCTTGGACAATTATGCCCACATTCACCAAGCAAATGTGAAGAGAAAAGACCTGCAAATTGAGGATCTAAAAGAGTACATGGGTTTAGCTAACCTTCATTACACTAACTTGGCCATGTTAACAGTAGGTAGGCTTAGAAATGAATTGGAATAACAAGTAGTAGTGACATATGCCTTGTATGAAAAATAGTTTGTAAATCACAAAGATGCTTTATAGAAACTCCAAGTGTCAAACTCTAAATTGGAAGTAGTGAAGGATGGCTACCAAGGGTAGAAGGATGTAGCAGCAAACTTAGCTAGAAGATTGTCTAACTACCATGAATTACATGAAAAGGCTAGAGCATTTGAACAAGAGAAGAGCCAGTTTTTAGCCTGGCATGTTAAGGCTAATCAAATGCTCTACAGCTTCCATGCCCATGGCATGCACCCACTTCATCACACATTGCACAACAAGCATGAAAAATACATGACCCAAGAACAAAGGAGGAAAAGCTTCAGGTGCTCCTAAATTGATACAAGTTCTAGAAGCTTGGCGACAATGGGAAGCAACTGATAGAGGAGCCATCACCACCAAGAACTACCTAGACTACATTAAGCTTCACCAAATTTTATTTTTTGTAAAAATTGTCATGCCATGTCTTGTGTAAATTTTTATAAAACACCATTGTAAAATTTGAGAGTGATGTGTATAGTAGTTAGTGTCATGTAAATCTGCCTCCCAATTTTGTAAGGAACTCTATCCTTATATTATTTTAACTCAAGGATGAGTTTTCAGTCAGTCATGGGGGTATGATAAATCATGTTTTTTAATTAGCTACGATATTGAGCATCCAATATCAGAGCTACACTATTGGATCCTTGATATTAAGGCACAAGCTACGATGTCAGATATTTGATAATACCAAAACTTGTAGGCCTATAAAAATGACACTTAGGCACATGGTGCAAACGACTTTTCATTCTAACCTTAGGTAGACTCTTACAATTTATTTTTGTAGTTTAGTGATAGAGTGAATGCTTGTAGTGTGATGTTGAGTAGTTATCTAAAGTCCTTATTCGATTGAAGTGTACTTGGGCATAGTTCATGTTGGAAATAAAGATTGAGACTATTTTCCATCATTGTAGCATCCACTTAGCTTTATTGTTTTACTTAGCATAATTATTACTATTTTCCTAGTTTAATCAATTACATTTTTAAGTACTTTACTTTCCTTGTTCATAGTAAAGTAGAATGAGTACAATTGGTTTCATGTGTTAAGTATGATCACTTGGTAACCCAATAGTCATTTCACTTAATTCGCTCAGTACTGAACTCACTTGGTAATCCTAGTAACGGTTATAAGAGCCCAAGGTATGTATGACAAGCTAGGAACATATACTCATCACTCTAGGCTAGAGTAGATTTTTTTATCATTTTCCTTAGACTTAGAATCATTTCCATAGTTTACCATAATATCTAGGAGTTATGGCCTGCCAACATCAACTTATCCTACACCTCCCTAAGAGCTAAACCATATGCATAGATTATACTAGCTCCACATGGAAAGACAATGATCTTGAACTTGAACCAATTACTAGCATATTCACTCATATCTTACTCCATCGCTCATCAATGACTATTTTAAAAACTTCCTAAACTAAGGTTTGAAGTTCCATTTTATACTCAAACAAGTCCCTTGTAACCCCAAAATATCTTGAAGTCTTTAAAACACACCTAAAAATTCCTTGAACCAGGTAAGATATATCATTTTTATGGTCATCTTATGAATACTATTTATCTTGCCCATTTTTTGATATCCCCATAATCTATGGAGCATGCTTGAACTTTGATGTCTTAAAGATGGATTGTTATGGGATTGATGGATAAGAATTTTTGGGAGTCTAGGATGGCATCTAGAACTTGACTCATGTCACTTATGATCATACCCTAGGTGGCTAGATCTAAGTGTCCATGGATAGGAATTGTAAAAACTAAGGATGATGCCCTTGGTTAACCCTTGTCACCCATAAGTATACTTAGGTTATGACATTGGGCAAGAATTTTGAAAGAAATGTTTAGCCAACAATGTCTACTCACACCACTTGTGAATGCCATGTGGCTGATTTTCATGATGCAAAACTAAAGGGTGACTAATTTGTATGAGTTTTTTTCTAAGGTAAAATCATTTAAGAGAGGTGTGGTTAGTCAACCAGTCCTTGAGAAAGATTGCTACCATCCAAGATAGGTGAGATCATTACAAACTAAGAGTCCTTGAAGATGATTGATTCTAGTTCATTCTCAGTTTTCCAATCTTTTGATGTTTTATGAATATCATGATTTTTGATGTGGCTTTTGGTATATAATCTCATGAATCTTAAGATGGCTTCTTATGTAGCATGTGCCCATTCATCAAATTGTTCTAGGTGCATCAAGGTGGTTAGCTCTACTAGAAGGTTTCTAGTTCTTCCTTCATGTATGAGTGCAGATTCAAGTGGTAGAAGCTAGGTGCTAAATGGTAATGAAGTTGAATCTTTCGAGTTATCTTTATGTTTTTAGATTTTTTTATGTTGTTTTGATGATCATGATGTAATCAAGCTCATGTAATGTTGGATTATAAAAGCTCTCTTTTGACATTATAAACATGTTATTCTTTAAGATTCAATCATGGTTTATGAATAATGCAATTGCTACTTAGAGTACTATGATGTGTTATTATTTAACCATGCATTTTGGTTAACTTTTATAATAATTATGGTGATTATTTTCTTTTGAATATAAGTATTATGATGTCACATGCTCATGTTATAAGTTTTTCATAATTTAAACTCATATTATCTAATTATGAAATTTTGGAGTATTACATGAATGCTACTAGCTAATTAACCCCACACCATCCTTAGAAGCCTTTTCAACTCTTTAACTAACAAAGAACTTGAATGTAAGCATTATGACATGACATGTTCATGTTATAACTTTTGCATAATTAAACTTATATTATCTAAGTATGAAATTTCAAGGTATGACATGCATGCTACTAGCCAATTAACCCCACACCATTCTTAGAAGCATTTTCAACTCTTTAATTGATAAAGCACTTGAATGGTATAGATCGCTCTCCCATGAGTCTATCATCTCCTTGGTGCAACTCTCCATCACCTTCATGAAGAGTTTTGAACATCAGTAAGAGTAATACATTGTAGAAACTCCTAGCAATCAAACAAGATCATAATGAACCATCTTTAAGTTTATTTCTCAATGGATTGTACTTACAATGTAGTTCACTCATCCTTTGCCAAATGATGAAGTACTGAATATCTTTGAGAGAGCTATCAATGACTAGATTAAAGTAAACTTGGTCTATCCCAGGCCACTTAGCCTCCATGATGTCATAACTTTAGCTAAGCATATTAGGAAAATGATGATCTATCATAATGACCTAGAGTGCATAAACTTCTTCAATAGAATTAACAAGGGAACAAAAGACAAGGCCCCATAGGCTATAGGATAAACAGTTACATCAGTGAATCAAACTTCACCAAATTTCTCATCCACTACCAATCATGTTGGACAAAACTTATCAAATAGAGGTCCTTAAAGGAGATATTCCAATGATATGCCCAAATATCATAGGTTCCCAATGTTCTATACTAAACTCTACAACATGTTGCTAAAAGATGGATACTTAACACCAAAGTAGTCATGGGCTAGAATCAAACACTTACATATTCTAGCCATAGATCCTTCCTAATTCATGAAAGAAGATTTATAATTTCCAAGGTTGTACAATGTTAACAAAATTTACTACTATTATGAAGTTATATGTAATGACATGGATGACTAAAACTCACTTAAAAATAACATCCAAGCTCCTATTGAAAAATGAGGAATAGTATTTAATGCTCTAATTCAACCTAATAATGAAGAATTTGGCTTTTATAGGTCCCTAATGATAGCTCTTAATCATCTCCAAAAGGATGAGCATTAGTTTTGGCACTTTTAATAGTATTTGAAGGTCCAAACCAAGGTGTTTTTGGCTAAGTGATGCTAAGTGATATTAAAGTTAATGTCAACATCACCTACAAAAGCACCCTTGAAAACACCATCTCTAATAACACCTCAGGCTTCTAAAAGTCCCTAGTGATAGATCCTAATAACTCCAAAAGGATGGGCATCAATCTAGGCACTTTTGGTAGTGTTTGAAGGTCCAAATTGAGGTGTTATTAGCTATGTGATGTTGAAGTTAGCATCAATTTCACCTATAGAAACACCCTCGAAAACACCATTTTCAATAGCATCTTGGATTTTCATATGATCCTAATGATGGCTTCTAGTCATCCCCAAGATGATAGGAATCAATTAGGGTAGTTTTAGTAAGATTCAAGAGATATAAGAAGGAACATTTTTCTAAGTCTCACCTCAATGATGCTAGAAAATGTTTTTAGGTATCATCTTGTCACATTAAAGTTTGAATTTTTCAACCTAGTTGAACAATCAAACTTGCTAAAATTAAACTCTAGATGAACTTGAAGTGAACTTCGCTTGTCTTTGGAGTTAGATTTGGTGACTGTAACCTTATAAATATGGCATTAAAACCCATATTTTGGGGCCAATTTCTTAAGATATAGAGATCATTCTTGGATTTTGAAAGATCACAAGCATAGGTAATATATCCTTGCATCTTCCATGCACTCCACGATCACCCTTGTAGCTCTAGAATCAACACTAATACAACATTAGTGTCAATCAATAGCTTTAGCTTTAGTTTCTAGAGTTATAATTTTTGAAGCGTTAGTTTCATTCTCTAGAGTTGGAATTTTTTTAACTCATATGTCAGTCCCAAGCATCTTAGTCAAAATAGTCCAATTTTGGCCCCAAATTGATTCTGGATCACTTCTACTTCTTTCCCATCCATACCCTCACCCTTGAAAGGTTTAAGGCTTGAAGATGGTGCTGATGTTTGATTATTTTTGTTGAGAACAAGTTGCATATGTAGCTCATTTCTTAGATCTGTTATGAATCTTAATCCTCGTCACAAATATATTACTAGATCTATGTTTTCTCATATTTTTAACTAAAAGCATTCAAATTAATAGTGAAACAACCTTAAGCTTGTTTGGATTACTTATTTAAAAAATTAATTTTTTGCTAATTGATCTCTTTTGATTCTAGTGATCTTGCACAATTACAAAAGCTTTTTTTATTAATCCATATTACAATGATATATTCATATTTCATTTTCCACTAGAGATATTGATCTTCATTAATTTATGTGATGCCAAAACAATATCATGAAATTTTTCCTAAGCAGAATCAATTTTCTTAGTACTTCAATGATGGCCAATGACAAAGGTTGAAAAGAATATTAATTCCCATCAATTCTTGTGATTTACATTTGTACTAGCCAATTTTTTATAAAAATCAAAATCTTTTGCCCATACTTTGACATGCATGAGTTGAGAAAAGAAGAACTGTAACCTTATGATGAAGATCCTAAAGATACCTTTGTCTCTTTTCTAAATTAGAACCTAATCATTTGAATATTTAGTTAAGTAACCAAATGTATGCCATGATTAAGAAATGGATAACTTATCCTTTAAAGTCTTTTCTTATATATCTTATCTTAACTAGAATCTCATACAGTTTATATACCTTTGTTAGTCCTTTATTTGTCTGATATGTTCAAAATCACTAGGGAGAGGTGTTAGGACAACTAGCATACGAATTTGATTTATTTGGCATGGTCAATTCTTTCCTTAGTTATGGCTCATAGTTTGTCCTTAGATTAAGGTCAACCCTTAATTTTGATTTACCTTGAATTGTGATTTACTCTAATACTAATTGTAAAAGCCCATTCTTGAATGTCATGGTTAACATCAAAGATACATTATATTTAACATTATGCAAAGTCCAATTAAAATCTTATAACTCAACATTACCCACCAAAATTAAACCCACAACTTAAAGCTTTTAAATCAAACACAAACAATAATGCAAGCGTACATAACAAATACCCGAACATCTTGTTTCATTTGTACAATTCTAGTCTTATCATTGACTTCAAAGATAGTAAATCAAAAAATAATTTTAAATTTTGGAGCAAAATTAGGATGAAGCAAGGCTATCCTATATCTTAAATTCTTTTTGGTTTCTTCATTAATGAGTTACACATTTGGATGCATAAAATATGTTTTCAAACAAGGAACCTACTTCTTATACAAATAATGTTACTTCAATATCTACTTCTAAGAATGGTATGCCTAATATGCTACAAATTTTAAGATAAATTTGCATTTCTTCTAGATTGCAAGTCAATGTAGAGAAAACAAAAATAATGATAAAGGACATAAGAAACACATAGTATAATTTTAAATTTGGTAATTAAAATTTACAAATTATAGTTTTTTTAGATACTTGGATCTTCAATATATGAATAATTATAGATGAAATAAATACATTAAGGAGAATAGTAGGAGTTGTTTATGCAATTTAAAATAAATATAGGGCATTAGGAGTTTGGAGTTAGGAGGTTAGAAAACAAATCTTTTAGATAGTCATTTATCTTATTATGTTAAATAGATACACAATTTAGGGATTAGGTCTTAGTACAAGAAATTGGCAGGTCATTGAAAGAGTACAAAAGATGTTTTTGCTTGATGAGTTAAAGGTTAAAGTTCAAACATCCTACTCCATGCTTTAGTTATAATGTAATTTACTTCCTCTAAAAGCATTAGCTATTTATTCGTTTATTACTTATACTAAAATACTAGCAAAAATAGAACAAATGAAATTTTTTTTATTGTTTTTAAAGACACAAAGGGGACCATCCCTTAGAGCAATGGTAAGGTGCTTATTTCTCAAGCTCTAAGGCTTGGGTTTGAGCCTAGGCATAGCTAACTGAAAGAGGTTAGGCTTTCACTAATCCACTAACCCTCCTAAGATTGTGGCTTGAAAAGATGAGAATTAAGCTTCTAGGTGATGATTCTTTAATTCTTGAAGACAAAAGAACACAAATGATATTTTCAAGGAATACAATAATTGAAAGCTTAAAATACAAATTCAAGCACATTCATAATTTGGTTTGACAATAAGTTCTAACAACACTATGGTCAAATGTAGAAAACTAGAAAACATTTTATATAGAATGCATGAGGTAATTAGGTAAACTTAGTAGTTCACTATTTATTAGGTGTTCTCTAAATGAGATGTAGCATTTTCATTAGCAAGTTTCATTTAAGTTTACATCATCTTAGAATAGTAAGTGGAAGATGGATGCAAATTCTTAGAGAAAAGCATAGTTGTAGGTTATGTGGTTCAAGAGGTCATGAGGATGAGCAACATGTTTTTCTTAGTTGCTTTTAGATTAAATATTTGAGGCAAAAACATAATACTGTAACAAAAGGTCTATATTAACTTTTCTTCTTATTAACTTTTCTTCTTACATCCATGTGTGCTGTGTGCTGGCCACTTTGTTGAATTACTTTGTTGAATCATTATTTAATTTTTATGATACAAATGTGATATCTCTGCAATAAATTATGAGTCTTCAAACGGAACAAATCCTCCATTTTAAATTTTTTAAAGGAACCTTAAGTTCCTTTTGTAGGCCCATTTTAAAATGCCACATCTTAAAAATGAACGCAAATAGTCGCATAGTCACCTTTTCGTGGGGCCTTCAACCTGTCGAGTCTCCAATCGTCAGCAATATCTAGTGACGTCTCATCATTTATTAAGTATCAATTGGCAGCAACCACCAGCAATGTGTCATGTGGTGTCCAGGCTTCGGAGCAAATACTTAAATACAGACAATGATTGTGTTCTGAGCGTGATAACAAGGTCGTTGTGTAACGTGGATAAAATAGGGAACTAGACAATCCACGGCCTACGTGACGGCCTGGCCCGTGATGGGAAGCCAATCCAGGACCTTTATTACCGTGGTGGTCGCCAATCCACTCCGAATGTTCATGGCGCCGGATACATTGATCCTCACAAGGCCCACCACTGCCAGATACTCCTGATGGGATGAAGATTGTGGCCATAGATGATGAGCCTTTTACATGGCTTCATTACTAGGTAATCTCTTTCACTTAGTAATTAGAAATGCATTGTTAACTTAGTGGCAATAGTCTCCAGTAACCTCAAGTCACAAGCCCAATTCTAATGGGCTACATTGAGTTATGAATTTTTAAATTAAAAATTGTAAAAGGAATTTTGAAACTGAAAACTGGTTTAATAGATTAATTTTAAAAACTTCACTTTTACTTTCAGTAATTATAAGATTTCCAAATTACCTTGCAAGCTTACTAGAATGTGCTTAGTTGTTATCCTTATATTAGGGCTACTTGATTACTTTCCTTTTCTAAATGTTTTATTTAGATAATTTTCCTTTTCATTACTTTACTTTATCACTACTAGGTTATTAAAATGACTTTATTATTTATTTTGTTTTGATGCTAATTACATGTACCAAGAAAATACAATTATTATGAACCTTTTTAGGTTGACCTAGTTAAACCCTTGCAGTCTCCTTTAATTATTATCTAGCACCACAGGCACACCTACACAAAATTTTTAAGTAGCTTTCTAGCATGCAAAAGGTATATTGTTATCAC
Source organism: Gnetum montanum (assembly GCA_015680685.1). NCBI lineage: Eukaryota > Viridiplantae > Streptophyta > Gnetopsida > Gnetales > Gnetaceae > Gnetum > Gnetum montanum. The sequence continues at coordinate 334,700 of MNCI01017154.1, read as the reverse complement.
ATAAGATAGGCATGCCAATGATAGGTGGCTCAATTGGTTAGCTCATTACTTACTAGACAAAACGTTGTTAAGTTGAATCACACTTAAGGTATCATTATATTATTATATAATTTTCTTAATATATTTTATTGGCTAGATATCATTGGGATGTTGGAACCCAAAATAAGTGAAACATAGGTATACCCTAAGATTTATAGAACTATATAACTTAGTGTTAGTAGAATTGAATGTGTGATCTAGAGTTACCAATCCATAACTCGTATCACTAGGCTAACACCTCATTATTGTCTATATGTCTTTGAAAGTACTTATAGTCAAATTATTTTGAAATCTGCCACCCCTTATCTCAACATTGGATAGTTATGTACATACACTTTTAGGGCCATATGCATTGTTGTGTCTAATATCACCCATGAATGGGGCCTTGAATATGCCTTAATCTTATGATAATTCCCAGCTTAATGACGTATCTCGTAATATCTCGTAATATAGAAATAGTAGCAGCTACTAGCAATTAAGTATTAACATGAAAGCTCAATTAACTAGCAAACCCATCTCTACTATTTAATGACAGCATTCTGGAATGTTTTTTGTTTCATCGTATGTATAATTGGGGCAGAGATGCATTGCATCAACGCCTGCCAAAAGCCCTATGTTCCTTCCAAATTTTGTTTTATTTTATATTCTTAATTTTTAGACTTTAGTTTTTATTTTTTGCTGCTTTTGTTTTACCCTTTTACAGGATTATCAATTTTTTAAATATAATTCAACCTGTTTGAGCTTATACCAGAGCAGCTTAGGTCAGGTCAGGAAAAGCATAAGATGTGAAAAAAACAGCTGCAACATTATCGATGTCAAGGTTTCAGAATGTGGAAAATCAAATTAGAGACCCTGCCTTGGCGAGTCTGGTAGACAATGTCAAATACTTCAACAAGATCATCAGATCGGTTCTAAATTTCTAATAACCATACTTTTCCTCTGCAGCCATTGGCCAAATCACAGAGGAAGCTCCGCCTTCGTAGAATGGCTGGGCTGTTGCTGTGAAAGTTTCCGCACATGTTCAAGGTTTTCAAGCATCCATCCATTGAAGAAGATCAGTGTTTCAGACTCACGTAAAAAGCTTTGGTACTGTTTCAAGCCAAGCAGCGCACCATCAAGCACCAAGAAAAGAAAATACAGGAACAGTGCATAATGGAGGACGCAACCAGTGTTGACCTTTGCTGACGATTTTTCACCCCTGCTCTCGGTGATTTCCTGCGGAGTGAGTATGCTATAGGATGGCGGTCACTCCATCGCATAACATTACATATTCATCTTGCCATCGACCATGGGTTTGATACTTTTCATTTTTCTCTCGTGGTTTATATTTTATCGTTATTTTATAGTTTATGCTTTCCTTTTTCCTTTGGTGTGTTTTATAGTTATTTTTATTTACCCTTTTTGTATTATTGGACTGCTTGCTGCTTGTTAATTAAAAAAATTTAACAAGAAAGGTTAAAAGCATCACTTTATAAAAAGTAATTTTAATATTTTGTTACTGAGTTTTATGGTTATTTTTAGTTATCAATCAATTATTAGACCAGGTAAATGGTTGTTAAAGTATCATTTTGCATCTATAAAACTTATTTCTAGATTGTTTTGACCCAATTTATTTTTAGCTCAATGTTGCCCAATTCATTTTACAATTTTTTTTCTTTCTATAAATTTGTGTTACCAAGCATAATCATACGGGGCTTTTAGGCCAAAATTCTTACCACTAACCTTATTGTTAATTTCTATAGCATTGTTTTATAAAAGTTAAGATTTTATTGCATTTTTTAAAAAAACATTTAGAATTAGGAAAAAGTAAATTTTTTCTGCATAATTATTTAATACTACATCTTGTTTGTTTTGAAGTAAAATATAGCATCCTTTTGCATACATGAGCCTAGGGTGGTGTATATGAGGAAAAAATTATAATGTTAACTTTTAATAAATAAGTGAAGCTTACATTTACAGTTTGAAAATGGTAAATAAAAATATGTGAATATGTTTAACATCGTTATTTCTGCAATGTGTAAAATAATCCAGTAGAAATTAAAATATAAAACTTGTATATGCAATTTATAAGTGTTTTATCTCATTTTTGTTGAACCCTAAGTCTTAATGCTCATGTTGCCAACTGAGGCATAGAGTGAAAGTATAAACTCTTTTTGAGTGGTTGTGCCTAGGCTCAAAACTAAATCTTATGAAGTAAATTTTGAAAGCTAGTTGGATCTCCTATTTTGAAATAAATGCATATACAATATGAAGTAAATTTTAAAATGAAAATCAATTGAAATATTCTATAGAATCCTATTTCATTAATCATTATTGATCATACATTAAAATTTTTACATTGTACAATCTTCATTATTATACATTTGTCCTTATTTTCTCAACCATGAAAAGATTACAACTTTGATATGAGCATCAAAGTGTCGCATTGACGGGTCCCTGTTGATGGGGCCATGTCAACATAGTGTTTACTATGTCTATGGGGCCCCGTCAACATAGTACTATAGCAAAAACTATAAATACGAGCTCCTAGTCATGTTTATGGGCATAGAAGTCATAGTAGTAGTAGAGCTCTTGCAATTTGTCCATTTGAAAGTTAGAATATTTCTTTGAGTGCTCGTAGCAGGAGTCAGAAAGTGTACAAATCTTTATTCGAGCATTGTTGTACCTGAACCACACTAGTGTGTATGAAAATAAAGATGAGCCTTTTAATCAAACCATGTAGCACCTAGAATAGATTAATGATTTATTTATGCACTTATTATTTTCATGAAATATGCAATTAAGTAAGCTAAATTATACTTTAAGTAATTAGTTAATTAAGTAAGCTAAATAGATTAAGTACATAAGTACAACCACTTCGAGCATAAACACATATTCACTTGGTAATCCCAACAGTGTTATTACTTAGTGCGTCTAGTAGCATAGTGCTTGGTAACCCAGTAGTGGATACATGGGTACAGGACATGTACAAAAAGTGGGATCAGATGCTTATGTTAGGATTAGTTAGAGACTAGTTAAGTAGTTAAGTTAGATTAGTTGTTAAACTACTTTATCTCTCTACTCTAAGTACCAAAGAACATAAAACATAAAATAATAAAAATTATATGCCTTGATTACACTTAACCATATCTTTATACATCACAAGTGTAATTGTGAAGACAACAAATGAACTTAGGGTAAGATTCACTTCCTAGAAGACTAGTGCATCGGAAACTATAGAGTTTGCAGAATTCAACTGGATCATGCATGAACGCTTTGTGATTCATATGGTTGGGCATAGGGGTACCTCAACCACTCAACATTGGTGCCATTTTCGGGGACTCTTTTTGTTGAAACGTGCAGTATCTAGGATTAGTGAACATCATTAATATCATTAGACAAACCGAAGGTCAACATCACTCTCAAACTACATATAATTACAAAAGCACACTAATATTTTATTCATTTGCAAAATGTCTTCTTCTTGCAGGCATGAAGATTTCAAACCATTGATCCCACAATAGTGCAAGGTGGTATATACTCATCCCGATGAGTATGTACCTGACTTCACCTTCATACTACTCTAGGATGAGCAGTTGCGATAGCGTGACATGGAAGGTAACATTGTAATGCCCCTTGATCGATCTGTGCCCAAGATGTTATTGCAAACTCTTAAGAGGTTGAGCATCCTAGGTCTTCAAGAGAAATATGTTGTGAATGGTTATGAAACTAGGGACTACCATCTCACTTACATACAACGTCAGTGAGATCAACACCAAGAGAAGCATCATGAGGCTATGAAGGGAAAACGATTCACCAATCCCTAGTTTTTCTTTAACCAAGACAATAATGAGGGTTCTTTCCCTGAAGGCTCTCAACATGAAACATCTTCACACCTCATTATTAATGATGGGGGTGTAAACCTAAATCTACATTATACTATCAACATTCCAGTTTTAGGAAAAGGGAAAGTATAGAGGAATATAACATAGACCCTTCCATTAGAAAAATGGAGGTTCAATTTTGTGACGAGGAGGAGTCACCACTTGATGAAGTGGTGAACATGAAAACATTGCCTATCCAAAAATTTATTTTTAACATTTCAACAAAGGTTGATAAACTATGAGGCTCTTTTGATGAAAAATTCCAAACTTCTATGAAGATTGCTAAAGCATCCAAAGAGTAGAATAGTGATCATGACCATAGGAGGTAGAAAGAAGTTGAACATGCCTACTAAAGAGGTAAGGGCAAAGCTACTGTAGTAGAAGAAGCTGTGGAGATAGACTTTGATGATAATACTAGATGTGACATTTGTCAATATGAACATCTAAAGGGATGTTGCCCTATGGTGTCACACTTACAAGAGTCTGGGGGTGTATGCATTGAATCCTCGACTAGCAAGAAGGCAAGCACCTAGATAATTACCTTATCCTCAAGGAAATCCAAGATAGCTCCACTAGTAATAACAAACTTATTGTCCAATTGGAGCTCCACCATAATTGTACAAGCAATACTAGTAGTGGCACCAACCAAAACAATTGGCAATGCCACTACCAAGATAGTAGTACTGTTATAGGTAATTAGATCCATATTAGTACTATGTTTAGAAACCCATTTCTCCATGAAACTTTGCAAGCCACACCTCATTCCAGCATCACCATTACCCTCCAAAGTACCATCGAACTTATCCATAATCTAATTGAGGGGAGCACCCATAGCCATACCACCCTTTGAATCTATCTACACACATTCCTCCACCCTTAACCTAGTTACCTCCTACTTCATCCATGCAAGGAAAAATTCCTCCATAGCTAGAGCAACGAAATGCTACGAGGGTTGTACATTTACAACTGGCCTTCCAATTTAGTGGTGCAGATAATTGATCTAGGAAACAACCATTTTTCAATCCAAAAATCCTCCTAAATCCTCACAACCTAATACAACTACTTGTCATATATCTCCAATACCCTTATCCTCTGCATTAAACACATTCGAATGCCCTTCAAACAAAATGCCACCTCAGATCTACACAATGATGTTAACTCATGTTGTTTTTGATTGGATCAAGTTGGCAATCTTTCCATGAAAAGATCTAACCTGGGAAGTCCTCTTATTTACTTGTAGATCATTGGACATGAGCCATGCAAGGCTCTTCTTGATTCTGGTTCTGGTATCAATCTCATCTCTTATGACATGTACAAGGCCTAGAACTTACTACCTCTCAAGAAGAGTAATATCTATTTGGAATTGGCAAACCATTCAATCACTGTCCCTTTGGGGTTAGTGGAGGACATTGTAACCACACTTTGTGGGTGGTCCTATCCTGCTAATTTTCTAGTGATCAAGGTAGAAAATTGCAAATGTGACTTCCCTATCATTTTGGGAAGGGCTTGGTTAAGCATGGTTGATGCACGAATGGACATAAGGTACCTCTCCAAGGAAAATGAATTTGGATGACTAGAGAAGAAGCATGTTTCATGCATTGTGTACATCGATAATGGATGTAATTGCATGTAGAAAATTTGGTCCATTAAAAGTACACATGAAACTAATATTTAAAGGTTCCTATACATAGCAGCCAAAAAATAGGAGGGCATCCAATGGCTAACAACTAACTTAGATAGTAGCACACTATGCATGGAACCCTCTAAGAGCTTGACATGTGCCTATGCCAAAGACATGGATGAACTTTAGCAAGTTCATTGCCAACTCTCCAATGATGAAGATGATGATACTTGTTGGGGAGAGTTGGAAATCCATGATAATTTCAAGTAAGAGCCCATAGAGTTAAAAAATATACCAGTTGGCATGGAATATGCATTTTTAAACAATGGAAAGCTGATTATAATCAATGTTAATCTTGCTTCAAAAAAGAAAAGGCAAGTTGTTGTAGATGATCAACAAATGGCCAACAACATTTTCTTGGTCATATCTTGAGTTGACTATAATGAATCCAAGGATATGCTAGCATCGCATTTGCATTGACTTGGCCATGAAGCCAAGAAGGTAGCCATAAAGGTGACTGAACTCAAAGTTGAAACAAATCATCAAAGAGAAAATAGAACGATTCCTTAAGATGGGGTTCATCTATCTCATCGCGAATAATAAGTGGGTTAGTCCACTTATAATTGTGCCAAAGAAAGATGGCAGGTGCTAGGTCTACATTGACTTTAGGTTGTTGAATATGGCAACATTTAAAGATAATTTTCCATTGTCATTTGTGTACCAACTATTTGAAACTATCTTCAGGCATTGCTATTATAGCCTTTTGGATGGTTATAGTGGCTATAACCAAATCTAGATTGCACCAAAATATCAAGCCAAGATAACATTCACAAGACCCTAGGGGACTTTTGCATATTGTACGATGCCATTTAGCCTATGCAATGGCCCTACAACATTCCAACACCTAGTCCATAGTATTTTTCAATAGAAAATTGATGGTGGGGTAGAAGTCTTTATGGATGATTTCTCTACCTATGGGGCTACATTTGAAGAAACCCTAGACCACCTTAAGCAAAAAAATGGTAGAAAAGCAATTTAATGGTCTAGGAGGGCATAGTACTAGCACATCGAATTTCACAAGAAGGGATTGAGGTAGACTCGGAAAAGATAAGGGTCATCTAAGCAATCACACACCAACCAGAGATAGCCAAAGACATCTGATCATTCCTTGGACACATTGGCTACTACCAACGATTCCTAGAGTAGTTTTCTAAGATTGCAAAGCCATTGATCAAGCTTACAAAGAAAGATACTTCATTCATCTAGACTAAGGAATGTAAACATGCATTCCAAAAGTTAAAGGACAAACTCATAGAAAAGCCAAGAATCAAGTATGAGGAAAGAAAGTATCATGAGCATTGGCGAGGTCATCACTACAATAGAGCTCATGAACTTGAAGACTATAAAGAACCCCTACTAGCCACCCAAAATATGTTCAACATTAGAAAAGCTATGTACATTCCTATTAGGCATATAAGGAACAATCACATCAAGTGACTAGACATGAATAATATTTTAAAATTTGAAGGTAGATATAATGCAAATCCAAAGCACTATCTCCAAGGCTTACATGGTGCTTGTTTCTTACAAAATATTGAAAAGGATTGAAAGAAATTAAAGTTATTTTCTAGGATACTCATAAAGAATGCAAAAATTTGGTATTGATCCTTAAAATAAGAACTAATTCAAAGATGGGGTACCATTGTAGAGCTCTTTAATAATAAATATCAAACATATTCTAGAGTGTCTAACTTGAGGAAATAGATCTAAGGATGGAAGTAAGGGACACATGAATCCCTTGATGTGGCAATGGATAGGTACTATTCATTATTACATAGATGTCCAATCCATGGATTTTCATAAAGGGAATAACTCCAACACATCATCAATGGGCTAAGAAACAAGGCTAGAGAAACCCTTAGGGTATATCCCCAAGGCAGATTATCCAAGATGATAGGTCATCATATTCAATAACTTATTGACCAAGTGACAAATGAAGAAGAAGAGCTAAGAAAAAAAGAATCAAGAAAAGAATACAACAGAGACCCAACAATAAGGGAAAGGGATGTAAGAGTATGTGAGTCACAAGAAGAAGAAACATTAAAAGATATGATCCAACAAAAGACTCTATCAATTCAGAAATTAGTTAATGATATTACAACAAAAGTAGAAAGAATGTAGGATTTCATAGATGGAAATTTTCTACAACAGTAATGATAGTAGAGGAAAAGACTGAATAGATGCAAGAATAAGAATAAAAGAAGAGACAATGGATAAAGAACTACAAGTACAAAGGAAAAGTTGCTACAATAGAGAAATTAATGAACTCTAATGTAGAAGATGACGAAGGATGCAAAGTGTCATAATATTAACATCATAAAGGATGTTTCCCTATTATGACCTACTTACAAGAGTCTAAGACATATGTATTTAATCCAAAAATTTTCAAGAAAAAAATTCCTAGGTTGTTATCTTATTCACAAGATAATTTTTGATAGCCCTACGAGCAAACATACTATTCAAGTGGGCCTTATCCTCAACCATAGGAGTAATACCAGCAATAGTGGTAACAACCGTAGGCATGGGAAATACCACCACTAAGACAATAGTATCCATATAGGTAGCTTGATCCCTATGAATACTATACTCAATGTCCAATCTCTCCTAGGAACACTTTAGTCCACACCTCTTCCTCCTACTATCTAATAGAATATCATAGAACCACTACCTCTTACATGGACCCAAACTCTTACACATCTCAACGAATAGTAGGCCCTTCAATCTAAGCTTCTAATACTTTACCATTGGTATCGTTACCAATCATGCAAGGAGAACTGCCATCACAACCGTAGTAGACTAGTGCTACTAGGGAAATAAGTATACAAAGAAAGGATCATACTTGTAACATTAAAGGTAAATCTAGAAAAGGTCCTTTCTTTAGGACAAGTCTTTAAAAGGTTGGTAGAGCCAAGACTTCATCCAATCAAGTTCCTTTTATAATAGATCCTCCTATAATCATCAAGCTTTCACAACAACCAAATCAAAAACTTACAACTATCATACTAATTGATACAGTATCAGATTGGATAAAGGCAAGAATGATTTCTAAGAAAATAATAGATCCTGAAAATCCTCTGATTTATTTGCAAATTGCTAAAAATTCATCATGAAAAGCTCTACTAGACTCAAGTTTTGGAGTTAACTTGATATCTCAACAAATATACAAGGCATGAAAACTACCATCATTAAAGAAGTGCAACATAAGACTAGAGCTTGCAGATCAATCATTTACCATTCCTTTTGAACAAATAGAAGATGAGATGACCACTATCAATGGGTGGTCTTAACCAACAAATTTTCTTGTGACTGACATAAGGAAAGATAACAAGGACTTTCCTATCATTATGGGGAGAGCATGGCTTAGCATAATTGATGCTAAGTTAGGAATAAACGGCATGGCCTTGGAAATTTTCAAGTAAGATTAGCAAGAAGCCATGTATACACAAATAATTCCAAGCATTACTTATGATAAAGAAGGGTGTAGTTTTAGATTGAAGGTTCATAATGTTAACATGATCCTTACACCAGCCATAACAAATGTGAAAAACAAGTATGTATACAAAAAGAAACAATGGTCACTAACCAAATGGCACCAAATGATTAAAAAATAAAAACATGGAACTATTCAAAATATGCATAGAAACATCTAAACCACTTGTCAACTCCTACCCCAAGAAAATGATCCAATTTGATAGCTTACAAAAGGATATTCTATACCATGACCATACACCAACAAGTAGTAAACTTAGAGACTTAAAATCTAAAATTAAGAATAAACAAGAAAACATAGTTGGATCTTCTAAAATGGAAAGACCATTTAGTCCAACAGATTATGTATCTTTAAAAGATTAAAACTTAATTATCATCAATGTCACATGGGATAGTAAACAAAAATCTAAATTACTAAAGATGATAAATAAGAAACCTATAGTATATGATATTGGGGATCTAGGGCCCATTTTCCAAACACTTATCCATGAGTTTAGTTGTGGGAGAGGTACCTTATCTTGAATCAAGCATTGATAAGTGCATTTCAACTTTTTGTTTTATAATTTTTTAAATTATAATTTTTGTTATAATTTTCACATTTTTTACCAATTTTTACATTCTTTGATATATTTTTCATTCTTTTATACATTTCCACATTTCTTAATAATTTTCATTCTTTAATATCTTTCAAATTATTTATACATTTTTCTATTCTTACCATTTTTTCATGATTCTTACTATTTTCCATGTACATATTTTTGTTAATTTTTTTAATATAATATAAAGGAATAAAACAAGATGCAGTCCAAATAATGAGAATTTCATCCTATGTTATCAAATCATTAAAGGATTTATTATATATTCAATTAGACCACATCATCCATCCACTTATTTCCAATAATAAGAGGTTCTTATCATGGACATAATGACATTCTATCCATAATAAAACTAAAATAAACTTGTGATCATTATGCCTGGATAGAAAAGAGAATCAAGGATATTTGTGGATTCTCTAATATTGCTACTATAAGTCTAATCCTACTTTTAAGTTGTATCATTCACTTGAATTTTAATGAAAAATGGAAGTATGTTTAAAATAAGTGTTGCCTTACTATGTAAAACACCACCAAATTTGGACTATAGCATCCTGATTGCAAATTTTTCTAAGTGTTGGGACTATGCTCTCCACTATCCCAGAGCATAGTTGGCCTCTAGTGGAGAGAATAGTCAACATGAAGACCAATTTCTACAATTTTTCTCTAAGTGCTGACACTATACTCGATCCTAGTTGAGAGCATAGTTAGCCTCTCGTGGAGAGCGTAGTCAACATGAAGGCTAGTTTTGTAATTTTTTCTAAGTGTCAACACAAAGCCAGTTGTAGCAATTTTTTCTAAGTGTTGAGACTACACTCTCCACTATCCCAAATCATAGCCAGCCTCTAGTGGAGATTTTAGTCAACACATGGCCACTTTTTTGCAATTTTTCCTAAGTTTGGAACTACACACTCCCCTTGTCCAGAGTGTAGTCAAGCATAGTTAGCAAGAACATCCTCCAGTGGCCTTCATAATATCACAACATCACTTAGTTCAAGTTCAACTCACTTTTAGCAAGTGTAGTTAGCAAAATGCTTCTCTTTTGTAGCCCATCTTATCCCCAAAATTTTAACTAGACTCAACCCCACATGAGACAGTGGAGAGCATAGTCTTGTAGAGCATAGTCTTTGGTTTTTTCTTTTTTGTAGATTGTAGGTACTTTGCAGTCCCTTTGACATACACATTCAATTGGCAATGTATTCATAGTCTCTAGTTTTTTTTTTTGTAGATTGTAGGTACTTTGCAGTCCCTTTGACATACACATGCAATTGGCAGTGTAGTCATAGTCTCATAGTCTCGTAGAGTCTAGTAGAGCACAAAAAAACAAAACACCACCAACCCAGTGGAGAGTGTAGTTGGATGAAAGTGTAATCCCAATTATTCCCTCTACCACATTGTAGTCACCTTGCATTCCACGCTAACCCTAAACCTATAAATATCCACGTCGTCAACATTTTCAAGGTTGGAAAAATTTTAGAGTTGGTTGATTTTGGTATGAGCAAATATAAGAAGTACTTGGAAGAGAACCAAAGGCATATTAGCGAAGTTGCAGATCATCGCAAACCACCAAAGTCCACTAGAACATTGAAACCAATGGTACACTATGATGGCCAACTCAATAGATGCAAATAATTCGACAGAATGCCAGTCTTCATGGTTAGACACCACTAAGACTATGACTAACTTCTCCACTATGCCTTTTATACACTGTGTACCTTCTAAACCCTTTTGGTGTTAACTATGCTCAACCCCATTTGGGGTGGTGTTTCATTGCTCTCTTTCTTTCTCTCTTTCTTTGCATTTTACAAACTTGCATTTTTTGTTGTTTCACCATATAGTTACATCAAAAACTATGCTCAGTCTACATCTATTGACATTTCCCATTTCATTGAAACTCTTGAATATACTCAAACCCACTAACACCACTGACACCATTGACACCACAAACACCACTTGCACACTTAATACCATTTTTCATCAACATTGCAACTAACCATGCTATACCTCCATTGCATCTAGTATGTACCTATTCAATCAACCAGACTATCCAAGGAACCCCATATACACCTTCAGCAAGCCCTTGCATGGATTTGAGGTTAGGCTGTGTGCCCATGGACCTCAGTGTTCTAGCTGTCAATGTTTTCGATCACCATAATTTCTTACACTAGAGGGAGGGCCAAACCATTTTCTTTTTTAGACTCCATTGTGGAGATCTTGTGTGCTCTCATTTTTAGATGCTGTTGGCCATCTCACTATGATGGGCAACAGCAAATGGTAGCAACAAAAGAGCTAGCTTTAGGCCACTGTAGAACGTAACACCCTTGTGAACCTGCTGTGTGTGCAATAGTAGCTGGATCTCAGGCTAGCTCAGGCATTGTCTACCAATTGGTTGGTCTAGATTGGACCCCATAGTTAGTTCCTTGGGAATCCCACGTAGCAACCCAAATCACACATATCCACTGTCTGTCAAATTATTGACACTTTTAGTTGGAGCATAGTTGTCTCTAGTGTAGAGAGCATAGTGAGATTTCTAGCATAGAGAGCATAGTTAGCTCCAACATAGAGTATGCAGTCAAATCTAGCATAAAGAGTGTAGTTAGCTCTAGTGTAGAGAGTTTAATCATCTTTTTTATGTAGAGAGTGTAGTAAGCTCCAATGTAGAGAGTATAGTTAGCTCTTTGGAATAGAGAGCATAGTTAGTGGTGTTAACAGTATTTCATGATTAGAAACCCTTGTACTCCCCTCTTGTAACTTAATCCACATCCATAAACCCAAAATAGCCTTCAACATCAATCCCAAGCACACTCGCTATCTTGTCCATCCAACAAGAGACTAGGATTGATAACCCTAGGAATCTTGTAATGGTAGAGCCAAGACAATCCCTTAGGCTGTGCAGTCAAGACCCAAAGTATGCTACACTAAGCAACAAGCAATACCAAATTTATTTGCGTAAAGATTCAAGCAAGACTACATATAGATCACTTGGACCTAGAAGTAAAACAAAGCTACAAACTGATCCATTGGAATGGATGAGAGTATATCCCCTCCTCACTTGATATCATCTTGCTCACAAAGCCCTACCGATGGATATTCGCCTAGCTCATTCAATAAGGTAAGCGTGATGTAGGAGCCAACTATGAGGAGCCCCTATATGAAGAAGAGGATGAGTTTGAAGCTCACTCTAAGCACAAGGGATCTTTCCACACTGTCTTTCAATGAGCAACCCCTAATCTAGCTCTTTTGTAGTCTCGTTCACATGTTCTCCTTGAGATAGTTATAGCATCAACATCACCTTCTAGATTAATGCCTATGTTAGTGACAAATTAGATACAACATACACATTATGATGCAGTAGCCTCCTTTAGCTTGCCCTTCATGGCATCATTGCTAACCATTTAGCCATTGTTGCTCGTAGTAACTACGTTAGCTCAACCATACGTCCACGTAGGATCCATCTCTAGGCCCTAGGAAACTTAGGCACCGTATGTCTTGCTTATTTCATTAGTGCTCTTGGAACTAGCCCAACCCACGTATGCATTTCCTTCCTTGATCTTCATCCCTATAGCATGACCTATGCATCAACTACATTCTACAATTCTGCAACCCACAACTAAGCCCTAGACCACACAACTAGGCCAACAGCAAATCGTGCAACTAGCAAAGTTTACTAGAATGTCTTAAAACTTAGACCAGACATTCCAGATGATCTAAATCCTGACAAAAGAGGTGAAGTGACTCAAGGCTACCTCCTTCAACATTATCAAACTAAGGGGATTTTACTAGGATGACACTATAAGTCCTACGATCCTCCTCTAGCTCTTCCGACTAGAGTCGCATTGCCTCAGTTCACCAAATATAATAGTGAGGGGGACCCCAATGCACATTTGGTCATGCTTAGGTTGGAGTGTTCACTATTGCAAGCATGGCCACATGCCATCATACACGTGTTTACCATGTCACTCATTGGAAAAGCATTAGATTGGTACTATGCATTGCCTAGAAGCTCTATCTTCTCTTTAGAGGGCCTTCTGAGCCAATTTGTGATGCACTTCAAATACAACTTGAAGTAAAAAATAACTTTGGACCAATTGATGCAAATCAAGTAGGGCCATCTAGGGCCTATGAAAAAATTCATTCAATGCTTGAGTGCCTCATTAAATGAAATATGAGAGATGATAGCTTAAACACACCTCTTGGCCATCTTTAAGTAAGTGGTTAATGACTTCATAAAGTCAAAATTGTATTACTTAGGCATGTAGTCTCTAAGCCAAGCCTTCACCCAAACCAAGGGCATATAGGATGCGATAGAAGCTAGTAAGGACCTAGCCTATGTGGCCTACAAAAACCAACATCTAAGGAGGAATAACAATAAGGGAAAGCAGAATGTAACAGTGGCAACTATAGCCAAAGAGGCCAAAGCAACTAACCTGAGGCCAACGACTAGGTCACCCAAAGCCATAGCTAACAAAAATGTAGTTGATCCTAGCACTAGGACAACCAACTAGACTACATCCTTGGTGAGTACACCTTTTTGCCATTAAAACCCTTAGAGCTACTAGATCAATTGTTAAAAGTCAGATGCATCTAGTACAAGCAAATGTTCGAGGATGCCAACAAGAAACACAATAGGTATTGTGAGCTACTAAGGAATCCCATGTTGGTAGCACTGAATGAGCCCCTAGTCCAAAGGCATTTTAGGCTAGATAGATTTTTCCACTACCACTAGTTTCTCAGCCATAACATTGATTTTTGCATAGCCTTGTAGGAAAATCTACAAAGAATGATTGATAGAGGTGAGCTAGTACTTGACATTACTAACCTAGTCAAGCCTCAAACTAATCCATGAGGGTATACAAAAATGCTCTAAATGTAGACGATGCCAACTATGTCATAAATGCTATCAACATTGATGACAAACTAGAACTGGTGTAATGACCATTCATGGTCCATGTGCCCTCTGATATCGTAAGGGCCTCCTTGGTCTCCATGGGTTTAAGACCCCCTTTCGTCATTAGAGTGCCACCTTAAGCATTCACAATGCCATTCATAGTTAGGATCCCCTTACAAGTTGCATCAACAACAATGGTTTAGCCATCCTTCTTCATCTGAGTGCCATAGCATGCTACAAAATCTAATAGTGGTCAATGCATCAGTTCCTTCCTTTCCAAGGGGCAACATTGGCAGGCCCTTAAGGTGGCAGCATCGGACACCTAGTGAGTGTCTCATAGATAAGATGATCAGGCAACATTAAGATCAAAGAGCAATAGGTCTACCAAATTTGGTTTAGGATTTAGGGTCCCCATGGCCAAGGAAACTAAAGAGGCCACAACAAGAAAACTATTAGGGAGCATTGAGGCCCCTAAATAAACCAAGAAGACAACGCCTAAGTCACCTCCACAAGAGATCTATCTCTTAGGCCACATGGAAGAAGTCAAGGCCAATAAAAACATGGTTGATGGAAAAGACTTTGTAGATGTGCTAGCCTAAGTTAAATAGGCACTTAAATAGAAAAATATAACATTAAGTTTGTATGACTTGATCATGACCTCATCTACCCACTGAGAAACATTGGTGCAAATGTTGACCTCTATTCCTATTACAGAGGAAATCCCTAAAAATTAGAACTCCATCCACATAGTGATGTTGCCCCCTATTGCACAGGAATTGAGTTTCACATCCCTGAAATTTTGTGATGAGGCAATCTAGGTCATAATGACTTCAATGTTTATCATCATACGCATTGGGCAATGCAAGATTTGTTGGGTACATGTTGATGATGAAAAAACAACAAACGTTATACCATACATCATTGTCAATAAGTTAGGCCTTGGGAATCAAATTAAGCCAATGAAAACCATGTGCTTGAAATCCTTCAATGGATCACATGTCATCATCTAGAGCACTATCCCTATAGCTTTCATAGTAAGGGAGTAATTCCCCATCACTGCTAAATTCATTATAGTAGGGAAAATACTAGGCTTTAACTTGATATTGGGCAGATCTTGGATGACGCAATTATGAGCTATCTTCTCTCCAATTCATCAAGAAGTCCACCACTCATATGAAGGTGGAAAAGTTATCATCCATGATGATAAAACTGTTCCTTTGGACATCAACAACATAAATACGAAGCAAGGGTCAGAAGTTAAATTTCTTGATGATGCACCTATGATAGATAATGAAACGCATGAGGCAGATCCACCTGAAAAGATAGAAGAGGCTAGTGACCTCCCAGAGGATGCCCTTTGGTGTAGCAAGCGAGGGTCAAGGAGACTATAGATAGTGTAATCTAGGCCCTACCTGCCTCCTAACCCACATCGAGTTAGGAAGTAGCTACACAACTAAGGTATTCACTTCCACGTGCTTTATATTTTACCTTTTTTCTTATGTCGCATTTGTTTTGCTTAGATAGGCATTATCTTCTACTTATTACACATCATTTTGCTTTGTTTATGCATTTGTTCAGTTTTTTTATGCATTTGTCCACTTTGTTTATGCATTCACTCAGTTAGTTTACACTCTTGTAGTTATTAGGTTAATGCATGAAAAACCTCAAAGTGAATAAAAATCATAAATGCAAAAATCACCAAAAAGAGACATAGCAACACATGGCTACGAATGGCCTTAACTAGCAACATGTGGTTCTAAATGGCTTAAAACTATCGTTGTGGCTCGGAATGCTCTTAAACCATCGCTTTGGCTTGCTATGGCCAAAAAATATCGTCAGCCCTCTTGCTATGACCTTAAACTAGCATGGGGCCTATCAAGGCTTTAAACTACAATAGACTCAATGGCCCAATATTGCTATTTCTTGCAATGGCCTAGACTTGCATAAAATCATCACATAGAGATAAAATTTTATAGATTACATTTAGCAAATAAGCATCCATAGAAAATGTAATATGTATAGCAATACATAGCATGAATGGCATCATATAGCAAATATGTAGCAAAAAACAAAAGCTTAGTGAGAGGTACATTTGGTCATGCTTAACCAATAGCACTAGGTGGGGGTGGAAGTTTTGCTTCCTCTACCAGGTCATTGGGGCCTGCAACATCTCTTGGTACTATCACAACCATTAAAAAATATGCACAATTAGTAAGTAAGAATGCATTACATAAGCTAACTCAAAACATAAAAAACTAACATAGCAAAAACTAACTTGGGAGGGCCTCACATCAGTAAGTTCTAGAGGTAACTTTCCAAGGTTGGCCTCTAGGCACTCGAGGATCTTGAATTTAGAAAGTTGTATCCAGTCCTCTTGGCCAAAGTTAATACCCACAAGGATCTTACCTTTTTCCACAAAAATCCATGCAGATGGCTCCATGGAAATTATAGCAAAAGAGGCCTCTTTAGAGGGGATGACAATCTATCTCATGAAAGAATCACTCACGACTGTACTCTATGTGAAAAAGTCATAGGCTTACTTCCCACCAGGCATCTCAAGAAACATCTTGAAGTGACAACATTTGGTAGATTCTATTGCGACTAAAAATTTCAATGGCTGGAAAACACCAAGAGGTCGTTGGTTGTGACAGTCTTAACCATGGATCTGCGTGAGGGCCATGCTGGATAAAATGGAAATGGGGCACCCTAAACGGTCTGGTCGATCAGACAGGGACTTAGTCGATGTTAATATAACCTTTTGCAAACGAATAATTTGAAAATGGGATTTATAGCATAAAGTAATCTTTAAACGTAAAAGGAGAAGAAAATGATGTAAAATGCAATGATAAGCAAGAAAAAAAAGTAAAATGCAGTTAGAAAAATGCACCACTTCAAGAACGTGATTTCACTCTGTCAAGGTGGATACAATTGGTTGCATGGCGTTGAGGGGCGCAGGGATCCCAAGAGCAACCAAGACGTTTAGAGTAAGATAGCTGTATGGTTGAACGTGGACTTGGGAGTCAACAATGCAAAATGCTATGGGGCTAGTAGGAAAGAGTGGAGCAGAATGCCAAACGAGAGTGCCAACTATTTATAGTGTTAAGAAAGATGTTTACAATACTCAGGATTACAATGCTAACTTTTTTCTTACTAGCCAGCCAATTCACCAACCAGTTGCCTAGTTCCCCCCCTTTTTTTTCTTTTTTTAGCATTGCTCATTGGGGTATTTATAGGGCCAAGGGCATGCAAAAGGTGTGGTTTGGATGCCACGTGTCCTAGGCCCATGTTGATGTGTCTGTGTTGCATGGGAGTGCATGACCATTGGACGTGCATGACCGTTGGACGAGCCTGCCATGTTGTAGTTACGAGCCTGCCATGCTGTAATTATGTTGTCAGAACTTGGAGACGTGTGCCAATGGTCCAAGCTGGTGAAGTGCATTGACATAGCATAACTTCTTTCTATGCTGCGCTATGCTTTGTAGCGTAGCATGTTGGCGTAGCATAGCATCTTGCTATGACGTATAGCATAGCATAGTGTAGCCACTAGTTTAAGGCAAAAACTTGTGTTGTGTCCTGCTGCATGTGTCAGAAACCTTTGAAGTGCTCCGACTACTTTTTTCATACTTGCTACGCTATGCTATGCTACGTAGCATAGCATAGCGTAGCAGCTAGCCTTAGTCGCGAAGATGTTGCCAATCTGCAAAATTTGCTTTTTGCACTGCGAAACTTGTGAACTTGCTGATCCTGCCCTTTGAGATGCCTTTCATTGCTCTAGTAGAGTTGCTATGCTGTGCTACGTTACGTAGTGTAGTGTAGTAACCAACATGGCCTACTTTTTGCTAAGTTTGCTATTTTCTGGTGAAGGAGCCATTGCTGAAGAACTTGGGGTCGAGTGAAGCAACTATTTTTGAAGGTCAAAGACATTGACTGAGTGCATTTGAAATCACTAAATAAGCCAAGCCTTCTTGCCTTGCTCTCACTACGCTATGCTATGCTACATAGCGTAGCATCTTGTCTTGCAACAATTTATGGTTGATTGTTTGAACAACTATCTCCCAAAGCCTGCTACACTATATAGCATAGCATAGCATAGCAAAATCCTTGACTAGAAAACTTATCAAATAGTTTTATGCATTTTGAGCACCGCCGAAAGCTCTCTACATCACCTCTGAGTAGGCTGTTGGATGGATGAATTACTCAAGTGGGCAGGCTAGAGAATTTGTTGAGCCTACCGACATCAGGAGTAGAAAACTTGCCGAACTGGATAGTTTTAACTTTAGAGCATCCATCTCCTAAAGAACTGCCATGACGCTGCCTAAATTGCCATGGCCTGGTGAAGCAAGAATGCCTTAGAAATTTAGGGTGTTTCATTGATCCCTCTTTGTCGACGTCTGGAGGATGGGCCCGAGAGATGTTGACAAAGAATATGAAACATCGTGGACTAAAAATTGCTAACATTGTTGTTTGGTGATTGTCAAGACGTCGCTTAGCTATGCTTGAGAGTGTTGCATTGGTTTCTTGCAGGGGGAAAGGGCAAAGTAGGGAGGAAGGAGATTCAGAAAAAGGATAAAGATGAAACTTAGCAGACTCCCTTGTCGGAGTGCTCATGAAGGAGTCATTTGCGTGGTCATCTTTGCTTTTGCTCACCTTTGACCTCTCATCGAAATGCTTGGAGAGGGTGATTATGAAATAGCTTACGTGTGCTCTCTTACACTTTTGCCTTTTGTTATTTCACTGTTTACATTTGCAAAAAACCTTGTTACAGGACAAGTGTTTATTTCCCTGGATGAGTTGTGTTACATCTACATGGGGGCTTTAACCTGCCTATAGATGCTTCCCATGTTGCGAGCTGTGTTTCACACATCATGGATTTTGCAGTTGAGCAAACAAGAGGGCTTAAGAGGCGTTGGAAAAAAGCTTGTAAAAGAGGGGAGCGAGTAGGAATTGCAGATACAAGGAGTAAGGTAAAGGGAAGGAGCTTAGAAGGTAGGGCAAGATGTACGCTTTAGGGTAGCCAAGCTAATCTAGACAATCACTTTGCGACGCTATAGCACTTGCTGTCGTGGCGAGACGCATCTTCGGCTGCACCCTGTCAACATGACAAAGAGTAAAACAAAAGAAACAACCATGATGCAAAACAAGGACAAAGGTCTTACTTGTTGCAAATGTTGTTGAAGCTCTTGGGCATCTTTATTGGTGCATGGTGTCCAAAGTAGGAAGGCTAGCAGCGGCCTTGGTAGCTTCAGTGTGGAGGAGCTAGCATCGAAGGAGTGGAAAGTTGTTGTGAGTGCAGATGCTTTAGAATCCCTACCTAAGGCATGCATTCTTAATTCAGCCATGGGATCGGCTGCCACATAGCTGAATGTCGTTTGAGCTTAGACACTGGCAAGGAGATGGAGGGTAATAATATTCTGGCTAGGCCATAATACTGTCGAAACTCCAGTAGCAGGCACTGGCCAAGGAACTACCATCAGGGTGATGGGACATGGCAACGGTAGGTCTACGGGGTTAGTGAGATGTCATACAACATCTCCAGGGGATCAGTAGGATTCCAAGAGTGGTGGTGTTGCATATGTTCCAGATTGTGTTCTCATTACATCGTGAACTACATTCTGGAACTGCAATGTCCCATCCCACGTCGGCACTATGCATGCTTGCTTGATGTGTACTTGATGCAAACGCATGGTGAGGATGTGTTGCAAACCTAGTTTAAGGTCTTGGTAGACCATGTGCTGGTTTAAGGTCCCAGTAGACCGCTATGCTGGTTTAAGGTCCCAGCAGACCGTATGTGCCAGTTTAACGTCATAGCGGATGTGTTGTGCCAGTTTTTAGTCATAGCGGACTAGCTATGCTAGTTTATAGTCATAGAGGACTAGCTATGCTAGTTTATAGTCATAGCGGACTAGTTGTGCCAGTTTTACATTGTAATGGATGAGCTGTGCCAATTTTACGTTGTAGTCGACGATTGCCACCTTTGCTAGTTTTACATTGTAGTGGAAGATTGCCACCCTTTGCCAGTTTTATGTCATAGTGGATGATTCTTACCATGTTCATGCTTCAGATGTAGTACGGCTTGAGATATGAATGATTCAATGGATTTTCGAACTCATTACCTTCCATGTCTACCAGCTTGAAGGCTCCGTTCCCAAAGGCTTTGGTGACCATGTATGGGCCTTCCCAGTTAGCTGAGAATTTTCTCACATGCTCACAGGATAGCCTTAAGGACAAGGTCTCCCTTCTGTAGTGGCTGTTGATGTGTGTTCGCATGATGTTTTTTCGTTGCTTGCTTTGGTAGTGCTCTATGCGGTTTAGCGTTTGTGTATGCTCCTCCTCTATTAAGTCGAGGTCGATAATTCTTGACTCATTGTTCTGGGCTTTGCTCATGACATCAGATAGGATCATTTGAAGTGATGGTACCTGCAATTCAAGAGGTAACATAGCTTCAGATCCATAAACAAGACTGTAAGGAGTCTTACTTGTCGTAGTCCTGTATGTCATCCCGTAAGCTTATAGCACATAGAGGATTTGCTCGTGCCATCGCCTCTTGCTGTTGTTAAGCATCCTCTTCAGCAAGTTGATAATGGACTTATTTGTAGCCTCCACCTACCCATTTTCCTGTGGGTAATATAGGGAGGAGAATGATTGCCTAATGCCCAGATTACTGTAGAAGGTTTGGGTTTCCGTACTACTGAACTGTGTCCATTGTCGATTACAATAGTCATCGGAAGCCCAAACCTTGTCACGATGTTGTCTAGGATGAAGTTGCAGACTTGCTAAGATGTCCTCTTCCTTAGGGGGATAGCTTCCACCCACTTAGTAAAATACTCTGTGGCTATGATGATGAAGCTATGCCTTGCAGAAGACTTATGCATGATCGATCCTATGAGGTCTAATCCCCATCGTTGGAAAGGCCACATAATCTACATCGGGTGCAACTCTGTAGGTGAGACATGTATGAAATTTAAGTATCTCTGGCACGTGTCACACGTCTTGGCCTTTGATAGGCAATCATGCTCCATATGGGGCCATTAGTACCCTAGGCATCTGATTTTCATAGCCATAGCTCTAGGTGCTATGTGTCCACCACAAAGTCCCTCATGTACTTCATTAACAACCTTCTGTGCTTCCCCCTCGTCTACGCATGCTAGAAATATCCCATCATAGGAGCGCCTACATAGGGCGTTATCTCCCATGAGCGTATATTACAGAGCACGCTTACGGATCACATCTCTCTAGGTAGATGTTAGTCCACTTAGGGGTTCGCCATGTTGTAGGTAGGCTTTAATGTTGGTGTACCACTCTTGGATATCCATGGCATTAATAGCAGCCATGTGTCCCGCCTGAGTGATGGGCNCCATGGCATTAATAGCAGCCATGTGTCCCGCCTGAGTGATGGGCCAATACATTCGACAATCGAAGTTGGTAGACTTGCAAACAAGTGTGGTGGAATGTCTAGTGCTAGGGTGGCTAAGGCATCTGCTACGGTGTTCTCGTTGCATGGCAGGTGTTGCACATCTGTAGTTGAAAATTATTTGAGTAGGCTTTTTGCTAGGTCACAATATGGTTGCAAATGCATAGCTTTGTAGGCATAGATCTCGGTGATTTGATTCACAACTAGTTATGAATCTTTGGAAATCTCTAGGTGTTGTATGCATAATGTTTGGGCAGCTGAGAGGCCTCTAAGTGGCCCCTCATACTCTGCCACATTGTTCGTGCAGGAGAACAGGAAGCGATAAGCAAAAGGGTGCATTTCCCCAAAGGGGAACATAATGACAGCAGCTACACTACCCCCTTGTGCGGTCGAGGCACCGTCAAAGTGTAGAGTAGCTTCCAGGTGCGATGGGATAGCGTTGATAGTGCTAACATGCTCATCTGGGAATTTGGGATCTATGGTTGCCTGGTCGTCAACAAGTGAGGCTATAAGTTGGGTCGCTATGGCTTGACCCTTCATCGATGATTAGCTCACATAGTGTAAGTTGAACTCCGTGGTTATTGCTTTGCATCGGGCTATCTTGTTATTTTCATATAGGTTGTTAGTGATAGCTCAGAGTATGTTGTTTTTGCAAATGATGTTAATGATACTGCGAAATAGGTAATGCCTCCACTTTTTTAATGAAAATACTAAGGCAAGGCAATTACTCTCTACTTCATTTTACTTTTCTTCATGTGCTATTAATGCATGACTCAGATAATACACTAGTATCTTAGATCCGTTGTCTTGTTTCTGACATAATAGTGCTATGATAGATGTGTCAAAGGTGGTAAGGTAGACAAAGAAAGGCTTATTCCTCTGTGGTGAATGCATAGTTGGGAGGTGCAAAAGCTCTTTCTTCAAGTCATCAAAGCCTTGTTGACATTGAGTTATCCATTCGAAGTTAACCCCTTTCTTTAGAAGATGTTGCATGGGGTGTAACTTGTCAGTTAACCTTGTTATAAACCTTCAGATGAACTGTACCCTACCTTGCAACCCACACAATTCCTTAAGGTTCGTAGGAGGTGCCAGGTTGACGATGGCCTTAACTTTATCGGGGTCCACCCATATTCCGGTCTCCGATGCTACAAACCCTAACATGCGTCCGCTTATCATCCCTAAGACACATTTTTTAGGATTGAGGCACAAATCATGCATTTAACAACACTTGAGGACTACCCCTAGGTTGTGTGGGTGATCAACATCTTCTTTAGATTTAACTGCTATATCATCCACGTAGTCGTTTAGCGTTTCTAGGATGTAGTCGCTGAAGATGTAAGTTATGGTTTGCTAGTAGGTCGCTCTAGTGTTCTTGAGCCCAAAAGGCATCATAGTGTAACAAAAGGTACCCCATGGGGTCATGAAGGTTGTTGTTAACTGATGCTCTAGGTTAATGCAAATTTGGTTGTAGCCAGAGAAACCATCCATGAAGGATAATAGAGCATGACCAACCGTGGTGTCAATGAGTTGATCGATGCTTGAAAATGGAAAATTTTCTTTTATTGTTGCTTTGTTCAGATCCCAAAGGTCTATACAGGTCTGTATTCCTTCTATTTTCTTAGAAAATACAATGATGTTGGACACCCATTCTGAGTAATCAACTTCCCGAATGAAACTAGCTTGGTATAGCTTGGTGATTTCATCCCGCACAGCCAGTGCAATTTCTGGTTTAACCTTACAAGCCTTCTGCTTGACTGCCTTCATGCGTGGGTCTAGGACAATGTTGTGCTGTATTAGCCTTGGGTCTAAACCTGACATATCACTGTATGACCATGCAAAGACTTCGATATTATCTTGCAAAATCTTGGCTACATCTTTGTGCATCTGCGAATCTAGGAGGGAACTAAATTTTAACGTTCTTAATTTCCCCTTGGATGTGGTCATAGGCATCTTGATGAGAGGGTCCTCAGTTACATCCCTGGCCTCTAAATCTAGGGTTCAGACCAGATGCTCAGGCCAGTCTGGGAATGTTTGTAGGGATGTCATGGTGCTAACTGTGGGTGATTCCCAGTCTATTAGTCTTGGGTTCAGTTGCCTCGCAAGTTTGCCATGTGGACCTTCTAAAGCTAAAGGAGTGGAGAGATCACGATGGATTTCCATTTTTTTCTCAACCTGCCAAAATGAAATGAGAGTTTGTTTAGGAGGAACTTATTTGTAGTAATTGTGTATAGCAAAAAATTGCAAAGCAGCGATAGTGTGTAAGTATGATATAAAGATTAAAATTCACCCATTCGAGGTTATGGTAGACCGCTAAGGCATGGAGATGCAAAATTGCTAAAAGAAAAAATGTTAAAATGTAAAACTGTTGATGTGAGAAAGAAAAACTAAAAAAAATGCAAATTTGCTAGTGCGAAAATGTGAAACTACTAGTTTAACGTCATTGTGGACTACGAATGTGTAACAGATCGAAACTGCTAGTTTAAGGTCTTTTCGGACTGCTAACTAGAGTGAAACACTATGCTAGGAATGCTAGTTTAAGGTCTTTTCAAACCATGAAAGTTAAAACTATGCTGGGGCTGCTAGTTTAAGGTCTTTCTGAACCACTAACTAGAGTGAAACACTATGTTAGGAATGCTAGTTTAAGGTCTTTTAGGACAATGAAAGTTAAAACTACGCTGGGATTTCTAGTTTAAGGTCTTTCTGGACTACTAACTAGAGTGAAACACTACGCTAGGAATGCTAGTTTAAGGTCTTTTCAGACTACAAAATTCAAAAACTACAATGGGGTTGCTAGTTTAAGCTCTTTCTAGACTACTAACTAGAGTGAAACACTATGCTGGGAATGCTAGTTTAAGGTCTTTTCAGACCACGAAAGTTAAAACTACGTTGGGGTTGCTAGTTTAAGGTCTTTCCGAACCACTAGAATTGTAACTACGCTAAGATTGCTAGTTTAAGGTCTTTCCGGACCGGTAGAATTGTAAATATATATTGTTTTTTTGTTTTTCAGGAAAGAAAATAGTTAGCTTGAATCGTGTCAAGATCTATCATCTAGATCTACTTTGTTAATTGCCAACAGTGCTACAATGTTGTGATGGGAATGCTACTTTGCATGGCAAACCCCGCATTAAACGGAGAGAGAGAATGACAAGTTTCCCTTTTCTACCATTATGGTTAGAAATAGGGATTAAACCTTGGTAAGCTTGTCATTCTCATCGTAAGAGCGCAGAGCCCACATTCAAAGCACAAAGCAATTTCAGAGTGCAAAGCGATTGTGCTAATAGAGAGCAAGGCAATTTTTTCATAGCAACTTGGAAAAGTCTGCAAGTAGGACGATGGCTCCAAAGAAAGAATGCACTCACTTGGTGCTTGCAAAGGTTGAGGAGGTAAAGGAAACCCTAGGACATGTGACATAAGCATGTTTCACGGTGCGGGAGGACATGTCATTGACCTAGTAGCCTACTATGCCTTCTCTGTTTCTTCATGCTTTTGTTATCATTTTTATTTTTTGCTTGTATTTTTTTGATTCTATTTCAGTTATCCATGTTTTCTATCATCGCATTGTCATTGGTTTGGCCTTTACACTATTGTTGTTACCATTTCGGCCACAGTGGATGCACAAACGCTACGCTAACATTGCATGTAAGGTCACCTAAATCACCATCACTGCGGTTGTCATAATTGCAGGGGTTTGGATAGTTTAAGTTACTTGGCTTTCGAATGGCATAGCGTAGGACCTTAGGAGGGTTTGGCCATGTGTCATGCGATAGTGTGACATGTGTTTTTGTCAGGGTGTAGTGCTAATCACTTTGCTCACTAGAGTTAATTGCTCCATTGCCATGCTAGGCTAGTTTTGCTACATTATTGCTTTGTTGTTTTTTGCTACACTATGCATAGGTTCACTAAAATGCTAATTCTTGCTATGCTATTTTTTGCTACGCTACATGTGTATTGCACTTGTTCATGGTGCTAACACTTGCCATTGTGTTGTGCAAGATAGCGCTAAGGCTAGTTCTAATTATCTTAGAAATTGTAGGAGTCCTGTTCTACATGAACAAACCAATGGCCCATGTTCCTCCTCCTCATACACATGTGGGAGATTAGGTGGTCTGGTTCAGGGCAAGAGCACAGAAGTTCCTACAATGCCTCCTCCAACATTTCAATGTAATCATTTGGTCACACTTAGAGGAGGAGGTAGAGGCCATCATACTAGAAACCCTATTGTTCTAAGGTCTTTGAGAGATGGGGCAGTTAGTAGCAAGTAGGGAGAAGGATCCAGTTAGTGCACCCAAGGTTTGAGACATTTGGCTTAGATCTGGGATATGCCTAAGTACAACTGCTACCATCCCTACAACACATTGTTTGTTGCACATCATATGGGAATGTGCTTCCAAAACCCACCAAGAACCATCTACTATGCTGGCGGGTGAGTTTTGTACCCACGTTCTATTGCATTGTATGACATTTGCTACTCTAGCCAAATCTTAACACTATGTTTTTGTTACTAGGTTTTATATCAACGCGAAAGGGCTTCATAGCAATACGAATGCATTAGCCACAACCAAGATGGCCCTGTAGGAATTCTCTTCTATTGAGAATATCTGTGTAGGTGTAATAGGTCAATGCAGGGGTGAATACCACACCTATCCAGACCAATATCCTAGCCTCTATAGTTGATGCAAGGAGTTTGGCTGGTTGGATGAGGGATGTGCACCCTTTAAGCCGATCGCCATGGAAGATGTTTTGGTCCCTCTTCCACAATTCCCATTGCAGTATAAACCTAGTAAGCTAAGCAGTAGGTATAGCATGCTAGAGTGTCTTTGCGATTTTTTTGTATTTTTATGCTAATCATTTCTATGGAAACTGTTGCAGGGGTGAAGAAGTCCCAAGAGGTGACGGTGATAACTACCAGACACCATGAGGCAAACATCTACTTCAAGTATGGAGAAGTAGATGAAAGCCAGCATTGGATATACCACGAGGCCTTAGAATCCCTGGTCAAGAATCTCCGAAGCACTAGGCTTATGTATTTGTTCTTGACCCTGAACCCAAGCATTCCTGCTATTGAGATGCTCTCCCTGGTAGACTCCTTTTCTGACAAGGCGGACCGCTTCCACACATGCATACACGGTGTGTAGGTGGTCATTGAAATCAATGACCAACTATTCATAGACCTCTTCGGTGTCCCTGCCGATGGCATCCTCATAGGGTCAAAGTCCAAGAAGGAGTTAAACCTTTAGAAGGATGACATCGTGGAGTGGATAGGGGTTGCCAAAGAGTAGAAGGGGATTCCTATGGAGAAGGTTAGGGTGAGACTTGCCAGAGAAGTTTACTCCATATTCCATTCTCATGCCTTCCCTCAGCTACTTTCCCAAGGGAAGGTCCTTGATATTGAGCAGGCCTGGGTAATGCATGAGGTCATGGAAGAGGGGGCTCACTACAACTGGGCCAGGTTTTTGTGTAAAGGCTTACAGACCAAAATCTTGGGGCTTGATAAGAAGCCAGAGTCCCATTCCAATATACATTATGCCTTTTACATAGCCTGTCTAAAGCATTTCATGAAGTTTCTGGTGGTCCATGAGAATGGGGCCTGGATACTATGGAATCGCAACCAGATTTCCAAACCATTGATTTGCCAAATCCTCTAGACCACCTTGGCCTAAGATGCCCTAGAATAATTGGGGATTCATTCTCTATGATGACTAAGGATCGGATGGCCCGCAACATTTGTGGCCAAGACAGTGTAGGGGAGGCACCCCCTGCTGCTGCCGGTAGTGTATCATAGGGGAAACGTCTCATTGCCGAAACAGTGGCTAGTAAGTTATAGCGAAATAGGCCTACTTCAATTAAGGAAACCCTTCACATGGAGGAAGAGGAGGGGTGAAGACTGTGGTTTAAACTACAGAGGATGCAACCCCCCATTGGTAAATGATTTTTTTCATGTTTATCTCTTCACCTACTTTGTTAATGCCTACTACGCTATGCTATGCTAGACAGCGTAGTGTAGCGTAGCACATGCTTTAAGGTAACCTGTTTTGAGCTAATGTAAACATGTTTCTTGGCTGTTAGAGAAAGAAGAGGAAGAAGAAGAAGGTGACGAAGAGGTGTTCACCCCTAAGATGGGGGTGACAGATAAAGACACGGAGGCACCAGTCTCAGAAGAAAGGGCCCCTATCAAGAGGGAAAGAGCTCTTATTACTAAGGTAGGGGCTCTTGTTATTAGGAAAAATCCTCCTACTAATGAGGAGGAAATTATTGGAGATGACGAGGAATCTCCCGTGAATAAAGAGGATGCTAGTGCCTCAAAAGGAAAAGCACCAATAAATAAAGGAGAAGCTCGCATCGACCCAGAAGGGACTTCTACCAATGATGTTGCCATCACTCTAAATCAAAGGGGAGGGGAACTATAATTAGACGCAGGTGAATTTAATGGCATATCTAATTTATCATAGTCCATTTTGGTCATTGCTGACACATTTAGTTGTATGATAAACACCACTGTTCACATTGCAGGACCTCCTTTGATTCATGTAGAACCATGGGCCGAGACCCCTAATAAATTTATGTTTATGCAAGGGGTCATTGATGACATGATCAATCATCTTTAGTAGGTCAACCGGGTAAGTAGTAGTGCTAGGTCCTTTCATGTTTCTATGCTAGATGCTTTGAGTTTTTCTAACCTTGCTATGCTAATGCGACCGATATGCTCTTTATGTTGTGACAGCTTCTTGACTCAAATGGGACCTGACATGACCTTTGAAAGTTGGTGTCGTGCTTACATTCTTGCCCGAAGTGACTGAGGTGCATCTTCGCACATACAATGAGGTCAGAAAATGTGCTTTGCACTTAGCTTGCTCCTTGTGGGAGTACAAGCACGTCAAAGAAGACCTGTGGAATCAAGTCCAAAAAGCTGAGCAAGAGAAGGCTGACTTGAGCATTGAGGTGGGAGACCTCAAATCAAGGAACGAATTCTTCATAGCCCGTGATACTAATAACAAGGACTAGCGCATAGCTATGATAGATCATGCTATATTTTGGATAGTTGTGTGTTAGAACAATGAAGCCACCCGCGAAATAATAGAAAAATGGATGCAAATGGACTTGTTGGCCTAGAAGAGTCAAGATTGAAAAGAATTCAGTGCCAAGGTTTACGAATGGGGGCAATCCCAGAAAAACCATAAACACATTTATAAACTGGAGCGTGCCACCTATCGTAAACTATATAGGGATGCTTCTATGGAGACGTTTACCTATAAGGCATTTGTAGATGCCATTGGTGTTTTTGAGGCTTATGACAAGTTTAAAGAGTAGGTAAAGGTTACGGAATCTCCTGAACAGGAAGTGGACCTTCCCACAGGAGAGACCACAACTACCTCCTTTTCTTTGGGTCCACCGAAATGGAGAAGGCTACCGCAGACGCTGAACCTAGCATTAGAGTTGGGTGGATATCACAGCAGAGGAGGTTTAGCGCTACGTTGGGCTCAGTTTAGATCATATACCCTTTGAGATGAATGCAGGTCCTTCTCAGGTCAGTCGCCTTCTGCTATGTTAATGCTTATTCTTTGTTGTAGTTTGCATGTGTTGCCCTAGCTGACTACTTCATTCCTACGATGCAGGTTCCAGATGGTGGTGCAGAGCTCGTAGAGGGCAGGAATGAAGGGGCAGAAAAGGAAAATGTAGGGAAAGGCAATGTAGAAGGGAGTGATGCAAAAGAAAATGATGAAGATGATGCAGGTAGAGAAAACCCATGACAACATGGGATTATTTTTTGAAATTTTGACTTTTTGTAAAATTTTTGTAAACATTGTCTAAAAGACAAAAATTTTGAATAAAGAGGAAAATTTCAGAAAAGAAGTCGATCTTACGCTAACTTGTGCATTGTCTATGTGCTAAGTTTTATGTAAAATTTTCATGTTTTTATGTTTTGGTTTTAGGCCATTTCAGGCCCCTGCTAGTTTTAGGCCTTTTTGGGCCATGGACTAGTTTTAGGCCATTGCGGGCCATAGCTAGTTTTAGGTCATTTCAAGCCATAGCTTAGAATAGTTTTAGGCAATTTCGAGACATAGCATAGCATATTTTTAGGCCATTTTGGGCTATAGCTAGTTTTAGGCTGTTTCGGGCCATAGCATAGCATAGTTTTAGGCCATTTCGGGCCGTAGCGTAGCATAGTTTTAGGGCATTGCAGGCCATAGCTAGTTTTATACCATTTCAAGCCATAGCATAGCATAGTTTTAGGTCATTTCGGGCCATGGTGAGGTATGCCAAAGAAATGATATGTTAACAATTTGGAGAAAGGCTAACTGGTAACTAACATAGGTGCTATGCAAAAATGCGGTGAATGTATAAGGGATGGCAACTGGGCAGAAAGTAGTAGGGTTGCTACGCTATGTGTAGCTGCTTCTTGATCCATCATTGGTTGAGCGGAATGTAAGGTTGAGGCACTTTGCCAGGGCCTTCATTTACATCATTGTGCCCCGCTTGGAAGGGCAACTCAGCCAATGCACTTTTGTTTTGGAAATTGGCTTGCTGAACCGATGCATCCACTGGATGGTTTGTGTGTGTGTGGGAAGGTGCTTCATTTTCAAAGGTTACGACCTCTAAGCCCTTCTCCCTCATCACCATGGATCACCACCTCCTTGCCACTACCTCATCACCATGGATCACCACCTCCTTGCCTGCGTATGGTAGGTGGATTTCCTAATGAATGGACAAAGAGATAGCCCTAAGTTGTGCTAACCATGATCTCCCCAAGATCAAGTTAAACCTGGGCATCTCCTTGACCATGATGAATGTTGCGTTTGTGGAGAACTGATCCCATGCCACGAAGTCTATGTGGACTATGCCCTTCACCATGACCCATGCCCCATTGAACAACCTTAGGCATGATGTCGTTGTGGGTTTGATCTGGTCGACCAAGCCCAACTTGTCCATAATAAGGAAGGAGATGACATTCGCGGTAGCCCCATCATCAACGTGTACCCTTCAGATCCAGTGTTGGTCAACCCGAATTATGATGAATAGGGATGCTATAGTCACCTGTCCCCTTTTGGGATCTTTCCTAATGGAGTCTTCGAAAAAAGTTAGTTGAGATGGTTTTGGCTCTATAGTGCAGAGGGAAGCATGACCGAATGAATTGCTTCCTCTTTCGCTAGCATGTCTTCATTGACTGGAATCACCGTCAACATGTGGATCAGAGACTCACAGTGTGGGACAGACGTCATGACTAGGTCGTACAGGCTCAGTGTAGTGTTCTTTTATTTTAGAGCTTTCTTGAACTAAGTGAGGGCATCCAAGAGGGCCTGGCCACCCCCTATTTACAGCCCTTTTCCTCTTCTATTCGTCTTAGAAGATGAATTTCCCAAGGAGGGGTAGTTTTAGATCTGGGTTCAGACCCTTTTTGGCGAGGTAGCATGGATTGTGTGGTTATAGCAACATTCCTCTTTGGTGATGAGGGCGTAGACGTAGGGGGTGAAGACATAGGCTTGGAAACACTTGGGGTGTTACTTCCCTTCGACATCTTGCTTGCGAAACACACTTCCCATTTTTTAGGACGAGAAGGTTGTTCAGTTGTCTTGCGCAGGGTGGGGGCTGTTGAAGGAGTCAACCACATGATGACAAACAGAGCTAATAGTGTTAAAGGGCAGGGTGGCATGGGGGTGGATGCTTGGGGAGGGACTCTCAGAACAAATGGCTATTGCGAGCTTCGACCAGCCCCTGGTGGTGCTAATGCGCCACGATAAGGCACATAGACCACAAATGGCTGCTGGGGTCATCTAGGATCACTATCAACACTGATGGTGTTGATAACATAATTGGTGTTGTTGGAGTTGAGGGGGTCCGTGTAGATGTGCAGAGATTGATTCTCAGGACGTACAAGGTTGCTTTTTTCTAACACCATTTTTCCCTGATCAATCAGCCTTTGGATGTCATCCTTCAACATCAGACAGTAATCCATGTTGTGACCACATTATTGGTGGCAGTCACAAAACCTATCTAACCTGAAACCCTTAAGAACTGGAGGCTCATTTGGCAAGGCTAAGGAGGGGTTCCTAAGGAGCTCATAGCAGCGTTGATGTCTCCTGATTCCTTCTTTTGACATCTTCTTGTGTTGGATGCACCTCGCTACCAGTAGCTGCTTCAAAAATTCTGAAGGCTTGATAGGTAGTGGGGTATACTTTGAGCGATCTTTGCACTCAAATTTCGGTTTGGGTTGCGTAGATGTCTCAGGTGCAGGTATGGGAGGTTGCAGTGCATTTCCCTACTTGGGCGTGGGGTTAGCTGTGGGTGCGGCTGGTTTTTTGTTATTCTTGTTACCATTGTTATTAGGTTTGGGCTTGGCCTCAGTTGCCACAGCGGCCACTATGGCTGATGTAGACTTACCCTTGTCCTTCTTTGTGAAGGTGTTTTTGTAGGTAATATAGGCTGGGTCTTTGCTTGCCTTGGCTACATCCTGTATACTCTTAGTTTGAGCAAAGGCTTGACTAAAAGTGCAAGGGGCGAGGTATTATAGCTTAGACTTGATAAAGTCATTCACTGCACACTTAAATTTCAGCAAGTGGGCCTCCACGATGGGCTCGAGGATTTCATTAAGGGTTGTGCTCCAATGCTAGATGAACTTCTAGACCGGTTCAAGAGGATCCTGCTTCACGCTCATCAACTGATCCAGCGTGATTTCTAGCTTCAAGTTATACTTGAAGCGCATCACGAATTGGGCCAAAAGCTCCTCTAGGGTTGATATGGAGGAGCGTGGCAGGGTACGGTACCAGTCCAGGGCCTTTCAGGCCAAGGGTATGGCAAAAACATGGATAATGGTGTGCGGCCATTGTTGCAATAGAAGGGATTCAGACCTAAAGGTAACAAGATGTGTGTTGGGATCTTCCTCCCCATTGTATTTTGTGAAGTGGGGGAGGGACATCCCTAGGGGTAACGTTAGAGCAGGGATCGTAGGGCTGATGGGGTCATCCTGGTAAAAGTCCATGACTTTTACCATGTCAGACCCAATAACCTTGAGGCATTTAATTTCCTCAGTAAGGGTCTAGATAAGTTGGAACTCTTGATCTAGACCTTGCGATGATGTAGGTGGTTGGGGAATTGTCGAGGCAGCTCCCATCTATGGAGTGGCTAGGGCAGCAACGTGATCCACCGATAGTACCGTTGGGGCAGCCTCTACAAATAGTGCTGCTTATGCTGTCCACCACCCAACAGGTGATGTTGTTGGGGCGGCAACCATGGGTTGGGCTGAGGGATAGACTGTTTGGGTAGCCAGCAAGACAGACTATAGCCCTATGTTGGGTTGTACCATTTGTGGATTTTGGTAGGGTTTTTGGTGAATGTGGTGAGACATTTGTGATGGTAGCGTAGTAGGAGCAGTGAATGGTGTCCACCACATGGACGAGCCTGGGCTTGCTGTTGATGGTGAGATAGGTGTAAATGTAGGAATGGAAGTGGAAGCTACATATGACTGTGAAGTAGGTACGGTATGAACATGTGGCAGGGTAGCCGTGATTGGCATGTGATGCACCACAGGGATAGATTGATGAATAGTTTGCAGAGGAAGAGTGGCTACAAATGAAACATGGAAATAAGGGCATTGATATGCCAAGGAGATGATGTGGCTTCCCATTGCATATGTACTTATGCGTTGTGGAAGCGTAGGTGCGATCATGAAGGGAGCAGTGACAGAAAACGGGTTAGTCCAAAAAGACTGGGTAAGAGGGATGGTGACGGGGTTGGTTTGACCTCCCTTATCGAATTGAGAATCAAGCTCCTTCTATCCATCTTGGAAGGTCTTTTCATAGTTAGACACTATGTCTTGTTGCTCCCTAAGCCTAGCCAACTGGATCAGTTGGTCTAGAAGCCATTGATTCATCTATGTCAAAGGAATGGAAGTGCCGGGAGTGGGAACAAATTCCTTCCCATTGTAGTAAACGAACTCGAAGCTATGTTTATCTTCAAGTTCTTGCACATCCAAGGGTAGGTTTGCTTGCACCTTTGCATAGAGAAAGTTATAGTGCTCATGTTGCTGGGCCAAGCCCTCAGGCCCTTGGTTTTGGATCCTGAGGTATCGACGTGGCTTCAGCCCTAGGCTGAGTGGTTATTCAACATCGGTAATGTCTTGACCCATGATGGGAACCTCAATATCGAAGGTGTTAGCAACAGTGCTTGAATAAGTCATTATTATGAAGCTAAAGGATTTTGCAAACTAGAAAAGCAAGGAAATCGAAAAGCAATAAAAAAGGCTTTATGTCTTGCTGGATTCCAAAGGAATCGTCGGAGTGACCGATCTATAGCACATGATGCATAAAAAACTACAAAAGGGTGTCACATTTACACTAGTACGTGATAGGGTATAGAACACGTGCAAGACTACCACAAAAACGAGCTAGTGAGATGACAATCAAAGGCTTTATGTCCTGTAGGGTTCTGGAGGAATCGTTGAAGCGACTGGTCTGCACCGCACGATGCGTAAATAGCCACAAATGGGTGTCAGGTTTATGCTAATGCGTATTAGGGTGTAGAATGCTTATAAGACTAATGTAAAACATGGAAAGGGCATCGGGCCCTCCTTCTAGCGCTAGAAAACTATTGCGACTGAAAAGGTCGGCGGCTGGAAAACACCAAGAGGTCATCGGTCACAACAGTCTTAACCCTGGATCCGTGCGAGGGTTGTGCTTGATAAAATGAAAATGGGGTGCCCTAAATGGTCTGGTCAATCAGACAGGGACTTAGTTGGTGTTAATATAACCTTTTGCAAATGAATAATTTGAAAATGAGATTTATAGCATAAAGTAATTTTTAAACGTAAAAGAAGCAGAAAACGATGTAAAATGCAATGATAAGCAAGAAAACAAAGTAAAATGCAGTTAGAAAAATGCACCACTTCAAGAATGTGATTTCACTCTATCAAGGTGGATACAATTGGTTGCATAGCGTTGAGGGGTGCAGGGATCCCAAGAGTAACCAAGAGGTTTAGAGTAAGACAGCTGTATGCTTAAATGTGGACTTAGGAGTCAACAATGAAAAATGCTATGGGACTAGCAGGAAATAGCAGAGTAGAATGCCAAATGAGAGTGCCAACGTTTTATAGTGTTAAGAAAGATGTTTACAATGTTCAGGAATACAATCCTAGCTTTTTGCTTGCCAGCCAGCTAATTCACCAACCATCCATCTAGTCCCCCTTTTTCTTTTTCTTTTTGAGCATTGCTCATTGGGGTATGTATAAGGCCAAGAGTATGCGAAAGGTATGGTTTGGATGCCATGTGTCCTGGGCCTGTGTTGACCTATTTGTGTTGTAAGGGTGTTCATGACCGTTGGAAGATCCTGCCATGCTGTAATTACGTTGTCAGAACTTGAAGACATGTGCCAATGATCCAAGCTGGTGAAGTGCATTGACATAGCATAATTGCTTCCTACACTGCACTATGCTTTGTAGCATAGCATGTTGGCATAGCATAGCATCTTGCTACGCTATGTAGCGTAGCATAGCATAGCCACTAGTTCAAGGTGAAAACCTACGTTGTGTGCTGCTGCATGTGTCAGAAACCTTTGAAGTGCTCCAACTCCTTTTTGCATACTTGCTACACTATGCTACACTACGTAGTGTAGCATAGTGTAGCAGCTGGCCTTAGTCGCGAAGACGTCACCAATCTGCGAATTTTACTTTTTGCATTGCAAAACTTGTGAACTTGTTGATCCCACCCTTTGAGATGCCTTTCATTACTCCAATAGAGATGCTACGCTATGCTAAGCTACATAGTGTAGCGTAGCGTAGCAACCAACATGGCTTGATTTTTGGTGAGTTTGGTATTTTTTGGTGAAGGAGCCATTGTTGAAGAACTTGGGGCCGAGTGAAGCAACTATTTTTGAAGGTCAGAGGTGTTGACTGAGTTCATTTGAAATTGCTAAGTAAGTCAAGCCTTCCTGCCTTGCTCTCACTATGCTGTGCTACGCTGTGTAGCGTAGCATCTTATCTTGCAACAATTTACGGTTGATTGTTTGAACAACTATCTCCCGAAGCCTGCTATGCTATATAGCATAGCGTAGTGTAGCAAACTCCTTGACTAGAAAACTTATCAAACTGTTTTGCGCATTTTGAGCACTACCAAAAACTCTCTGCATCGCCTCTAAGTAGGTTGTTAGCTAGATGAACTACTCAAGTGGGCAGGCTAGAGAATCTGTTGAGCCTACTGACACTAGGAGTAGAAAACTTGTCAAATTGAATAGTTTGAACTTCGGAGCATCCATCTCCTGAAGAACTACCGTGACGCTGCCTAAATTGCCAGGGCCTGGTGAAGCAATAATGCCTTAGAAATTTAGGGTGTTTCAAATTCCTGCTTGTACCATTACAAGTATGTGTCATGCTCCCACTTGTACTAATGTTTGTGATTCTTTTGCGCTTGCCCCCACCGATAAACCTTCATGTTGTAATTATTTTAATCTTGATTCTTTGAGCAAGTAAATCCATTTGGAGCTACTGCTTTACCAACTCCTACATGGCCTCATTCTTAACTTTGAGAGTTATGCAATATATGGCATACTCAATCTCAAAGGTACACCAGGTGCCAGCTCCCTGCGATCTAGCTACTATGAAGTTGTATCTAGATTGAAGATGCTTGATATGCTCATCCTAGCTAGTCACCCTCTCTTGTAGTTTTTGCATACATTTCCACAGGTGCTTATTTGAGTGCTTTCAAACCTACAAAACCTTCACATAGAAAAGCATGTACTTATTCGATGTCTCATACATGTGATGAGGCACTTGATCAACTTCAAGAGGAAGGTTGGGTAGAGCATCCACCTTGGACACCTTCCTTAGTCCCACAACAACTTAGAATTTGTAGGCATTGCATACATATGAGGATCTAAGTAATGGTGAATGAGAAGAATAACACAAGGCAAATTAGCATTGTAGACATATTAAGCTTAGGGTCTACTTATCGCAAGCAGTCCACCATGTCCTTAACAATGCCTTCCATGAAGGTAAATTTATCCAGCATATCTACCCATAGCTTCATGTAGTAGGTAGATGTAGGACCTTTGGTAGGAATATTTGATGTTGTAATACAATGATGTAATTAGCATATGGCCTAATAGCTAAAAACACTAGAGCAAACAAAGGAAGACAAATGACAATACAAGTTGATTACCTAGCAAGCCCTCAAGTGTGAGTGTAGGGGGCTCACCTAGTTACATACCATCAAACAAAGTGTCAAAATTACCTCCATTAGGGTGGAGTAACCCCTCTTCTTCCAACTGCCAAAGGGCATCTACTACCTCATGAAGCTTATTTCCATGAGCCACCTCCTCCTCAACGTAAGGAGATACTTCCTCCAATGTTGCCTCAGTTGCTTCTCTTGTAGTCGTCTCTTCTTTTTTTTCCATTAACACACATGCACATATAGCACATCATTATCTAATTAATAGTATAGTATAGGAGAAGAAAATAAAAATAATAATATATTCATAAATGTAACTAAGGCATCTAAGAAGCTACACATACAAACCTGCAACATCTACTTGCAAGCTTTGTAGCTTGATGTGGATCCTTTTGCTGCTTGGCTTCCTAATCTTAAGGGCAACTTCCTTTTGAGGATGTAACCTCTTGATCTTGGCCTTAGATGGCCCCATCATCTCTTCTATGTAGCGATCTACCTTTCTCATGTTCCTAGTGCTAACTAGATGACCCTCGCTTATATTATCGCATAAATAATGCGAGTGCCCCATGGGACCCTTGGTCATTACTAATAATGACGTATCGATCTCCTATGGGAGGTCCTGCACATGTGTGGTCAAGAACATATGCTTGATCCATAGCTTGGACAGTTGCTCATGGTCCTGGACTACCCATCTCCCATCATCTTGCATGACCAAATGTTCCATGAACCTTTGTAGGTATCCTATGAAGAATGTGAAATGGACATGGGAGCTCACATGGAGGTTGAATCGAAGCCTAGAAATCTCTATATGTAAACCGGTGACTATGTACATGACCTACTTGAATTTCATACCCTCTAGTAGCACCTCCTTGATCACCCATGCCTATTCCACCCCTAAGATCTTTCCTTATGAAAGCAGCTTTGGAAAGGCATAAGTGTGAAATAGAGGGTAGAGCTCCCACATCTTAGGCACTAGCACACATCTTTGATTGATATGCATTTGTGAGATTGAGTAGCCCCTAACCAGTCGTTGATTTTCCCTTTGCAATCTACCTCCCTACTAGCCTTATTGACAATTTTTGGACCATTAGCAAGGATGCAAAAGAAATCAATAAAGAAGGCTTTACTAAGGTCTAGCACTACCATCATGCCACGTACCCAGGTGATAAACTACCTGATGTCACTACTAAAGGAGTCAATGATGGTAACCATTTCAACCACAAGGAGACTTGGGCTAAGGGCCAAGAATAGGTACATTAATCCATCATGCATGAGCTGAGTTGTTAGCGCATTTGGTGCTTTGTGGCATAGCTAGTATTGCGCACCCTCTGCATCAGGATGGCCTCTATGTGACCTGTGGTGACTACCATCACCTCAGCTAAGGCAATTGCTGCTACAACACATAGTAAAACAATGTTAGCATCATGAAAATAGGGAAAACTAAAATGCATACACAAGCAAGCACATGAGCCAAAACATAGATATGCAAAGGGTACAAACGGGGTGTGAGATAGGGGTGGCACTGTAAACACCTTCTTAGTGTTAATCTCACTAGTAGCCCACCCCTCAACTAACCAGTTGTGGATCTTGCATTGCTTGTAGGCCTTTAGGTATTAGGAAATGTAGGCCTCCATATTGTTCCCCACCTACTCAATCACATCTACCCAAATGTTTATGCATGATGAGAATATCTCTAGGGTAGTGTGGATTAAGACTAGAGCATCCATGTCATCATGTAAGCCATCCTCATCAACTCTAAATCTGGCAATCAACCATACAACTATTAGCAATTTAATGAGAAAGTAGCAAAAGACATTGTGTAATCCATAGAATGCACTTAACCTCTAATGTAATAAATAGTTTCAAGTGGGTTCTGGAACAAAGTATGCAAGCACTATGTGATTATAAGGGTGTTGCTCTTGTTGTAACAAGTAAGCGCCATCATATACCACACTTTGGATAACTTCCGAATGCTCCTAGGACCTTTGATTGAGCCTCCTAACCCATCAATGTTTGCAATGGGCTCATCTGAGACAAACTTTAGGATGCTCCAGTTTGCCCCAGGCAGCAATGTCTTAGTGATAGCACTAGTAGCCTCAATCGCCAAGTGTGACCACATGATCACACTGAACTATTGCAATAGGTATTCCAAGAACTCTTGAGCTCCTAGCCAAAACCACACTACCTAATGGGCCACTTGCATATCTGGTGCATGGTGTT
The DNA here is from genome assembly GCA_015680685.1 of Gnetum montanum. Lineage (NCBI taxonomy): Eukaryota > Viridiplantae > Streptophyta > Gnetopsida > Gnetales > Gnetaceae > Gnetum > Gnetum montanum. Next base: position 295,364 of record MNCI01017154.1, on the reverse strand, counting down.
AGGTATAGGTTTGCTCATGCAACATGAGATGCTCATGATCTCAACCACTATAAAAATAGGCTTCAACAGTACCTTGTGGTTAACAAACAATAGGAAAGGCATTAGTATACATGTATAGAGGAAACATTTTGATATACACATTATAAATTATCAACATAAATTAGCAAAAATGTGATTTTGGCAATACATCCTAGGGCTTTACAAGTGTAAGATGTTGCTTAACTTATTCGATGAGCCTGGCACTCACTAGGGTATAGCACATTTTTATAAGCTTAGTGCTATGCTTTGCAAGTTTAGAATTGTGCATAATTAACAAAATTTTGGAAAACTTTTTACCAACTCTAAACTACCTTAGTGGAGAGTGTAGTCCCAAAATGAAAAAATTTTCACTAACTCTAGACAAACCTACTGGAGAAAGTAATCCCAAAAAAATAGGCATTTAGCAAACACACAGTTGGTAAACACTTGGCAAAATAGGAATTTTGACAAACACTTAGCAAACTACACTCAGACTGCATAGAAGGCATAGCCCCACAGCCATGAAGACCATACTCTCCCCACAGTGCCACACTTGTCACACCCAAATGGATTCCACCTTACCTCTACCACCATGGCAAGCCATGCCTTTTCCATTGCCCAAAAAAAGCAAAAGAAAAATGGCATAGATCATGGTCATGCTGCAATGTGCAACAATAGCTGTAGTCCCTACAACTAGCTACAACGCATGACAAGCATAGCCCCATGATCCTTGTGGATGTACTGTGATGCACAACCCATAAGACTTCAAGCCCCACATCACCATTAACATAAAAAAATGTAGGGATAGACCCCCACCTCACTTCCTACACTTGTAATAGGTTGTCGCTAGCCATTGTGAGAGCCCTAGCATCCTCTAAAACTATGGCCCTCATGGCCACACCATAGTGCATGATGTCTTGTAGCCCTAAGCCCCCGCATTGCCTAAAAGGAGAAAAAAGAGGAGCAAAAGTGAACAACGCACATTGACAACTACGGTTCCTTGGGACTACATTGCAGTGCATGGTTGTAGTCATGGCCCCTATGGCCACGCCATAGTGCATGGTGCGTAGGCCCTAACTTGATAAAAAATCAGAAAAATGGTAGAACCCTATCCTTGTAGTGTCATGCTAGGGTCCATGCTATTGCTAAAACCCAATACTAATCTCGGTTGCACCGTGCAAAGGGCGATGTGGCCATAACCCTTATGGCCATGCTGCATTGTGCAAAGTGTGGGGCACTAAGCTCCATGCCAAAGAAGAAAAGCTCAAACCCCATGCTCGATAATAAAAAAAGGAAAATAGGAGAAGAAGAAAGATGATGCATGATGGCAGCCATAGCCCTTTTGTGGCCATGCCATATCCCGAAATGATGGCTATGGTCCCCCATAGCTAAGCTACGGTGCATCATGCATGGGACCCTAAGGTACACACATCCCTAAGTCCCTACACATCTCAAAATCCAAAAATCCTACATAGTCTTGAAACCCTATGCACAACCCTAGCTCCCACCACCATGTACCACCATGGATAGTGCATAGCCATGACCACCACTACCATGCCAAGGAAAGCAAGGCAACACATAGAACTATGCTCCAAGTACACCTAGAAAAAACCAAAAAAAAAGAACATAAAAATGAAGGCAAGGGGGAGAGAGTAATTAGTGTACCTAGCTAATGAAAATGGCCTCTTCTCCTACACATGATCCTGTGGCAAGTGTTTTAGTGTCCTCTCCCCCTCAAAAATGTTCACCAGTCCTGGGTGTAAGAATTCACTCTGGAACATCATATTCCCCCAACTATGCTCTCCACTAACAGTTATGGTTGAAGTAGCAGTGAGAGTACACTCCCAACGTTGCAGTGAAGTGGCAAAAAATGACAACTTACCATGGTAAAATTTCACCTCTACATCCTCCTGGGGTCATTTAATGATCCACCAACCTAGAACTATGCTCACCATCAAATGCCTGATGGAGAGCATAGTTGGGTGATAGTGTAGTCAACCATACTTAGTGTAAAACCATAATTGTTTCACTACCCTACAAATGCATGAGTTAGTGCCACTCTCAAGCATGACCGACCCTCCATAGAATGGCATGTGTAGTGCATCCATGTCATGCTAAGGCCTAAAACTGATGCAAACATGTTTACCTCCCATAGAAATTTGCATGCATACTTAACCAAATTTCATTGGATTACTTTTCTCATTCATGCATTATTATTAACTTTGTCAAATAGGTGCCGCTTGAGGTTTTTCTGGTTCATTTTGCAAGAACACGACATGGCTATGCAAGAGTAGATCTTCTCACCTTTTCCCCTCATAGGGCCTTACGACGATATTAAGTAATGCATTGACCTCATTGCCTAGACCTCGAGCCTATAGCCTACAATGACTACATAGCATTTGTAAAAGCACCACTAGACTAGCCCAACCATCTAGTTAAGGCTCTTGACCTAGAAGTAGGGGACATTGCAGAGGATCACCTTATCGAAATCCCTATGGCAACACATAATGGTCAGGCAACAACACTAAAACTAAGTTCCTCGCTTAAACCCTAGTATGCTTAGGACATCACTAGAGTGCTTAATGATAATATCCAAGTGTGTGCATGGTCATACGAGGACATATTGGGCCTAGATCCCTAGCTAGTCTAGCACAACATCATCCTTGATCCTTGCATCAAGACAGTTCAATAAAAAGCATTCAAGGTTAGACCTGAGGTGGCATTGGCAATTTGTGATGAGATCACCAAGCTTTATAAAGCTAGTTTCATCTAGGTTGTTGACTATGAGGACTGGGTCACCAACATTATAGTTGTGCCTAAGAAAAATAGAATTATATTTATTTGCATAGAATTGCAAGACCTAAGCAAGGAAAGAATCAAAGAAAACTTCCCATTGCCCAGTATTGATCAATTAATTAATACCATGGTTGGACATGCCTTGTTGTCCTTCATGGATGAGTTCTTAGGTTACAACTAGATTAGGATCAACACTAACCACCAACTTAGTACAACCTTCATGACCTCCTAGGATAATTGTTGCTACACAATGATGCCTTTTGGGCTAAAGAACATAGAATCAACATACCAATGAGCAATGACATACATCTATATGACTACATGATGATTTTTCTCAACAGCTACATAGATGATATAGCAATTAATTCCAAAATGATCCACAACCACAAAAATGACTTAGACTTAGTACTTAAACATTGTCTAAAACATAAGCTTATGCTAAACCCCTAGAAGTGTGTTTTTAACATGAGAACGAGTAGGATGCTTAGCTTTTTGTAGCATCCAAAATAGGTATACATGTAGATCCTGACAAGGTTAAGGCTATAACCAACTTAGCACCACTAGATAACCTTAAGGAGCTATGAGGATTGTAGGGTAGACTACAATTCATACATAGGTTTATCACCCAGTTAACCAATAAGTTACAACCAATGTAACATTTTCTCAAGAAAGTAGTCCACTTTGAGTGGATAGCTTAGAGACAAAAAGTGTTCAACAACATTAAGGAAGAGCTAGCAAAACTACCTATGGTTCACCCTTTGTAAGGAGATAAGCCTTTTTACATCTACCTTGCCACTTGTAACACATTCATCACTTCTCTGCTTTGCCAAAAGTGGGATGATGGCACAATAGCTTCATTCTACTACCTAAGTCATGCATTAATAGCCCACAAAATGAGATATAATGATGTGAAGAAGTATTGCCTTATCCTAGTCTTCTCACTAAAGAAATGGAGACATTACCTCTTCTGTAGTGAGGTTAACATCAATTACAAGAACAATGTACTCCGAGCTATAACAATGAATATTTATGAAAGTAGTCACATTACATGATGGAAAGTAATAATAGTGGATTTTGACCTGTATTATGTCACAAAAGCCTCAATGAAAGGTCAAGCTATGGCCGCACAACTCATAGCTTCACCAGTAGATGATCAAGCTACCATAGAACCTGAGTTTATAGACAAGCATGTTAACAGTATTAGCTAAGTACCTAATAACTATGAGGAACTCCTACATCTCAATGGAGCTTCAACGTCTCAAGGGGGTAGAACCACTACTATTATCACATATCACTCTAGGGAGATCTGACCCTTCACATATCATTTTGCATTTCCTTGCACTAACAATGTGGTGGAGTACGAAGGTCTTCTCTGAGGCACCCTTGTAGCACATGACCTAGGAATCCAATGCATAGTGATTTGAGGTGACTCACAATTAGTGGTCAATTAGGTAACAAAAGTCTATGCCTGTAAAGCACAACATTTACAACCTTACTGTGACCTGGAAAAACATTTTCTCCAACACGTTACAATTACTAATGTCAAGCATGTCCTCCAAAATGAAAATGCCATTGCAAATGCACTTGCAACATTAGCCCTTAGCATAGTGCCTAGCCTATTCAATGCATTGCCAACCTTGGTGATGGATTGCACTATACCTATCATGCAAATCATCAAGGTTGCATCCATAGCCATAATTAGCACCACCCACAAAAAAGAGTGCTACAAAAATATCAAGGTGAACCTTCTAAAAGGTGACCCCCCTGCAACACTTAACTACTGCTCAAAAAGATGTAGTACACAAACATTCATGGTAGTACGTCATTGTAGGTGATAACACACTATGTCATATATCCTATGATGGCATACTATTAACTTGCATAAGCGAAAGCAAAGCAAAAATAATCATTGAGAAAGTTCATGAAGGATTGTGTAGAGGTCACATAGCATTTAGGGCAATGGTAGTAATATTAGACAGTTAGGCTACTATTGGCCTTACATAGAGAGTAGTTGCATCTTGAAAGTTAAGACATGTAACACTTATTAGTGGCATAGAAATTTAATGCACATGCCACCAATTGAATTTTTCACAACACAAATCATGTGGTCATTCCAACGCTGGGGCCTGGACATCATTAGAGCCATCATGCCTAAGTCCCCTACAAAGCATAGCTTCATAATAACTACAACAAAATATTTTACCAAGTGGGTTGAAGTTATTCCCCTTAGGAAGATGGCATCAAAAAAGGTTTTCTATTTTGTGTTAGACAATATAGTAATCCATTTTTTCTTGCCCATGATCATAGTGATGGATAATTAACCACAATTTGGTAGCACCAAAACCAAAGCGTTTTGTGAGCACTTCAGCATCAAGCATTCCTTGTCATTGCCATAGTACACTCAGGAAAATAACCAAGCAAAGGCCACCAACAAGGTTATCATTAGCCTCCTTAAGAAAATGCTAAGAAACAACAAATGACAATGGCATGAGCAACTAGTCTATGCACTTTGGACCTACTACATGATGCATCAAATAGTAATAGGTATGATGGCTTATAGCCTCATCTACTAATCTAAAGCAATTTTGTTGCTTGAATTGTAGGTTCCTTCACTCCACATAATCCTCATAGACTTCATTAATGAAGGTTAGAACAATGAGTTGAAAACCATAGACCTTGACTTAATAGAGGAAGAGCACATGCATACACTTGATCTCATTGAGTGCTATCAAGAAAAGCCATAGTAAAAGCATCATCATAATCAACATCAAAGCATGACCAAAAGAGGGGACCTAATCCTCAAGGTCATTCATGAACTTGTGGATAAATTCTTAGCCAACTAGGAAGGGCCTTTCCTAGTCACTAAGGACTATGAAAATTGAGCATTCAAGCTTGCTGATCAAGATAGAAATGAATTTTTCAATCTAGTGAACCATTCGCACTTGAAGCCATAGTATATCTAACATGTAGCACTGCACATTAATCAAGCAAGGTAAGCAATCATCCACTACAATGTTAGACTAGCATAGAGGTTTTCTATGACTATAAACTAGCATAGCTCATATTTTGGTCATGATGTTAAATTAGCACAATGCGTCCACTAAGACTATAAACTTGTAGTCTACCATGACTTTAAATTAGTAGTCCATCATGACTCTGAAGTGGCACACCATGTCAACTAAGAAGTCAAACTAGCATAGAGTAGTCTGCTAGGACTATAAACTAGCATGACATGGTCTGCTAGGACCTTAAACTAGGCCAATGTTCTATTAGAACCTTAAACTAGTAAAGCCATGGTCTACTAAGACCTTAAATTGGGTTCATGATCATTCACTAATAACATTTTCCATCCTTCTGCAAGCAAGTAAGCAAGCATAACCCTTGTCCTCCTTCTACATCAAGTAAGTGAGCACACTACTAACTTGTGTAACCTATGTACTAAAATTTCCTCCTACATTTTATCACTTGGGATCCAATTGCACTTATTTCTTATGTTGTTTTCTTGCCTCAGAGTTGTGTTTGTAGGATGAAGCCCTAGACAATTGTGTAAAGGTGCATCTCATCATAGTAGCAAGTCACCACATCACTGTAATATGCCTAATTGGACTAATGTAATGTCTCATCCCTTCTTAAGGGTGAAAACAATTGTAAACAATGTAATTAACCATATAATGAAGGGGCACCTCGTTATGAGGATTTATGACTATTTAAGTATCCCTTGGGAAAGGGTTTGACCTATGCTATTTAAGGTCATGGTTAGAGTTCATGCTAGCATGGAGTTATGGAGCCTAGAGAGGCGAGTAACAGGAGCTAGGTGAAGTGGGATAAAAAGGGACTGATCACCCCTTTGGTAGGATAGCCTAACCATGGTGGCAGTGCTGGATTGCCTCTAACGCTTAAGTGGCATATGAAGACAACCCAAAAGGGTGTTATAGTACTCTCTTCCATTAATATAATTTTTCCATTTTTCCTTGATTAATTATTTAGTATTAATTAATTATTTAAGTTTTTATAATATTTTTGATATATTATCCACAATGAATATAATAAATTAGGTATTTGTATTTTTACGACATCCGAGAATGAGATGTCACATTTGGTATTAGAGCAAACCATGATTCAGAAACCAAAGTGGAAGAAAAAACTTATTTTATTATTATCATAAAACACAAGTACATTTAAGAAAAAATAGAACATGGAGGAATATATTTTTTTATTTTATAATCAAGAGGAATGTAGCGACTGAAAATGTTGGTGGTTGGAACACTGAGAGGTTGCTGGGTGTATAGTTTAACCTCGGATCTATGTGAGGGCTGTGTTGGGGAGAAATAAAAATGGGATGCCCTGAATAGTCTGGTCAATCAGATAGGGACTTAATAGGTGTAACTTAACCTTTCGTAAACATTTGTTTTAGAAGCAACGTATGCAAGTGAAGCGATGATCAACAAATGCAAGAAAATAAAAATAGTGCAAAACACGATGATAGTAGACAAAGAATAAAAGAGACTTGGGTGAGAAAATGCACTACCCCAAGATGGTAGATCTTATCTTTGTTTTGTTGAAAAGCATACAACTAAATATGCAACATTAGAATGGTGCAGCTTACAATAGAGCAGTATGGTCATATGTCCCTGAACTATAGCCAATAGCTTGCTACTCGGGATTCTTGTGCTTTCCAATTTGCTCACCAAAGTGCCAAAATGCTACACCTATAGAAGGATTTTTGGAGTCAACCCTAATGCTCAAAGTTAACCAAAATGCTAAAAATGCCAACTATGCTCTCCAAAAGCCAACCCCTTGAACATTGTTCACAGGGGTATTTATAGGGCCAGGAGTAGGAGAAAAATGTGGTCTAGATTCCACGTGTCCTAGGCCTCACAAGGTGCAAACATGGCTATGCTATGAAGGTGTGTGATGCTGGATGTAAACATTATTACGCTATGATCACATTGCTGAAACTTCATATGCCAAAATCTAGAAAGCATACCAACAATGAAAGCAAAATGAAGCCTATGCTCTAGGACTACATCTTCCTTACTCTTGTGAGTAGGGTCAAGCATAGGAACAATTTTGGCAATTGATAGGGATATGAAAAATGAAGCAAAATTGCTAATTTTGTTCACTAAAGAGATGCCAGGGTGAGAATGATCATTGCCAAAAAATTTTAGAGCTAACTGAAAACATCTTGATGCCTCCATGTAAGTGTTATATTACTTACACTGTCCATCATGTTGGCATAGCGTAAGTAACTACACACTACGTTGTGCTACGCTACATAGCATAGCATAGCGTAGTCGTTGGTCTTGAAAGGAGTCTTACCTAGAAGTTGAGAGCATCTGTCTGAGGCTTAGTCAGGTAAGTAACTGCAACTTTCTCTTACATGCTAAAAAGCCTTTGAACCTACAGAGTTCATACTTGGGCAATTCTATTGTTTTGCACCCTCACTACGCTATGCTACGCTATGTAGTGTAGCATAATGTAGAAACCAATGCGCCATGCATCCTTGTTTAATCTGGAATGTTTTATCAAGAATCTTTGCTTGAGGCATGAGGGCTAACTAGGATAGGGAGTTTTGGAGGCTGAAACATTGCCAAGTATGATTCTCTTGCTGGAGTCACTTGGTAGAGGGGCCTTTGTGTGTTCTGTCCTTGCTACACTATGCTATGCTACATAGCACCTAGTGTTGGCCGAATCCTAACTCATTTTCACTAGCATTTTATCATAGGATGTTTGTCATGTCTTGGTGTGTCAGCAGAGCAGGGGCAAGTGCTGTTACTCAATCGGAGTTACTCAAGTAGGAGTGTTGTCGAAGTATATCCCTGCTACACTATGCTACACTACGTAGTGTATCACAGCATAGCATTTAGATTGAGATAATGCTTGACAAAATTCACCAAATTCTGTTGTGCCATATCACTCACACTTCAAGGATGAAAAAGGGAAAATGATTTGGAAGACTAGCTTGTTACTAATTTGCATCTTGGACATCAGATTGGTTTCCTCGAGGCTTGCTATGCTATGCAGTGTAGCATAGCATAGCATATTTTTCCATTAGAAAATTTGCCAAATTTTTTACCTCATCCTGAACACTTTCAGCAACTCCTAACATGGTCCCTGGGTAGACTATCAGTCTAGTCAATTGTCCAATTGGGTAGGCTAGAGAGTCCAGTAGGCCTATCAGCCTAGGCAAAAGAAGACTTGCCGAACTATGCAGTCTATCCTCAGTGCCTACATTTTCTGGGCAGTCCATCATGGCACTGCATTTTTGGAAGTCTTTACCCAAATTTCAAGACTCATCAAGGTCCTAAAATTTTATGGTGTTTCAATGGCCCCTCTTTATTGATGTCTAGAGGACCTGCTTGAGAGACATCGACAAAGAATACGAAACACCATGAAAAATAGAACACTAACATTTCTCTCTAGTGGTTGCTTAGATGTCGCTTTGCTACATTTGGGAGTACTGGAAGAGTCATGTAGGGAAAAGGAGCAAAGGATGGATTTGGGGGAGAAAAAGATGTAACAGAGCGTGATCCCTCGTTGAAGTGCTTGTGAAGGAGTCGGCACACATGGGCATCTTTCTTTCACTGGCCTTCAACCTCTCATCGGAGTGCTTAAAGATGGTCATTCTGAAATAGCTGCGGTGCCATTTTTTTTAGGTACATTTTTTGATTATTTTTTCTCTTTTACATTTTTGTGCTTTTCTTCTACTGTTTAGTCACATTTACTTGCAAACAACCTTGTTGTTGCAAGACAGGTGTTTCCTCCCTGAGATGAGTTTTGTTACATCCATGTGGGGCTTTGACATGCTAACAGATGCTTCCCATGTGGTGAGTTGCATTACGTGCATCATGGACTTGACGGTTGGGCATTTGGGAAGGCTTTATATGAATCAGAAAAGCTTGTAAAAGAGATGTGAAAAACTACAAGTATGAGAGATGAGGTTAAGAGGGTTAAGAGGGAGGGCGGGATGTGCATTGCCAAGTAGCCAAGCTAGTCTAAGCAATTGCTTCAAAATTATGTAGTGTCCTACTCTCCTGGTGAAATGCATCTCTAAACAATGCCACCTTGGCTTGTATCCTACAAACACAATAGAGAGAAAACCAGGAAAATGTAACCATGAAATGAAGTGAGGCCAATGTCTCGCTTGCTTTAAACATTGCTGGAGTGATGAGCATTGTTATTGAGGCATCCAGTGTCCAAAGAAGGAAAGCCAACAAGAGTTCTGGTAGTGGAAGACTGAAGAGGTTGGCACTAAAGAGGCTAGGAGCAATGGTGATGCAAGTGCTCAGGATTCCTCATCCAAGGAAAACATCATGTAGTCCAGCTACAAGGCGAGAAGCCTAATAGTTGAATAGCTCTTGGACTAAGATGATGGCAAGGGATGGAGGATAGAAACTTTGTGGCTGGGTCACAATAGTGCTGGAACTCCAGCAGCAGGTGCTGATGGTAAGAGCTACTACTAGGATGAGTGGCGATGGTAGCGGTAGCTCCAGAAAGTTAGCAAGATGTTAGATGACATCTTTGAAAGGTCAGCAAGATGCCAAGGATAGTGATGCTGCATGTGTTCCAGAGGGTGTTTCCTTAGCGACATGAACTACATTCTAGAACTACAATGTCTCACCTTGTGTTGTCAAGAAAGTTGGCATTGTGCATGCTCACTTGTTTGTAGGGTCGTGGATGTTGTGCTAGTCAGTGTTGAAGTACGAACCCAGTTTAAGATCTTGGTAGACTATTAGATGTGCTAGTTTAATGTGCTAGCATACCGTTGTGCTAGTTTAATGTCGTAGCAGATGATGGATGGGCCAATTTAAGGTCATAGTGGACTAATGTGCCAGTTTAAGGTCATGGCAGACTGTTGTGCTAGTTTATTATCATAACAAATGGTGGATAGCCAATTTAAGGTCGTAGCAGACTGTACTGTGGATGCCAGTTTTATGTCATGGCCCAAAGATGTGTTGTGCTAGTTTAATGTCATAGCAGATGTTCTGTGCTAGTTTTACATCATAGCAGATGTTCTTTGCTAGTTTTACATTGTAGCCGACGATGGTGATTACCTTGCTTTATTAGATGTAGTATGGATTAAGGTACAAGTGCTTCATGGGATTTGCAAATTCATTGCCATCCATATCAGCCAGCTTGAAGGCCCCGTTCTCGTAGGCTTTGGTGACTATGAATGGGCCTTCCCAGTTTGCTGAGAACTTGTTTACATGTTCAGAAATAGTCTTGAGGACTAGGACCCCTTTTTTAATTGACCGTTGATGTAGATTTTAATGGTGCTTTTGCTGTTACTTATGCTGGTACCATTCAATGCGATCAAGTGTTTAGGCATGCTCCTCCTCTACAAAGTCAAGGTCAATGATCCTTGACTCATTATTCTGGGCCTGATTCACGATGCTTGAAAGGATCATTTGCAATGATGGTACCTTTAATTCAAGAGGTAACACTGCTTTAGATTTGTAAACAAGGCTATAAGGTATTTTACCTATAGTTGTTCAACACATCATGCGGTAAGCTCACAACACGTAGAGGATTTGATCATGCCATTACCTCTTGTTGCTACTAAGCATATTTTTGAGTAAGTTGATGATGTCCTTATTTGTTGCCTCTGCTTGACCATTTACCTGTGCGTATTCAATTGATGAAAACAAGTGCTTGATGCCAAGGTTTTCACAAAAGGTTTTGGTTTCCACGCTACTAAACTGTGGTCCATTGTTTGTCACAATAGTCATGGGAAGATCAAACCTTGTTACTATGTTGTGTAGGATAAAGTGGCAAACCTATTGAGGTGTAGTCTTCCTTAGTGGAATAGCCTCCATCCACTTTGTAAAGTACTTGGTGGCAATGATGATGAAGTTGTGTTCTGCGGAAGACTTAGGCATGATGGGTCCTATGATGTCTAGTCCCCGATGTTGGAATGACCACGTAATCTATGTAGGGTGCAAATCAGTAGGTGATACATGTATAATAGTTGCATGGCATTGGCATGTATCACACATCCTAACTTTGGCAAGGCAATCTCGTTCTATGCAAGGTTAGTACTATCCTAGGCATCTAATTTTCACTACCATAGCCTTGGGTGCTATGTGTCCTTTACATAGTCCCTTATAGACTTCATTAATGATTTTCTATGCTTGTTCCCCACCAACAAAAGTTAGTAATATGCCATCAAAGGAGCATTTGCATAATTTCTTATCTCCTACAAGGACATACTTCTGTGCTCGCTTTTGGATTGCATCCTTTTGAGCATATGTTAAGCCATGCAGGGGTTCGTTGTGTTGAAGGTAAGCTATAATGTTAGCATACCACACTTGAATATCGGTCATACTGATAGTTGCGATGTGTATCACTTGGGTAATAGGGTCTGTGCATTCTATTATCAAAGTGGGTAAAGTTGCAAATAGGTGGGATGGAAGATTCAATGCTAACATAGCTAAGGCATCTGCTACGGTGTTCTCGTTACAAGGCACGTGTTGGATGTCTATTGTTGTAAATTGTTTTAGCAAACTCTTAGCCAAGTCGCAATAAGGCTATAAGTGTGAAGCTTTATAGGCATAGACTTTGGTAATCTAGTTGACAACGAGTTGGGAATCGGCTCAGATTTCCAAATGTTGAATCTTTAGTTCTTGAGCTACTAAGAAGCCCCTGAGGAGTCCTTCGTACTTAGCTACAATGTTCATACAAAGGAACGTAAAGCGGTAAGCAAAAGGTTGAATATCCCTAGAGGGGAATGTAATGACTATAGTAGCACTACTACGTCATGTAGTTGAGGCACCGTTGAAATGCAAAGTAGCTTCAAAGTCAGATGGTATAGGGCTTGTGCTATTGATGTGTTCGTCAGGGAATTCAAGCTCTATTATTGCCTGATCATCAATGGGTGAGGTTGTGAGTTGTGTAGCTATTACTTTTCCCTTTGTCAATGATTGAGCAACATAATGCAAATCGAATTCTACTATTATAGCTTTCCATCGGGTTATTCTTCTACTCTCGTACAAGTTCGTTATGATAGCCTGAAGTATGTTGCTCTTGCATATGATGTTAACCTTGCTAAAAAATAGGTAATGTCTCCACTTTTTCAGCATGAATACTAGAGCAAGACAATTTCTTTCTACTTTGTTATACTTTGCCTCATAAGATATTTGTGCATGGCTCAAGTAATAAACTAGGATTTCAGAGCCCTCATCCTTCTTCTAACGTAACAATGCTGCAATAGATGTGTCTAAAGTCACAAGGTAGATGTAGAAAGGCTTATCCATCTATGGTGGATAAATAGTTGGGAGGTGCAAAAGCTCTTTCTTTAGGTTATCGAAGGCTTGTTGACATTGTTTTTTCCACTTGAAGTTGACCCCCTTCTTTAGCAACTATTGCATGGGGTGTAACTTGTCGATCAACCTTACGATAAACCTCCAGATAAACTATACTCTACCTTGCAACCCATGTATATCTTTAAGGTTCGTAGGTGGTGCTAAGTTGACGATGGCCCTTACCTTGTAGAGGTCCACTCGTATCCCTGGCTTTGATACTACAAACCCTAGCATGCATCCAGTTTTAATTCTGAAAACACATTTCCTTGGGTTGAGACACAAGTCATGCCTATGAAAATGATTGATGACTACATCTAGATCATTGGGATGATCAATAGTCCCTTAGACTTGTCCGCTATGTCATCCACGTAATCATTTAGTCTCTTCAAGAGGTAGTCGCTAAAAATGTATGTCATGGCTCATTGATAGGTTGCTCCGGTGTTTTTGAGTCCAAAAGGCATCATGGTGTAACAAAAGGTTTCCCAATGGGTCATGAAAGTAGTTGTTAACTGATGCTCTAGGTTAATGCAAATCTAGTTGTAACCTGAGAACCCATCCATAGAGGATAATAAGGCATGACCAGCCATAGTATCTATAAGTTGATCATTACTTGGTAATGGGAAATCATCTTTAATCATTGCTTTGTTTAGATCTCGAAAGTCTATACAAATTCGTATACGTCACGTTTTCTTAGAAACTACAATGATGTTTGACACCCACTCTGAGTAATCGACTGCACGAATGAAACCAGCTTGATACATCTTGGTGATTTCACCATGTACAGCTAGTGTGATTTACTATTTGATTTTTCGAGCCTTTTTCTTGATTGCCTTGACACGTGGGTCTAAGACAATGTTATGTTGTATGAGTTGCGAGTCTAAGCCCGACATGTCTTCATAGGACCATGCAAACACTTTGACATTACCTTGGAGAACTCTAGATATGTCCTTTTGCATTTTTGGATCTAGGAGGGAGCTAATTTTTAATGTCTTTATTCCCCCTAGATGTAGTTATAGGTGTTTCAATGAGAGGGTCCTCAGTCACATCCCCGTCCTCTAAGTCTAAGGCTTGGAACAAATGTTCAAGCTAATCTAGGGATGTTTCCAGGGATGCTACAGTGTTTTTTGTAGATGATTCTGAGTCTATTTATTCTAGGTCTAGGTGTCTTGTGAGCTTGCCATGAGGACCTGTCAAGGTTAAAAGCGAATGAAGATTACCATGCATGGACATTTTTGTTAAACCTACCACAATAAGAAAAAAGAACAAGTCAAGTGATACCTATTTATAGTAACAACATGTAATGAATGTTTATAAATCAATAATGAAACATGAAATAATTTTCAACTACTACGCAAAGTTTGCAAGTTGTCAGTTTAAGGTCTTAGCAAACCATAATTATGCACGACCTGTACATCAGAATTGCTAGTTTAAGATCTTAGGAGACCATTAATGGATTTGAAAATGCAAGGGGCATTAACTTTGCTAGTTTAAGGTCATAGCGGACCGTCATTAGGCTACATTGTAGGTTAGTATCCCACATAAATCAGAATCGCCAGTTTAAGGTCTTAGTGGACCATTGCTAGGTTGAATTGTAGGTCAGAATTGCTAGTTTAAGGTCTTTGTGGACTGTTACTGGGTAGAATTAAAAGTTAAGATTTCTAGTTTAGGGTCTTTGCGGATCATGGTGAGGTAGGTTTTGTAAAGATAAAGTAACAAGATGGGGCAAAATTTTCGATGGGCCTACCTATTATGCTACAGATAATCGCTACACTATGGTGGGGCCATGATGTAATAGTGCTATGCTATAGGGGGCATCCCGCATTAATCGAAACATGAAAGTGGTAAGTATTCTACCACGTCGGCTATAAATAGGGGTTTAACCCTTGGTAAACTTGTCATTTTCATTGTCAGATCTCACACCTAGAGCATAGAGCGGTCAAAGAGAGAGAGTGCAACAAGCATAGCGTAGCAGTTGGCAAAGATAATTCACAAGTAAGACAATGGCACCGAAAGGTGAACGCAAACATAGAGGGCTTGCCAAGGTAGACAAGGTGAAGGACACTCTAGGATGCCTCTCCAAGGCATGCATTGAGATGTCACAAGAGGCTCTATTAGCTTGGTAAGTCACTACGCTATCCTCATTATCTTTAGATGAATAGGATCAGATTGTTGTTGCCATTATTGTGGTGGAGTTTGCATCTATTGCTAATTTTTTTGTTGTCATTTTTGCCGCTACACTATTGGTTTCGCTAGTTGGCCACAACAGCCATACGGATGCTATGCTATGGCTACATACAGTATCACCTTAGCTGCCATTGTTAAGAATGATGACTGCATTGTCACAGGGGTTTTGGTGATTCTAGGTGGCGTAGTGCATGCTTGGTGTAATGTACCACCCTTGGAGGGATTTAGTTATTTGCAAAATTTTTTTATGGCAGCATGATGCATGTTTAGCGTAGTGTAGCGTGAGCTATTTCATGTGGTAAGGTAGGGTTGGGATGGCAGGGCATTGTGGATTCCCTCTCATCTGTGCAGTTAGACTGTAAGGTTGTCATTGTTACACTACTTTGCTTATGCTGTGAGGCCCATAGGTTGATATGTTAGCAATCTTTCATATTGCTACACTGTCAAACTTGCGGTGTTGCTATGTTGTTAAATTTACTATTTTGTCAAGTTTGCTATGCCGCGACACCAGCTACAGTACTCTGCTTGTTATACATTATGCTAGACTTAACCGTTATGCTACGCTACTCCCAACTCTTTTTAGTACACTACATGCAATGTTTACCTTCGTTCATTGGGGGACTCCTTGGTTGGTACTTTGATCACAAAAGGTATCTTTGGTGCTCTAGGTGGCATCTTGATGATGATGGGAGGCCTCTTGCTCGTGGAGGCGGAGGGGATTATTGCCTTGCTGGGAGGCACATGGATGACAAAAGGTTGCCGCACAGGTTTAGGCTTACAATCTATGCCAATGGAGTTTATGACATAGGAGGCATCGTCCATGCTGGGTTGATTCAGGGTGTTGACGTTTAGTTGGCCCTGTTCTATCATTGCTTGTAGATCATCCTGTAACACACGGCAAGTGTCAGAGTTATGACTAGACATCTGGTGGTAGTGACAAAATTGGTCTAACTTGAAATGTCGTGGAACCAGGGGCTCATTTGGTGCTACTAAGGTGGGGTTCCTCAGTAGCTCACAATACCTATCGTGTCGGTGGTGAGCATTCTCCACTATGTGTTTGTATTGGATTTTCTTGGATTTAAGGAGTTGCTCTAGTAGTTCAGAGGGTCACATGGGTAGCAGCATATACTTAGAGTAATCCTTGCACTGAAAGTTGGACCTTGGGGTGGCCCTTGTCGTTGCAGGCATATTGGTACTGGTGTTTGTTTTTCTTGTGCTTGCGACTACAGTTTCCATTGTTGTCTGTTGTTTGACAATGTGTTGGTTCTTGTAAGCCACATAGGCGGGTTCATTGCTAGTTTGTGTAGCTTGTTCAATATTTTTGATCTATGTGAAGGCTTGGCTCAACGGTTGAGCACTTAGTTAGTACATTTTTGACTTAATGAAGTCATTCACGGCTCCCTTTAGAATTGTAAGCAAATACGTTTCAAGGATGGGCTCATGAAGTTCATTAAGGATTGTGCTCCATCGTTGAATGAACTTCTGCACAGGCTCTAGTGGTGCTTGTTTTACCTGTATTAGAGTGTCTAGTATTGCTTTAGGCTTTAGGTTGTATTTAAACCTGGTAACGAATTGGTGTAAGAGATCATCCAATGAGGATATGGAGTTACGAGGCAAGGCTCGGTACCAGTCTAAGGCTACGCCCATTAAGGACATAGCGAACACGCGCAAGATTACGTGGGGCCAAGCTTGAAGCAATAAAGTTTCTGATTGAAACATGACTAAGTGAGCATTCAGATCTCCCTTCCCATTGTACTTGGTTAACTATGGTAGTGTGATTCCCTTGGGTAAAGCTAACGGTGACACTAAAGAGTTAATTGGATCATCATGGTAGAAGTCCAGTACTTTAATTGCTTCGGTGTTGGCAATTTTGGGGTGCTTTACCTCATTAGCTAACGCTTGCATCCATTGTTTTGCTTCTACCCACTCTTGAGTGGTAGGTAGATTAGTTGGTTGGGGAGATTGTTGGGTTGTCATTTGTTGCTGTGGAGCAACGTTCAAAGTTGTGGTTGCGGGGTGTGGCACATTGAAGTGAGTGGGTTGTTGAACAAGGGGTATGGTTCCTTACCTAGCCATAAAATGTGAAGTGACACCCTAGATGTGCAGGGCTCCATGTGTTTGCACATGTGGTATGTACTAGGTGGAGATGGACGTGGGTAATCTCTATTGGGATACCGGTGCTTGTGTGCTCGTTGAAACTTGGTGAGTGGCCATCTGTCCCATGCGAGGGTGGAATGATGGGTTCACGTAGGCATGGGGACTTAGGGTGTGGTATGAATCCTCAGGTTCAAATTGTGCTTCGAAGTGATTTACATCATGTTGGTTTTGGGGCTCCTCAGTGGGTTGCCATGTGTTTTGGATCCTTACCAGAAGGAGTTGAGAGATGAGTTGGTGGTGAGGCTCAAAAAGGGGGATGATGTCATGTACAGAGGGGACGAATTCATGACCTCCCATGTATATGCACTCGAAGTTTCGTTTTGCCTCCTGTTCTGTGGTGTCAAGGGGAAGGTTGGTCTAAATCTTCACATAGATAAAGTTGTATTGTTATTGTGTGAGGATTACGAAGATGCATGTGTTAGAGTTTTGAGATGACTCCATGGTGATGTGTGATGGGGCAGCATACGGGTTGGCTAACAAGTGCTAAGTGTTTTTCGGGCTAAGTGTTGTCAGCGTATACAGCGTAAACAGGAGAAAAAGTTTCTAGGTGTTGTTAGTGTATACAGTGTAAACAGGAGAAAAATTTTCTAAGTGTTGTCAGCGTATACAGCGTAAACAGGAGAAAAATTTTCTAAGTGTTGTTAGCATATACAGCGTAAACAGGAGAAAAAGTTTCTAAGTGTTGTTAGTGTATACAGTGTAAACAGGAGAAAAATTTTATAAGTGTTGTCAGCATATACAATGTAAATAGGAGAGAAATTTTCTAAGTGTTGTCAGCATATACAACGTAAATAGAAGAAAAATTTTCTAAGTGTTGTCAGTGTATACAGCGTATATAGGAGAAAAATTTTCTAAGTGTTGTCAGCGTATACAACGTAAATAAGAGAAAAATTTTCTAAGTGTTGTCAGCATATACAGCATAAACAGGAGAAAAATTTTCTAAGTGTTGTCAGTGTATACAGCGTAAATAGGAGAAAATTTGGCTAATTATTGGAACAGTGTATACTATAAAAATTAAAATTTTGGCCAAAACAAAATGGTAAAGATGAAGCGTATACAGGTGAACAGTGTATGAACGCTAGATGTGGTGCTGATCTAAGAGAGGAAAACGTAGATCTGCAATGTTTGAGCGTAGATCTGTAGTCATGGGACATAGATTTGCAATTGCACGACACAGATCTATAGTCACACGGTGCAGATTTGTAGTCACAAGGCACAGATCTGCAGTCACAAGGCGTAGATATGGGATCGCAAGATGCAGATCTACAATGTTTGAGCACAGATCTATAGTCATAGAGGGCAGATCTGTAGTCACAATGTGTAGATCTGTAGCAATGGGGTGTAGATCTAGAATGTAGAGAAGCATATCTATGTAGATCTAAGTGAAAGCATGCCCTTCTTCTAGAGCCATTTTTTGTACCATCCGAAATCATTGGTGCAAGGCTAGAATGAAACAAACACCAAGAGATCTCCGGAAGAAATACAGAAGACCCTACCTTCGCTTGAGGGCAAGCTGGAATGGACAAAGGTAGAGTGCCTTCAATGGTCCGCACATGGATCAAACGAGGACTTCCCCAATGTATGCACTTTGTAATGTGTTGGGTTATACGTAAATGATGCACATTAAAGGTAAACCGTAACGTTAACAGGCACAAAACGTAAATGGAAATGTAAACATAAATTGGAAAAATAAAGAAAATTTCAATAAATCTGGGTGAAATGTAAACTGTTTTGTATTGAAAAATGATTACAGTGTGCACTGATCAGAACGCAGTTGTGGATTGATCACAAGGTAGACATTTAGCCCCGGTGGATGATGATAGGTGTTGGAAGATGCAGGTTTTGGGGTTGCAGGGAAATGCAGCGCCCAAGTCTGATGCCCAGCATACAGAGCTTGATGCCTAGATTTGCTAAGTGTCCCAGATTCCAATTTTTATCTCCGTTCGTAAAAATTTCCAACCTTCATCTAGTGAAAAATCAGGGTTTTTATATGATCTTGGGTGTTAGATTCGGATCTGGAATGAGATGAGTGGCTGTGAGATGAGAAAAATTCAGATCGGGAGACAGGTGGATACGTTACAACTGTACAATGTGTAGCCCCGGTGGATGATCATAGGTGTTGGAAGATGTAGGTTTTGGGGTTGTAGGGAAATGCAGCGCCCAAGTCTGATGCCCAGCGTACAGAGCTTGATGCCTAGATTTGCTAAGTGTCCCAGATTCCAATTTTTGTCTCCGTTTGTAAAAATTTCCAACCTTCATCTAGTGAAAAATTAGGGTTTTTATATGATCTTGGGTGTTAGATTCGGATCTGGAATGAGATGAGTGGCTGTGAGATGAGAAAAATTTAGATCGGGAGACAGGTGGATACGTTACAACTGTACAACATGTACCAAGGTGTGCTCAGCGTAAACAGGTGAAAATGGCTTGTTGGAAGCCCAAAACTGAAGTTTTTGAAGCTTGTGACCATGTAGGATTGTTGCCCATGTCCTGAGGATTGATTTCATGCTGAAAACTTGGCCAAAAGTGCCTAATTTTCCCTGTTCTTGGTGGTATACGCTTGGCTATACGCTGGCCAGCGTATACAAGACTATACCCAACATATACACTTGAAAATGCATCATTTCAAGGTTAAAACTTTACTTTTAGGTGCCCTTGATGATGCTCAACAATTGCACTACCTCTAGGAGTCAATTTTAGGTGCAAATCTTGCTCTTTGGTGCTTGTTTTGGGCCATTTTTGGTGATATACACTGGGCTCTATGTTGGCCAGCGTATACCAAGGTGTGCCCAACGTATACACTTGAAAATGCATCATTTAGGACCCAAAATTGAATTTCAAGAGGTTGGGATCTATTGGGGACCTTGGGGAAGGTCATGGGAGGTCCAAATGCTCAATTCTTGCATGTTTTGGCTCATTTTTGGGGCCCAAAAGTTGCCATACACTGGCCTATACGCTGGCCAGCGTATAGCCCAGTGTGCAGAGTGTATACTTGGTCAAACCCAAGTATGTTGAATCCAAAACATGAAATTCTTGATGCCAGATGCTGATGTAGTCACCTCTGGATCGTGGGGAACTCTTTCTTATTCAATTATGCTCTGTTTGATGTTGTTTTTGAGGCTTTTAAGCTTGGTCATGCTAGGGACCAACATGACTTAGCCCAATTTCTGTCTACAAGTGTTAGCCAAAATTTTTGTGGTGTTTCATTATCCTTGGTAAACTCATCATTTTCGCCATAATAGTGTAGAGATTGCATTCTAAGCATAGAGCGATTATGTTAGCAAAGAGCAAGGTTGTGCAGCGTAGCAACTTAGGACGAGTTGGTAAGCAGAACGATGGCTCTAAAGAGGGAACGTAAAAGCAAGGCACTTGCTAAGGTTGATGAAGTGCAGGGGACCTTAGAATAGATGTCGCAAGCATGTATCAAGGTGCAAGAGGAGACACCATTGGCCCAATAGGCTGCTATGTTTTCTCTGTTTTCTTATGCCTCTGTCATTGTTTTTGTCTTTTTCTGTTTTTGCTTTTGCGATCTGTGCTTTCTATCATTACGTTGTCATTATTTTGGCCTTTACACCGTCGTTGTTGCCAATTTAGCCATAACAGATGTAAAGATGCTATGCTAAGAATGCATGCAAGGTCACCTAGACTGGCATCGTTGTGACTGCAATTACTGCAAAGGCTTGGCTGATTTTAGGCACTTAGTATGCAAATAGCATAGCGTACAATCCTTAGGAGGGTTTAGCCATATGTGTGATGTGATAGGGTAACACGTGTTTTTTCGTGATGCTATGTGAATCGTTGTGTTAGGCATAAGATTTTTCTTGGAACTAATGCAACAACCATTATTTGTTTAAAGACTTGTTTTAGGTTTTGTTGTTGCTATGCTAAGCAAGGTCTGCTACGCTATTGCCTTCTTGTATTTTGCTATGCTAGGTGCATGCAAATAATCATGCTATGCTAACTGTTAAATGCTAATTTTGCTACGCTATATTGAAACTTCACTCAGCCATGTTGTTAACATTTGCTATTGTGTTGTGCAGGATAGCGCTAAGGCCAATTTTGATTGTCCTAGAAATCGTAGGGGTCCTATGCTGCGTGTGCGAGCCAGTGGCCAATGTTCCTCCCCCCATGCACATGTGGGAGAGTAGGCGGTCTAGTTCTGGGAAGGAGAACAAGAGTTCCTGCAATTTCTCCTCCAATTCTTCAGTGTGATCGTTTGGTCAAACTTGGCGGAGGAGGTAGCAACCACCATAATAAAAACCCTATTTCCTGGGGAAAACCAAGGTATTCTATGATTTTTAATGGATGGAGCAATTAGCAGCGGGCAAGGAGAAGGGTCCAGTCAATGCCTCAAAAATTTGAGGTGTTTGGCGTGGATCTGGGAGATGCCCAAGTACAATTGCTACCACCTATACAACACTTTATTCATTGCACGTCACATGGGAATGTGCTTCCAAAACCCACCAGGAACCATTTATAGTGCCGATAGTTGAGTTTTTTGGTTATGTTCCACTATGTTATGCAATGTTTGCTATGCTAGCCAAATGTTAATAGTGTGTTTTTGTTACCAAGTTTTACATCAACGAGGATGGGGTTCATGATGATACTAATGTGTTGGCCNTTGGTTGATCTTCTACCATTCCCGTCACTGTTTAAACTTGGTAAGATAAATTGTGGTTTGTTGCATGTCTGAGTGTTGTTTTTGCATTGCTATTCATGCTTAACCTAACTTTTTTTATTTATTTATTTTTGCTTTTTTGCATTTTTTGTGTTTTTGTATTAACTGCTAAAGGGGAGAAGAAGCCCTAGGAAGTAACTATAATAACCTTTGTGAATCAGGAGGCCAACATCTACTTCAAGTACAGTGAGGTAGATGAGGGTCAACACTGGATACAAAGTAAAGCCTCGGAGTCGCTGATCAGGAACCTTTAAACTGCTGGGCTTATGGACTTGTTCCTAGCCCCAAATCCAAATGTCCCTGCCGCTAAGATGTTAGCCCTAGAAGACTTCTTTTCCAAAAAGGTGGACCACTTCTGCACTCGTGTACATGGTGTGCGAGTGGTCCTTGAAATCAATGACCAACTATTCGTAAACCTTTTCAATGTCCCTATTGATGGTGTCCCTGTAGGGTTAAAGACCAAGAGAGAGGTGAATCGTCAGAGGACATTGAGGAGTGGCTAGGATTTGCAAAAGGACATAAGGGGATCCTCATGGAAAAGGTTAAGTCAAAAGCAGCCAAAGGTGTTTACCCCATCTTCCATGCTCGTGCATTGCCCTAGCTGTTGTCCTAAGGAAAGATCCTTGGGATTGAGCAAGCTTGGGTTCTATGGGAGATTATGGAAGAGGGGGCATGTTATAACTAGGCACAACATCTATGCAGGGGCGTACAAGCTGAAATGATTGTGCTTCATAAGAAGCAGGAGTCTCATTTCAACGTGCACTACACCTTTTACATAGCCTGCTTGCGGTGTCTCGCAGAGTTCTTGGTAGTCCGTGAGAATGGAGTCTAGGTTTTGCCAGATCGTAACTAGATTTCCAAACCATGGATTTGCCAGATTCTCTGGACCACTCGAGCCCAAGATCCCCCAAAAGATATTGGGAAGTCGTTTTCCATGATGACTAAGGATCAGGTGGCCCACAAGTTTTGTGGCCAAGACAGCATGGGAGATGCACCCCCTATTGCTACATGTAGCGTATCACAGGAAAAACGTCTCATCGCTGAGATGGTGGCCATCAAGTTGCAGTGAAAGAGGCTCCATTCAAATGAGAAACTACCCCATACGGTAGGGGAAGGAGGGCCATCAGTATGCTTTAAGCTATGCAGGACATAGCCTCCCATCAGTAAATGCTCCTCAGTTTGTTTGTTTCTTCACCTTTTGATTGAATGCTTGCTACGCTATGCTACATTGAGTAGCGTAGCATAGCATAGCACTTTCTTTAAGTGAACCCTGTTTAAACTATAATGCTAACATGTTTTTTGTTGCCAAAGAAAGAAGAAGAAGAAGAAGAAGGTGAAGAAGAAGTATCAGCCCCCAAGTCGAGGGTAGAAAATAAAGACGCGAGGGGCCTAGTCATAAAGGAAAGGGCCCCAATCAAGAGAAAAAGAGCTTCTACCATGAAGGAAGAAAATCTTTTCATCAAGAAGAAGCCTCCTACTGAAGAGAAAGACCTTCTTGATGATGAAGAGGAGTCTCCTATGGATGAAGAGGATTTTGGTTCTTTGAAAAGAAAGGCATTGGCAAATAAAGAAGTAGCCCACATCAACTAGGAAGGGAATTCTATCAACGATCCCGTTAATGAATGCGGTTTAGCATCTGGGGAGAGGACAAGTGCTAAGGGTACTATCGTCATTTTTTAGCCAGAAAGAAGGAGAAATGCAATTAGATGTTGGTGAGTTTGACAATATATTCGATGACATGTCGATGGGCGATCCCCCCGTTATCACCCCCAAGGGTTTACTGGGTAGGAGCCCCTACACTATCATTTTTGTTGCTCACCACTTTACTACAGTCTACCTCAGTTTAACACATTTAGTTGCATGACAGACACCACTTCCAACATTGCAAGACCTCCCTTGGTTTGCCTGGAACCATGGGCCAAGACCCCCAACAAGCTTACCATCATGTAGGGGGTCGTTGACGACATGGTCAGCCATCTTAGATAGGTTGATCTTGAAGTGGGTAAGTGGAATGGCTACGCTAGGCATTTTGAAGTTACTATGCTAGGCCTATTAAATTTTTGACTTTGCTACGCTAATGTGATTGATGCATCTTTTATGTATTGCAACAACCTCTTGACTCAAATGGGACCCAAATTGGGTATTAAGAGGTGATGTCATGCCTACATTTCCACCCAAAGTAATCGAGGTGCCTTGTCGGATATATGACAAGGCTAGCAAATGTGCTTTGCACTCGACACACTCCTTGTGGAAGTGTAGGTGCATCAACGAGGACTTGTGGAAGTGGGTCCAAAGGATCGAGAAGGTGAAGGCTGAGTTGAGCACCAAGGAGGGAGATCTCAGATCTAGGAATGATTTCCTCCTAGCCTATGAAAACAATGATGGTATTTGGCACATGGATACCATAGATTACGATAGATATTGGACAGTTGTGTAGGGCAACAACGAGGCCACCTGAGAAATAATAGAATAGCGAATGCGAATGGACTTGTTGGCTCAAAAAACCAAGATTGGAAAGATTACAGTGCCAGGGTTTATGAGTGGGGGAAGTCCTAGAAGAACCATAAGCATATGTATAAGCTGGAACATGCCACCCACCGCAAACTATATTGGGATGCTTTAGTAAAGGTATTTACTCATGAAGCATTCCTGAACACCATTGGTGCTACTGAAGCCTATAACAAATTCATGGAGCAGGTGATGGTAACTGAATCTCTTGAACGAGAAGTGGATCTTCCCATAGGTGAGACCACCATTGCCTTCTTTTCTCCAGGACCACCAAGATGGACGGCCATTGAAAAGGAGAAATTTGTTGAAAATGCTAAACCAAGTGATAGGCACTAGCCCGATATCAATGAGGATGAGATCTGGGAATGCCTCAAGCTCGGGTTGGACAGCATACCCCTGGAGGCAAAAGCAGGATCATCTCGGGTTAGTCTCTTTCTGCTACGCAAAGGTTTTATGTTTTTCTAGTATTTATGTGTTCATCTAGCTAACTATTTCACTATTGCAATGCAGACTCTAGGTGAAGGTGCAAGGCCTGTTGAGAGCAGAGATGAAGAGGCAGGTGAAGGTGGTGCAGAGGAAGGGAATGCGGTAGGGGATGATGTAGGAGTAGATGATGCCGACGAAGATGATGCAGGTAAAGATAACCCATGAAAAAGTGGGATTTTTGGATTTTTTTGAAATTTTTAAATTCTTTTGAATTTTTGGCAAATGGTTGCAAACATTATTTATGTAGAACTATGGAATGAGAAATGAAAAATGAAATTTTGGCAAGTTTTGATGCTATGCTAGCTTATGTGTTATGTTTGTTATCTATGCAATTGGTTTTTTATGTTTATGTTTTGCTTTTGTCTTAGTTTTAGGCCATTTCGGGCCATCGCTAGTTTTAGGCCATTTCAAGCCGCAGATGTGAACGAAAGATATGTTAATGATTAAAAAGAAAAAGTGAGTTGGTGACGCTAGCGTAGATGGATAGATGCCAGGTGATTGAGTAATAATTGTATAATGGGTGTTAATTGGGTAATAAGTAGTGGGGTTGCTATGCTATGTGTAACTACTTCTTGACCCATCATGGATTGGGTGAGGCATAGGAACGAGATGCTTTTCCATGACCCTCACCTATATTGTTGTCCTCCACTTGGAAGGGCAACTCCACCCATGCATTTTCATTTTTTGATCCAGCATGTTGAGCTGGTCCTTTTGTCGAACGGTTAGTTACAGAGACAGGCACTTCATTCTCAGAAGTTATTACCTCTGAGCCCTATTCCATATCTATGTTATTGATAGCTTGTGTTGCTACCTCATCACCATGGATTGCCACCTCCTTGCCTGCATAGGGTAGATGGATCTCCTAATGTATGGGTGAAGAGATAGCCCTAAGTTACACTAACCATGACCTCCCCAAGATCAGGTTAAACCCGAGCATCTCTTCAACCACGATGAACATTGCATTTTTGGGGAACTGGTCCCCTGCCACGAAGTCAATGTGGACCGTGCCTTTTACCATGACCCATGTCCCATTAAATGAATTTAGCCATGATGTTGTTGTGGGTCTGATGTGGTCAACCAGACCCAACTTATCCATGATAGGGAAAGGGATGACATTTGTAGCAGCCGCATCATCGACGTGTACCCTTCGGATCTTATGTTGGCCAACCCGAATTGTGATGAATAAGGGTGTTGTAGTCACTTGACCCTTTTCAGGGTCTTCCCTAATGCAATCATTGCTAAAAGTTAGTTGGGGTGGCTGAGGTTCTGTAGGTGCCAAAGAAAGCATGATCAAATGGATCGCCTTCTCTTCTGTTGGCATGTTCTCGTCAACCGGAATTACTATTAACATGCAGACCAAAGCCTCATGGTGTGCAGTAGATGTCATGATTAGGTCATATAGGCTCAGCATAGTGTTTTTCTATTTTAGAGCCTATTTGACCTAAGTGAGAGTGTTTAAAAGGTCCTTGCCACCTTCCTATTTACTACCTTTTTCCTCTTCTATCCATCCAAGGAGATGGATTTCCTAAGGAGGGGCAGTTTCGGGTCTAGGTTCAGACCCTTTTGGATGAGGTGACGAAGACTGTGTGGGTGTAGCAATGTTTCCTTTCGACAATGAGGATGTAGATGCAGGGGGTAAAGGCATAGTCTTGGAAGTACCTGTGATGGCACTTTCCCTCAACGTCTCACCCGTGAAATACACTTCTCATTTCTTAGGACAGGAAGGCTACGGAGCTATCTTCTATGGGGCAGGGGCTATGGAATGGTTTGGTCCCCTAATAACGAATGGAGCTAATGGTGTTAGTGCACGTGGTGGTGTAGTTTTGCTAACAAGCGATGTAGGGGCAGATGCTCGGGGAATAGATGATGCAGGGGTAGATGCCTGGGAAGGGACTCTTAAATGAATGGCTATTACGAGCTTTTGTTAGCCATTAGTGGTATTGGTGCACTATGCTGAGGCATACGGACCACAAATGGCTTCTAGGGCATGAAACACCGCTAATTTCAGCCTAACACTTTGAAATGACTCAAGCCCTTTTGAGCTTTCTAGAGGAAAAATTTGACTAAGGCATGGAACTCATGCCTAGCATGCTCAAGTCAGCTTGCTCACGCTCGGCTTGCCAAGATGATTTGCCGTTTGTGTGAGTAACTTTAATGACTTCAAAATCAAGTCAAAATGGTCCAAATCTGAAGGTGCAAGCTATCCTCAAGGGCCATTAATGTCCACTCCAATTTTCAGCATTCAGGAATTCAAATTTCGAGAAACATTGTTCACATTTTCACACTCACACTATCACTCATGCTAAGGCCATGCTGGCAACGTGAGTACAACATGAGAAAGTTTCAGAGCCTCAAAATCAAGTCAAAATGACTTGATTTCAAGGGTGCAAGTCATCCTCAGGGTTCACTATTGACAACTATGGGTTCCAACCTCCAAAATGCCAAATTTTAGGTCCAAAATCACAAATTTTTTATCACGTACGCTGTACTCATGCTGAGGTCATGCTAGCAGCATGAGTACAGTGTGAGCAACTTTTAGAGCCTCAAAACTGAGGCAAAATGAACTAATTTCAAGGGTGCAAGTCATCCCTAGGGTTCACTATTGACAACTATGGGTCCTAGCCTCCATAATTCTGGATTTCAAGCCCAAAATTACAAGTTTTTGAAGCTCACATTGTGGTCACGCTGCACTCATGCTGGCAGCATGAGTCCAGCATGAGTCACCAAAAGTGGTTCAAAAACAAAGCAAATCCAAGCTCAATTTTTGACTTGCAGATCACTTTTAAGGTCAGCCACATTCAGGCAATTGATGTACCCAAGAAACATGCTTCAAAAATCAAAATTTGGTGTAAAATATGTCATTTTGGGCTCACTCACGTTGAGGTCACATTGGCAGCATGAGTACTGATCACGCTTGGCCAAAAGCACACCAAACACACGCTTATGACATGCCAAGATAAAATCAACTTATGCTAGAAGTCCTGGTCAAACAAAGATGTCTTGAATAGTCACAAAACCACTCAGATCGACATCTGCAGTAGTCAATTCAGAGATTAAGAAGATTCAAGTGAGTCGGAGTTAATTTCTCTTATTTTACATCACCATTTTCATTGTAAATTTTCATCATTTGTGAGCTTTTCAAGTTCTTATGCTCCAAATTGTAAGTGAACATAGGCTATAAGATATAATGCACTTGGTCAAGAGTGTAGCTTTTCCACATACATCCAACTCACACACACCTACCCATCAGACATGCGTCACTTGATCCATTTTTCCTCTCAATTCTCAGCTATTGATTCCATCCATGAATTCCGCACCCAAGCCTAACCAAACCCTATAAATACCTTATCAATTCACATAAACAGGGTTGGCAATTTTGAAGGTTGACAGCTTAGGAAACTCAGACTAGCTATCCTTGGGCACTAGGGCACACTTGACTCCTAGCATCCAAGCACTTCAGAAACACATCACATCACCCCGGGGCTTGGCACGTAACTTGCCATCTACACGTGCAACTATGCTTTGACTGGTGCAAATCTTTTCTAAGCAATACAATACAGTTCATTTTTCCAGCCATTATATTGTTTACATTTAGCTTACGTTTTTTTTTTGCAATACTATTCTGAATACACTTTGTTTACATTTCGTACATTACTATTTACATTTCATGCATCATTAGTTACGATAACCCCAGCGGAAGCCAAAGTTTATGCTTGGGGAAGTCCTTGGTTGATTTGCGTGCAAACCATCCAAGGCACTCTGCCTTCGTTTCCTTTTCTAGCTCACCCTCAGGCGAAGGTAGGGTCAGTTGTGTCTACCTGATAATATTTTGGTGTTTGTTTTCCCTTCCAGCCTTACACCGCTGATTTAGGTCATTACATTAAATTGGTGCTAGAAGGAGGACCTGACTTGTTTACTGTCCATCAAATCACACTACCTATCCAAACGCTGCATAGATGAAGTGCCAAGACTAAAGCCCAAGCCCAGTTTTTCTAGCTAGCTTAGATACGCCAACTTAAGTTACCTATCCTATCCCCAGATACCTCACGCTGCAGTTAACTCATGCTGTAGGTACTCGCGCTATTAGTCAATCACACTACAGTTAACTCATGCTATTACTCAGTCAAGTTGTAGTTAACTCATGCTACAGCTACTCACACTGTTACTTAGTCATGCTACAGTTAACTCATGCTGCAGCTACTCACATTGTTAGTCATACTATAGTTGCTCACGCTCAACTTGTCTAGCCTAGCTTACTTACACTCACTATGGAATCCTCCCAGATTAACTCGGTGACACTTCCGATCTCCAACTTTGGGGCTGAAACCTCGAACCCTATGACTGCTATGAAACCCATAAATGTTATTGAATAGATAAATCCCCAAGGTACTACATGCTAGTCACTTAGGTTACAAGGTAAAGACCGTACTTATACAACTCTCACAACTGAATAGTATAACTTCATCTATGTCAAGATCCAAGCCAACTTGCCTATCGATCGTGTAGACTATGAACTTATTCACAAAGGAGGTCATGAGTTTATCTCCTCAGCATTTGATATAATTCCTCTTTCTAAACACCATCATAAACTCATATCCCAGCTTCTCATGGCAAGAAGTTAAGCCTTACAGCCACCTTCAATAGAGCCTCAGAGTGTAGATGAGGAGGATGACTTCACAGCCCAATCTGAACATGGGGATTCATACCATACCATCAGTTTCCATGCCCATACAAACTCATTGTTCCAACCCTTCCTGGAAGAGACAATACTTATACCTTTATC
Organism: Gnetum montanum; assembly: GCA_015680685.1. Taxonomy (NCBI): domain Eukaryota; kingdom Viridiplantae; phylum Streptophyta; class Gnetopsida; order Gnetales; family Gnetaceae; genus Gnetum; species Gnetum montanum. The sequence goes on along the minus strand of MNCI01017154.1, from coordinate 265,456 downwards.
CACGAACGCTCGACCACCGACTTCTCTATAAGAAGTACCCACCTCCATTCCCATCTTCTCTAGGCTCAACATTCAATCGAATACATCCACTTCCATCATACCTCCACAAATACAGTCCCAATAACCTCCTCCCCAAACTAATGTAGGATCAACCTTTCGACCTCAAGTAATTTGGATGCCATCAATTATACCAGCTTCCACGTCCACCCATTACATACCTCAGGTGCAAATCCAGGAAGCACCATTAATTACTTCAACCCAACACATTCAGAGTGTCACTTCACAACCTGTGGCTGGGTAGTGGGTCCCACCAGCTATTCAGAAAAACCTATCTACTCACTACAACGTACCACATCCCATAGTCTTAGCCCTGAATGTTGTCCCACCACAACAAACAACAGTTCACCAATCTCTCTTTCCACAAACGATGCAATAATCAAATTATTATCAACCACAATCCACCCAACCCACCGGTCTACCTACCGCCTAAGAGTGGGCATACACGAAGAAAATGATGCACTCGTTAGCAGAAGAATTAAAGCTCCTGAAAACCATGAACATTAAGGAAGTCAGAGTACTTTATTTCTACCAAGATGATCCAATTGACCCCTTAGTTCCCCCATTAACCTTGCCAAAAGGAGTCTCATTACCCCAGCTAACCAAGTACAATGGAGAGGGAGATCCAAATGCTCACCTAGTAACATTTCAAATAGAATGTCTATTGCTTTAGGCATGGCCTCATGTAATTCTGCGTGTGTTTGCCATTTCCTTAATGGGAAAAGCCTTAGACTGGTACCAAGATTTACCCTACAGCACCATATCTTCTCTAGAAGACTTGTTGCACCAGTTTGTCAAACATTTCAAATACAATCTAAAGCCTAAAACCACATTGGATAGCTTGATTCAGATTAAACAAGCACCATTAGAGTTAGCACATAAATTTATCCAAAGGTGGAGCATAGCCTTGAATGAACTTCATGAGCCCATCCCTAAAACATACCTGCTTACCATCCTTAAGACGATCGTGAATGACTTTATTAAGTCGACGCTTTACTATTTGAAAGCCTGCACATTGAGCCAAGCATTTGTGCAAATTAAGGATATAGAAGAGGTGTCATAAACAAGTAATAACCTAGACTACTCGACCTTTAGGATCCAACATATGAGGAAATATAAATCCAAAACAACAATAGCAGTAGTGGCCGAGACAACCCAACCTAACCATCCAAGACAAAAGGGAAAACAACCCATTGTCCCAAACGACTATGAAAGAAACACACATGTGCCTACACCCGAAAATTACTCAAATAGAAACACCAACATGGGTCATGCCCATACATTTAATAGAAAAGACCCCACTCAATATACCTATGAAGCCTTCACAATTTCTTGATGAACTTCTAAAGGTCAGGTTAATTAAACATAAGCAAATGTCTCCTATGGAGTCTCAAAAACATGATTGGTTCTGTGAGTTGGCCAAGAACCCAGCCTTAGCAACAACTAATGAACCCTCCATTCTAAGAGGCTTTAGGTTGGATAGGTTTTGTGAATATCACCAATGGTGTGGTCATGGGACTGATTACTATTTCACCTTGAAACAGGATATATAACGCATGATTGACAAGGGTGAAGTAGTATTCAACGAGGCAAACCCAATAAGACCCTAAAACCAACCCATGGGAGTCTACAAGGATCCTCTCAATACCAATGATGCGCCATATGTGATTAACACTATCCATGTGGAAAACATACAGGACGTCCCACAAAAACCTTTTGTGATTCATAGGCCTTCAGAAAACACACCTACCCCAACATCTCCTCAAAATCCTTTCATCATATGCACATCCCCCGCACCACAAAAACCATTCTTCATCTGCGTACCTCCTTCTGTTGCAACAACAACCACACCATCTAAAAATCGACCCATTCCCTTTGTGATCTGGGTGCCAAAACACCCTGATACACAACCCACCTCCATTCCCCCGTGACCTCTATGAGAACTTCTTATCGATAGGCTAACAAGAGAGTGTATGGAAAGAGAAAACCATCTGTACAAATTAGGACCACCAAAGCCCCACCACTAAATGCTGTTCCCATGGGTCCATCCATCAATGAGCCTTGTATGAGTCATCAAAACAAGGATAATTTCATGGGTTATGTCCCAAACCCAACATCCTTAGTTACCAATGGACAAAGTCCTCCATGAGAAATACGAATGCTGGGTCAAATGGACCAAATCTCCACAGACAAGGGTACCCCAAACAGTAAAGACCTAGCAAGCACGTTGACCCAAGTCACACAAGCCTTGAAACATAAGAAAACTTTTTTAAGTCTGTATGACCTAGTAATGACTTCACCAGTACATAGGGAAGCTCTCGTATGAATGCTGACTTCAATCTCTATTAGTGAGAACCTCCGTACAGATGAGTCATCCATTTATGCAATATTGTCCTCACAACCTTAGGAATCCAAGACCACATCCCTAGAGTTTCATGATAATGAAATTAAGCTAGATGAAAAAATAGTAGAAGTTACCACAGCCCCTATGTTCATAACAATACAGGTCAATCATTTCAAGATACGTAGGGTGCATGTCGATAACGGTGCGGCGACAAACATAATACCTTTTGCCATCATCGAAAAATTGGAACTTGCTAAACATAATAACTTATTTTCTAAAATCCTTCAGTAGTTCCCATGTTGGGATGAAAGGTATGGTTACCTTGGATTTCAGAGCCAGTGATCAATTCCCCACATCAGCTGAATTCATAGTGGTTGATGAAATGCCAGGGTTTAATCTAATTCTAGGATGTCCTTGGCTAGCTCAACTTAGATCTGTATCCTCACTGATCCATCAGGAGATCCATCTACCTTACGAGGACGGTGAAATCATCATACATGGGGATACAACAATATCTCTCACTTTCTCGCACCCTAGAGTGGATCAAGAGTTAGAAATTGAGTTCGTTCAGCCTAAGCAAGAAACTATGAGCATACTTCAAGACATGAACCCAACATTAACTCATGATCCTACTAAAACTGAGGAAGCACCAGACAACACAAACACAAGAGCCATTCCCACTTATGTCTCTTGGTTTGAATTACCCTTTAACATCACCGATGAAGGAGAAGGTGAGTATAGGATCATACCTACATGTCCAACCCCTCATGTTAAGCTACAAAGGATTAAGAGGCAACTCAATAACTAGAGTGAATCACTAAATGTCTGAAATGACATTAAATTACCAATCGTCCAGTATGATGTTAAACTACTAGCGAACGTCCGCAATGACGTTAAACTAGCCATGGTTAGAAATGGCTGGTTTCCTTTTAAAAGATTCCTAAAACTGTTATTTCTTTTGGCCCACTATGGCATAAAACTGGTAATCCTTCTTTCTTTAACAAAAAATGCAATAGTCCACCATAACTTTAAACTAATGTGCATAGCCCGAAATGGCTTTAAACTAAGGTTTAATATGTTGCAAGTTTACAAACATTCATTACGTTATGTTAAATTTCCGTTTAAGTTATACAAGTTGCAGTCTCAATTTATGCCTTCTCATTACTTTCCTCTTTTACAAGTGTTGATTTACGTTTTGTTCCTCGATTTTACATTTAGCTACACACATATGTTCATGATAATACTAGAAAAAGAAAATAAAAAGAGAAAACATATAGAAAAAATGATAAGTCAATATGGTAGTAAAATTCAAACACGTTATGCCATAACTAGGTCCATATTATTACATTTGTCAACCATATTTTTCCATCAAACATCCAAAAATCCAAAACATTTAATAGCTAAAATCTAATTAACAATAAATTCATGGAGGGGGCTGGTCCCCAAGATCCTCTTCATCATTCGATTTGGCTCCACTGGGGCCAACTCCATCATTAACATGTCCCTATAACAGGACAGAAAACAAAAAAAAAAAAAAAGGTAAGAGTAGTAAAGCAAATCATAAATACAAAACTAGGAAAATCAGTAACACTAACAATGAAAACATTAAAACCATGCAAAAAAAAATGCCACAATAAAACACTCACAAGTGAGAAGGGCCCTAAGTTGGCCTCTAAAAGCTGTAGAATCTCCTCCTCAGGCACATTTGCCCAATCCTCCTCTAGGCCAAGATCAATACAAACCAAGGTTCTACCCTTGTCCATAGAAGTCCAGGTAGGACTCTCAAGAGAGAACATGCTTATCAAAGCCTCCCCAGAGGTGGTAGTAATGGTTCTCTCAGGAGATCCCTCCACCTCGGTGCACTCAGTGAACCTGTCATAAGCAGGCCGCAAGCCTAACCCATCGATGAACATCTCCATCCGGTGATGTTCAACTGACTCCTCCTTTAACCATTTCTTATACTGATGGTTGTGGTCCTTTTGGTCTTGGCCCCATTTCTGTACTTTAGCAGCAAAGGAATTCAAATTGTGACATTTCCTATTCAGCTAATCCATTTGTGCTCTTTTTTCTGCCAAATCCTATGTCACTTACACTTTGCTGTTCAAAACCATCCAGTAACGTGCGTAGGTGATTTCAAATGTGTGCCAAGTGCTATCACTAGACAGCCTAGCAGCAAAAAAATCATAATGAGATTGGAGATCCCTCTTCTCCTCTCTCTCCTTTGCCAGTGCTCCTTCAATGAGTGAACCTCGTTCCATAGATACTCAACTGAATGCCTACAAGTCCAAAGCGACTTGGTGTTTTGTACGACAGAACTAGAAACTACATCGTATACATTCCTAGGGACTTGCTCAATATTCCCTCGCAATTTAGGGAGAGCATCAATGTGAGTAGCTTCAGAAGGATCCCACTAGAGCTTGGTGCCTGCAGGTGTAAGTACCACACATATGAATCAGCTATAATCAACAACGAACGTAAAGAAATACTATAAACCCAAACACTTAGCATAATACATAATACACACATACCTAGTTCTAGGTGAGCTTCTTGTAGGCAAGTGACCACATCATTAATGATGCCTTTAACAAAGTCTATTTTGCTAGGCATCTTAGGCCATGGTCTTAGCTGGTCGGTTGGTGTGGGACAAGCAGGGGAGGTCACCTCAATTGGAACCTATAATCCTGAAATCTCTGCCTGGGATGTATGCGCCTCAGAATCTCAGAATCTATCTTTGATGTTAGAAATAATCAAGATAATCAAGAACAACACATGAAAATTAAAGGTTACAAAACATGGATTGAGCTAAAAGGAACATACCAAAAAGCCCTTTGCTATTTAGCTTGGGCGAATCACCAAGCTGCAAAGATCCATTGAAGAAGCCATCAAAGACATCTCTTTCATCACTGGAGTGCCTAAGTGCATCCAAAGCCTTCACAAGCTTAGTCCCCATGATGCATGTCACATCTTCCTCTTGCGAGGTAGGAAGTTCTTCGATCGCTTCTTCTCTTTCCTTCGCTTCTTTCTCCAGCACCGTGAAAACCACTTCAGGATCAACCATAGGGGCCAAAGCCTCCCTCTCTCTCTCAGGACTTTCCTCTGATAATTCCAGAATCTTAGAATTAGTATAACATAGTATATATAATGTATAGGACAAAAACAACAAACAATAATAATAATAAATATGTAATAATAAAATAAAGTACTTATCCTCCACTAGTAGTATAAATCGAGTCTTCTTTGCTCTTGGTGGTATCACATCTGGAGCAAGCTCTCTTGGGTGTTCTCTCCTCTTCACCTTTGTCTTGGACTTCCCAACAATCTCAAAAATCAAACGTTCAGCCCTTTTAATAGATGTGCGCAGCCTAGGTGGTTCCAATCCCAAGCTATCATGGGAATGATGGGAACGGCTAGCCGCACCTCCAGTAGTAACTGATACTGATTTTTCAATGTCTTCCCGTGGGTCTTGGGATCTAGTAGTGCTAAACAAATGATGAATCCAAGGGTGGGACAGTTGTGAACAATCCCTCAAAATATAGCGGTTATCATGATAAACTACTAGGAACTCAACAAACCTATGTAGGTACACCGAAAAGAAAGCAAATGTAAAATTGGATTTGGCGTCGATGTTTGAATGTAACCTAATGATCTCCCCAAGAAAACCAGATCTAGGAAACTGTGCCCAGTTGTAGTGCATGCTTGTCTCTAAAACTACATGCATGACACACGCAGACTCGATCCCAAGGTTCCTTCCTTGAGAAAGAGATTTTGGGAATGCCCATGCCTAGAAGAGAGGATACAGGAAGTTCATATCCATTGATCGGGTATCATCTCGCATGGCAAAGCCCTTAGGACCCCGAGACACACCTAACCACTCCTCAAGCTCTCTTATAACCTGGCCTTCTTTAGTTGCCTTATATATAGTCACCCTAGCACCATCCATGGGCACACTAAAAAGATCATAAAGAAATTTAGTAGTCAGGTGGAAAGATACCTTGACTCCTCAAACTCGCATGCTAAAATGGGAAGCATCATCATTGAAATAATCAACAATAGTGATCATCTCAGTAACTGGAATACTAGGAGTCAAAGCTGTAAACAAGTTTATTAGACCTGCTCAGGTGAGGTGGCTGATGATCAACTTAGAAGCTTTCTTTTGCAACCATTGTTGTGACTGCTCTACCTCCCCATATTTCATAAAAAGGGTGGCCTCAATATGCCCTATTATAATAGTAACTTCTTCAAGAGGGATGGTTGCTATAAAAAGAAAACATAGAGTGAAGAGTTAAAAACATAGTACATGATGATGCAATAAAAAAGCAAATGGAGTCTAGGGTGTGGTCATTTACCATCAGTAAGTGGCATAGGTGGGGTAGGTGCAAGATCAATTCTTTGAGGGAAAATTGACCCATTAGAAAACTAATCCTCATGTAACCAACCACAAACTTGGCAGTGCTCAAAGGCTCTTGAAAATTGCCTATGGTAGTCAACAATAGCCACCTTCATCTAGTCCAGTACCACAACATGAAGAATAGGGTCTGCCATGAATGTCTCTAGCGCTATGCGTGCTAAGGTAAGCCCACCATCATCATTGCGCATCCCATGTACATCAAAGTCGGGCCTGCATAGGGAAACAACATTTACATTTAGATGATGACATAAAATTTAAAAAGGAATCAAAAATTAAAGTAATACATAAAGGAGCATACTTGTCCATTCTATATACTGTCCTAGGTGGGTTCTAGAATAGAGTGTGCACACAGAAGGCTAAGAAAAGTGTGTTGTTGTTATTGTAATGAACACAAGTAGGCAGATCCCACATACGAGTCAAGGGACGAGTAGATCTAGGACCCTCAGCAGGGCCTCCCTTAACCTTAAAAAGTCCCTCATCAATATCAATAATAAAGGCAAGCATGCCTTGTGTAGACTCAGGCAACACTGTCTCAATGATATCACAAGCCAACTGTTCACTCAGGTGAGACCATATAACCACACTAAAATTTTGTAGGATGAAGGACAAGAACGAACTAACACCGGGGTGAAACCATATCATATGGGGCCCGATGCACATGTCAAAGGGAGGTGTGTCGAATCTGAAGGGGCCAAACCAAGCAAGTATGCCAACAAGCTCAACTACGCGAAGAGAAGGTTTAGGTCCCCTGCATACAGCCAAAACATTAGGTAAATGAAGAATCTAAGTGCTAATAATAGGAAAAAGTCACATAAACCAAAAACACACAAAAAAAATACACAGCTTCAGCCCATGAGACAAGGACACCAATATTTATTTAGTGTATCTGATGCTCACTGGGGTACATTGAAATCCATTTCATAGTGAATCCACACACAAGTACAGAACATGAACACTCACTAAAACAATGTTTAAATCATCAGTCTCAGGAAAATAATAAACGATATAAACATAAAAATTAGCAAATAACAAACATCTTAGCAAGCATTTTACATTTTTGTGTCTTAGCAAAGGGGAACCTAGACACTCACGTTGGAGGTAACCACTCCCACAACTCACACTGTAGCCTCCCGAGTGACTCAAAGGTGGGGCCTATTCCAAAAACTCATGTTGGCCTTGTTGGCCCAAACTCACATTGGCTTTCCTGGGCCAAACTCACATTGGCCTTGCTAGCCCAAACTCATGTTGACCTTCTAGGCCCACACTCACGCTAGGGCCTGTTCCCAGCAACTCACGTTGGGGCCCATTCCTAGCAACTCACACTGTAGGAAATCAGGGTCTATTCAAGCAACCCATGATGTCTATCTCCCGCAGAACTCACATTCCAGAATAGGAACCTTGTAGCTCACGCTACCCTAGAACCCTTTTCTGTAGTTCACGCTACTCTGGAACCCTTGTATTGTGCTCATGTTGCCCAAGGTGCTAGTGGTCATGATGCACAAAAAAATGGACGTTGTACCGTCCGAAATCGTCGGTCTCCGACTGGAAGGAAATAGAGAGCGTGGGATCACCGGACACACACAGAAGGCCCTACCTTTGCCTGAGGACGAGTTGGAATGCACGAAGGTAGAGTACCTTGGGTGGTCCGCATGCGGATTAGACAAGGATTTCCCTTAACGTATACCGAAGTGTTATACGCTAGGTTATACATAAACGGCGTAACAAGAGTAAATCAGAGCGTAAACAATGTAATTGATGTGAACAGAGTGTAAACATAAACAGACGTAAACAAAATATGTACAATAATTGATGCAAATTGTAAACGATTTTGGGAAGAAAATGTAATAATGGTATTAGGGAATAAGAGTACAATGCACCGGTCTAACGTAGTTGTGACTGGAACACAAGGCGGACGAAAAGCCCCGGTGAATGCAAGGGTGACTGTGGGCTGGTTCACACTGTAGGCACAACGTAGAGGCTGTAGGCTCAGCGTACAGGTTTGTCCAGCGTAAAAGGTTTCTACTCTGGTGCTCAGCATCTCTACTCTCGGGTGTTTGCTCTAAATGTTTTGCCAACTGCCTAGATCTAGTGAAAAATGGGGCTTTTATACAGATTTTTGATGCTAGACTCAGGTTGGGTGACACGTAGCGCGTTGACCGGGTGCAAAAGCGTAGAATTTACAAGTGTACAATATGTTACATTTGCTTGGCGTACACATTGAGCGTATCCACTACATCTGGTGAGCGTAAACTCTGGGCATATATGTTGGGCGTATACGCTAGATGTGCTGGGCGTAGATGCTGTAGACGCTGGGCGTATACGCTGATGATGGCTGGGCATATATGCTGGAGCGTATACACTGATGGATGTGGGCATATACGCTGGGGCATATACACTGATGGATGCTGGCATATACGCTGGGGCGTATACGCTGATGGTCATTGCCTTGTGCCAAATCTTGCTTTGCAGTGCTGTTTCCATGTCGTCTTTGGGGATTTCATGCCGGACATATACATCTGTTGTACCTACCGAGTGTACATGTGAGTGGTGCATGATGGACATGTACGTTGGACGTGTACACTGGGCGTATACGCTGAGAATGTCGGGCGTATACACTGGGGATGTGAACTTGAGCATATACATTGGGCGTATACGCTAAGACTGCATACTTAGTGAAAATCAAGTATTTTGATTTCCGAAGTTGCCATGTGTGACACCAAATGTAGCTGTGATGGTCTGTGGATCCGAGGGACCTGTTTCTTATTAGACAAGTACTAAGCTCAAAATTTTGTGGTGTTTCATTGACCCCTCTTTGTTGACGCTTGGAGGAATTGACCCGAGAAGCGTCAAAAAAGAAGTGCAAAACACCACAAGCAACTCAATAGAGACCCTGTCCGTTGCCACTTGACTAGACATCATCGCACCGTGTTCAGTAGTACATGGGATTAAGAGATGTAAACTTTGTGTCTGGATGGGGAAATGGAGATTGTAGGGATTAGGAACTGCCCCAGGGATTGAGCTTGGTAAAGGGGAGGGTCTGGTGTGTGTCATGCTGATTCTTGTCAATAGCCATGATTTAACAGACTTGGAATTCAAACATGCAATCTGTGTCCTTTGGTGGAACAAGATTTTTGGTTAGTGTTCAAGAGAACTTGTTGGCAAGGCTAAAGCTACGTGATGGTATGTTGCATTCTTTGGAGGAACATGGCCCTTCTTTGGGGGAACCTGTTGGTGGAGAGCCAAAGCTATGCAACTAGATGTCTCCAGATTGTTTTTGACATGAGTACTTGGTTTTAAGACAATTGCCTTCCTGCCTGGGGCTTGTGTGAAAGTGCCAAGTGTCCCCCCCCCCCATTTTTTTGGGAAAGAAGCCTTGCTTTGATCTTGTACTCATGCTCACGTGTTGTGTTGTGTGTTGCAACTGCTTTAAAGTGTTACAGTGTGCAACAACATGTTCGAGGTTTTGAATGTACTAGGTGCATCAGAGGTGTGGCTGAGTAGAGTATGCTGATGAATGGGTAGGGAATGTACCAGGAAATGGGAATGTACCAATGAAGGGTTTGATTTAGTTTTGCCATGTGTGCTGTGAACATTGCCTCATCTTGCTAATTATGACGAAATGCATTCTTGTGCGAAACTTTCGAGTGTTATCCTGCAAACACAACTCCAAGGAGACAAGAAAACCATGAGTGAATAAGCGAGCTTAGAATTACACAATTACAGATGGAACAAAGACATTGGAGAAGATTTCAGGCACTATATATGAATAGCAGCAACATTGGTGGGATTGTCTGATGGCGAGCAATGCAGTGATTCTAATGAAGTTTGAATGTGGCGGCGGATTGAGGAACCAGAGATGAACTTGCCAGTTTATAGTCTTAGCGGATTATCATGGGTTAGTTTTATATCATGACCCATTGGACATTGCCAGTTTAGCATCGTGGCAGATATTACATTGCCAGTTTTTAGTCTTAGCAAACTATGAAGAGGCTAACCAGTTTATAGTCTTAGCGAACTCTGGTGGACGCAACTATGGCAATGTATTGTCATGTCAGATGGATGCTAGTTTATCGTCATTGCAGACACTGTGTGGTATCAGTTTATCATCATGATGCCAGGACGAGCTGTGGTATTAGTTTTAAGTCATAATCTAGGACTGTTCTGTGGTATCAGTTTACCGTCATGATTCCAGGACGAGCTGTGGTATCAATTTATAGTCGTGATCCCAGGACTCACACATACCTGAGCTTGTACTCAAATGTAGAACAGTTTTAGGAACAAGTGGTTGGTTAAATTGGCAAGCTCGTTCCCTTCCATATCGGCTAGCTTAAATGCTCCATTGTCAAATGCTTTAGTGACCAAGTAAGGCCCTTCCTAGTTGGCTGAGAACTTATCCGGGTGTTCCTGAACGGCCTTAAGTACAAGGTCACTTTCTTTGATGGGGTGCTTATGGATGTCATGCCGATGTTGTTGCCGTTGTTATTTCTGGTACCATTCGATTTGATCGAGTGTACGTACGTGTTCCTCCTCCATCGAGTCCAGGTCAATGATGCGTAGGTCATTGTTTTGCCCATCGTCGAGTCCAGAGAGTGTGATCCTTAAAGATAGTACCTGTAATTCCAAAGGTAAAATAGCTTCTGAACCATAAACAAGACTATATGGTGTTTTACCAGTTGAAGTCCGATGTGTAGTACGGTATGCCCACAATGCGTATACCAATTGCTCGTGCCACTTTCTCGTACTTTGGGTAAGCATCCTCTTAAGTATTGCAATAATCATTTTGTTCGTTGCCTCTGCTTGCCCATTGCTCAGAGGATAGTAAGGGGATGAAAATGAGTGTTTGATCCCTAGGCTATCGCAAAAGGTTTTGGTCTTGGCACTACTAAATTGTGGTCCGTTGTCAATGATGATTGTCATGGGAATGCCAAAGCAGGTTACAATGTTTTCGAGAATGAAACTACACACGTGTTTAGATGAAGTTTTTCGAAGGGGAGCAGCTTCTACCCACTTCGTGAAATATTCCATTGTGGTTATAATAAAACTATACCTCGTAGAAGATGAGGGTGTTATTGGGCCAATGAGGTCCAACCCCCACTTTTGAAAGGGCCAAGTGATTTGCGCCATATGCAACTCATTTGGTGGGACATGGATTAGATTGCTATGTTTTTGGCAAGTACTACATGTTTTAACTTTGGAGAGACAATCATATTTCATGTGTGGCCAATAGTAGCCTAAGCATCTTATCTTTGTTGCCATGGCTTTTGGTGCTATGTGTCCTCCACATAGTCCCTCATGAATCTACTCAACAATGGTTTGGGCATCGGTACTACTAACGCATGTTAGCAATATTCCTTTGTAGAATCTACAACATAATGTGTCCCCTACCAAGGTATACTGCTTAGAACATTTTTGCACTGCATCTTTTTGTGCATTTGTTAGATGTCGTGGTGTTTCGTCGTGTAGAAGGTATGCTTTTATGTTGTCATACCATTCTATCACGCGTGTTGTACTAACAGATGTGATCGGCAACGTATCGAGAGTACTTGTTACTGGTTCAGCACAACTAGTTATGGAGCTTGGTAATGCGTGGAACATATCTAGTGATATGTTTAACGCTAATGTGGCTAACACGTCTGCAATGGTGTTATCATTTCTAGAAACGTGTTGCACATTGATGTTTTCAAATCACCTCATTAAGTGTTTTGCCAAGTCACAGTATGGTTGTAAATGTTGGGCTTTGCAGGTGTAAACATCTGTGACTTGGTTTAAGACCAGTTGTGAGTCTCCTCTGACTACAAGCCGTGTGATGTCTGAAGCTAGTGCTACCACGAGACCTTTAAGGAGACCTTCGTACTCTGCTATGTTGTTGGTACAACGAAAGTTGAAACGATAAGTAAAGGATCGGATCTCCCTGGAGGGGTAGGTGACGACAGCGGCTGCACTTCCCCCTCGAGAGGTGGATGCTCCATCAAAGTTTAGAATGGCATCGTAGTCGTTGGGCACTATGTCTATTGTGCTTATATTCTCATCCGGGAATTCTGGCTCTATTATCACTTGATTGTGCATTGGTGACGTGGCCATTTGACTTGCTATGGCTTGACCCTTAATTGATGATTGCACTATGTAGTGTAGGTCGAATTCAGCTATCATGGCTTTCCAGCGGGCTATCCAACTCGTTTTGTAAATGTTTCCTGTTATAGCCCTGAGCACATTATCCTTGCAAATTATATTAACTTGGTTACGGAAGAGGTAATGTCACCGTTTTCTCAAGGAAAAGATCAAAGCTAAACAGGACCTCTCCACATCGTTATACTTCTTCTCGTGGGCAACTAATGCATGGCTTAAGTAATATACAGGGACTTAGGTTCCGTCATGTTGTTTCTGGCAAAGCATAGACATGATTGATGAATCTGAAATGGCAAGGTAGATGTAAAATGGTTTATCGTTTTGAGGTGAATAAACCGTGGGTAGTCAGGCAAGTGCCATTTTAATATTATCGAATGCTTCTTGGCATTGTGGAGTCCATTCAAAATGGACGTTCTTGTGCAACAGGTGGTTCATAGGTTTTAGTTTTTCTGTTAGTTTTTCTATGAAGCGCTTGATAAACTGTAATCTACCTTGTAGACCTCGAAGTTCAGTAAGGTTGCCTAGTGGTTTCAGGTTTGTTATGGCCCTAACCTTATCGGGGTCTACTCATATCCCTGCTTCTAAGGCTATAAATCCAAGAATTTTGCCTGTCTTAATGCCAAAGACACATTTTTTTAGGTTAAGTCTCAATTCATACTTCAAACAACGCTTTAATACTAAGTCGAGATCTTGTACATGTTGTTCTAATGTTTTTGATTTAACCACAATGTCATCCACATAGTCATTGAGCGAGTGTAACATGTAATCGCTAAAGATGAATGTCATCGCTCTTTGATATGTGGCCCCTGCATTCTTGAGACCAAAGGACATCATTGTGTAACAAAGGATCCCCATGGTGTCATAAAGGTTGTCCGAAGCTGATGCTCCGGGTTGATGCGTATTTGATTGTATCCCGAGAAGCCATCCATAAAAGATAATAGGGCATGCCCGGCAGTCGAATCAACAAGTTGATCAATGCTGGGTAGGGGAAAGTCATCTTTTATGGTTGCAACGTTTAAATCCCGAAAGTCAATGCATAAACGAATGCTTTCGTTCTTCTTCGGAACAATGACCATGTTGGATACCCACTCGGCGTAATCAACAACCCGGATGAAACCAGCCTGATAAAGCTTGGTGATCTCATTACGAACTACCAATGCCACCTCGGGTTTAACCTTTCATGCCTTTTGTTTTACGGGTCTCAATTTCGAATCAAGGATAATGTTATGTTGGACCATTCAAGGGTCTAACCCAGGCATGTTCATGTAAGACCAGGCGAATGCTTTTATATTTTCCCTAAGCACGTCTTTAATGTCTTTGGCTAGTTGCGGTTGTAGTAATGTGCTTAATATTAATATTTTGATTTCCCCATCGGGCATAGTGATGGGGGTTTCGGTCAATGGGTCTTCAGTGATATTTTTGGCTTCTATGTCAAGGGGTTTTGTCATGCCTTTGTAGTTGTCTATTGTTTGCTGTGTTGAGGCTATGACTGCGTCGTCCGTTGATGAACTTAAGTGGATGAGGTTTATGTTAATATCCCTTGCAATTTTTCCATATGGTCCATCAGTGATTAACGGTGCGGTTAAATGCTAGCAGTCCATCGAGCTTGCTCCTGCCAATAAACAGAGAGCTGAATGAACTAATGGGTATCGTTCTATGTTCTTTGGTAATTTTAAATTATGTGTACATGCATGATGGTGGATTATCATCACACCAGGATGCATGGCAGTTTAAGGCCATACCGGGCCGTGGGTGGTAGTTTAACGCCTTATTGGGCTGTAGGGGGTTCGTATGTGGCAATTTAAGGTCGTACTGGGCCGTAACGGCAATTTAAGGCCGTACCAGGCCAGAGAGGGTTTACGTCGGAATGTTTGGCATAAATGCGCGAAATGGGGTTCACAGGGGAACGGGATGTAGTAATTTTTGTTTATTTTATATTTTTTATTATTTTTTTTGGGCAGGTTTTCACGAAAAATAAGTAAAAAGGCAAAAAGTAGCAAGAAGTGGCAAACCGGGAAGCAGCGGTGTAAGCAGCGACGACGAAGTGCTATATAAAGGAGGGGGGACGTCATTTGTTGTTACTTTGCATTGTGAGCATAAGTGGCTGAGTGTAAACTTTACAGCGTAAGCTTCCCAGCATAAGCGTAAACTATCAAACCCTGGCGTAAGCATAAACCTAATCGTGAGCGTATAATCCAAACCCTGAGCGTAGACACCAAAGACCAAACCTTAGCATAGACGTAGAGCATAGAAGTTCCAACGTCAGCGTAAAGAGTTCCAACCTTCAGCGTAAGCTGTTAATCTCAGCGTAGAAGATGCCAAGATGGGCAAAGGTAAGGAAGTGGAAGGGTAGGGGAGGAAGGGACCTGACCTGACCTTCGTAGAGGAGACCGAAGTCATGTTGCAATGCCTGCCCAGGCCAAGGATGCCATCATGGCCTGGATCATCACACAGGTAGGCTCTGATCCTATCTCTGTTAGTTATTTTTGCTTGTGCATGCTTCGTAGCGTAGACAGTCTCATAGAGGGTTTCAGTGTATATGCCGAGCGTAAAGAGTTTAGCGTAGAGACTTCGGCGTATATGTAGAGTGTAAAGAGTTTAGCGTAGAGACTTCAGCGTATATGCTGAGTGTAAATTCACAGCATAAAGTAGGATTAGCGTAGACTGTCATAGCGTAATCTGTTTATCAGCGCACAATATAAACACTTTTTCTTATTCAAAGCGTAGATGATTGTATCAGCGTAAACTACAACGTAATAAGTTTTCTATGCACGAAGCTTTTTGTTTTATCAGCGTAAGTTTCTGTTTCATCAACATAGATGATCTACGCTATGATGGTGTATACGCTGAGGGTTTCTACAGCGTATACGTTAAGCGTGAACAATTAATTCTTTTCAAGCGTGGTGCAGCGTAGACTTATTTTTATGTAAACTATTTTTCAGCGTAAACTCTGTTCGGTGTCTAGCGTAGACTATTTACGTTGACAGCTTCTGTGGCATATATGCTGAGGGTTTCTCCAGCGTATACGCTAAGCGTAAGAGGTTCGAGTGACAACGTAAATAGTTGGTTGTCAGCGTATACGCCGGGTCAGACAGTGTATACGCTGAGCGTAAACAAATTTTGACAGCGTATGCTCTAGGTTTAGCAGCGTATACACCGAGCGTCAATAGTTAAAAAAAATTTTCTAAGTGTCGATCTACGATGTGAACTTTTATTTTTCGCGTTGTTTTGATGCATGGCTAATTTATTGTGGCATCATGATTGCTTGCAGGGATAGTAAGCCTTTTCTCTTCATTATTGAGCTCGTTGGGGTGCTAACATGGTTTGGCCCCATTGAGGCTGATGAGCTTACCCCGGACCTGACTGTGGACAACAATGGGGTCTAGTTCATAGAAGGTGCATGTGAGTTCTTAGCTTTCATGCTAGACAATTTTGAAGTGGCGATCTGGTCGCAGCTAAGTGAAGTTGTGGTGCAGAGCGTGCTTTAGGTAATGCTGTAGGGAGCTGCCGAGGGTGTCATGGTCTTCATAGAAGACATTGGCGAGGGGCCATTTGTTAACAAGAATGGTTCTACCTGCGGGCCCAGGTCTACACGCCCGTTAGCGTGCGTGTGGGCACAGTTTCCATGAGGGTTGGACTACCTCAACAACATGCTATTCATAGCTGCACGCACACACATGTTGTTTCAGAATCCCCCTGGCACCATGTACCGGGTGGATAGGTAGGGCCGTTTAAGTTTATTGTTTCTCTTCATCATTTTGTATTTGCTTCTATTCTGACCTCCGTTCGTTTGTAGGCCTAAAGTTAACCTGGACGAGACGTGCATTAAGGACGAAGGGCTTGCTCTTGCTCGCACTGCTCTAGAGGCTTTTATGATGGGTCCCACCCTTCATGGAACCATATTGGGTCAAACGAAGGGTGCTATCATTCATTTTCATAAACAGTTCTCTAGAGTGTTCGCAATGTGCAAAGCTCGTGGGTGGCTGCATGAAGACTAGTCAGACAATGGACCAGTCTTCCCTCGTGACTCTGGCAGCACATCCAAGTCCACAACTAATAGTAAATGACAACATTTCCTAGATTTGTTAACGTGTTTGTTTAACTGCCGAGAGTTATACTGATATGACAATCGCAAATTGTATTTGCAGTTGATGTGACTCCTGGCAGGGACCCTGTCATAACTGGGTGAACTGAGACTACCTTGTCAATGAAGTTCGGGGAGGTGACTAAGGCTCAAAAATGGTTGCGTAACCATGCCCCGCCATCTATTGTTCGTTGCTTAGACAATGTCGGCCTTATGGAGCTCTTCATGACCCCGAGTCCTAATGTATCTATAACAGAAATGATCAGGATCGTGGATTCCTTTAATGAGTCTGTCTTTGTCTACAGTACCCGGATTAAGGGTGTTAACGTAGTTTTCCATCTGTCATCTGAATTCTTTTCAAACTTATTTGGGGTACTGGTAGATGGCATAAGTGTAGTTTTAGACAGGGCTCATAAAGAGCTCCAAACGGTGCGTGAATTGGAGAACTGGTTAGGCGTGGCCAAGGGTGCCAAGGGATTCCTGATGCAGGGGAAAGCAATGGTTGAGGAGGTAAATGAACTATATCCCCTATTTAGGGCACGGGTATTCCCCAAAACCTTTTCCTAGGTACGAAGTCTTGGGGTTGAGGCTGTATGCGTCATGCAAACTATCCTGGAAACTGGAATGCGCTATAACTGGGCTAAATTTTTATTGTCGGGCATGCACAAGGAGATAGTGCGCTTGCGCTCGAATGTC
Organism: Gnetum montanum; assembly: GCA_015680685.1. Taxonomy (NCBI): domain Eukaryota; kingdom Viridiplantae; phylum Streptophyta; class Gnetopsida; order Gnetales; family Gnetaceae; genus Gnetum; species Gnetum montanum. Next base: position 247,741 of record MNCI01017154.1, on the reverse strand, counting down.
AAGGTGCAATCCCACTTCACCTTTGCCTTCTTTGTCGGTTACCTTCGCCGCTTGGCCGAGTTTCTGGTAGTTCACGCAGACAACAAGTTTGTTCTACAGGATCGAGGTCAACTATCCTGCCCGTGGATCAACCACTTGTTTAAAATAGCCAAGTCCCAAGATGCACCAGAGGGAATTGATGAATCTGTCTCTATCACTACAGGGGGGTCATCTGGCACTTCAATCCACACACGTGACAGTTTGGGATTGGAGCTAAATGACGTGCCCTATACTGCGAGAAGGTTAGAATAGGTCATCAAGGAGACTGTTGGCCAGGCCAAATCGAAGCTGAAAAGACACGAACGCCCAACTGAGGAAGTCTCGAATGTGAGCGAGCCACGGGTTAAACACATACAATTCAAAATGCCTGGTAAGTATACTTTGCACACTTATTGCTTTATTGTTTTTGTTTTTGCTCATAATTTTTTTTCTTCAATTGCTTACATGTCACTGATACCTTTGGCTTGATTTGAGAAGTGAGGAAGTAGGCATTAGAAACTATTACTGAGGAGGAGGAAACCAACATGGAGCGAAATAATGAGGAAGAAAATGTGGAGAAGGATCAGGGAGGAGGAACAAAGGAGTTGAAGTAGAATACCATAGAAACTAAGTCGTTGGATGACCAAGGTGGTATCGATTAAGTGTTCAGCAGCTTTCTTAAGGAAAAGCTAAACTTAGGCGATCCCCCAGAAGGTGACAAGGAGCACGGTATGTTTTCTTTTATTTTTATTTTATACTGCTTCGTTAGTTATCATTTCCATGGTATTTTATTTTCATATTTTCACTTCTTCCAGACGAAGGCAGTGAAACTAGGACGGTGCGGTTAGACATACCCATGAAGACGGTTCCCCCTGAGAGGACCGCGGAGGTTAGTTCATCCTGCACCCGTGAGCCATTTACTTGGACAGAGATGCCAAGTAAGATGGATTTTGTGGCTGGAATCGCTGAAGAGGTTGTCGAACGAATTCAGGAGGTCCACTCTGAAATAGGTATAAATGTCTTGAATCATTGGCAGTTTTGGAATTTTACACCCTATTTTTGTTATCTTAACGTTTGATCTCTTCATATGCATAGGTGCCAAACTGAGGTGGGATCCCTCTAAGAGCGTCAGCATAGAGAGTTTACCCACACTATCCCAAGAAGTAGAGCAGGTGCTGAGGCCTATGTATGAGGAGGTGGCAGAAGGTCTTGTTCACAATGCCAAGTCACTATGGACCTGTAGGCGTTCCGTCAAACAATTGTGGCTACAGATCCAAGCAAAGGAAAAGGAAGTCTTCAAATTGTTAGTTGAACGTGACGATCTTAAGGCTCGATACGAGTTCACCACTACCAAACTAAGTGGTGATCGCTCTTGGCGAACATCCGAGGTTACGTACACTAGATATTGGAATCTACTAAATCGTCATGCATCACTGACTCGAAGAATGGTAGAGCGTAAAGCCCAAATTGATCTCCTGAACCTCAAATGTCAAGATTGGAAAGCCTTTGCTTCCAAGGTTCACAAGTGGGGTCAAGATGAGAAGAACCACAAACATCACTACAAGAAGTCGTTAAAAGAAGTGTCCATTGAAAAGTGGCAACTAGAAATGTTTGTGGAGGGTTTGGGTTTACGCTCTCCCTTTGATACTTTTGCCCAAAACACAACTGTTGAGATGGAGTTGCCTACAAGGGTGATTACAACTGCTTCTAGGGAAGTTTCTATGGGTGAATTCCCTCTAAAACGTCCTACCTGGTCGGCTGTCGACAAGGGAAAGACCTTAGCAGACGTTGACTTAGGCCTTGATGGGACAGATTGGGCCAGTGCCTCAGAGGTGGAAATCCTTCGTCGACTGGAATTTGGCTTAGGGGGATCTCCTATGGTAAGCATTTTGTCATTATGAAATTGATTTGCTAAATAATGTTTGAAATTTTGATGTTCTCTTGTTTTGTATTTTCAGGATGAAGGTGGTGATGATGTTCAAGAAGCTGGCCCCAGTGGAGCAGGGGCCCCTGATGTTGGTGGATCTAAAGGGGACGATCCTCCCGTCTCAGATGCTTAGTTTTTAGTTTTGTTTTTAGTTTTGTCTTTGGAACTATGCTAACTCAAATTGATACGGGAATTGTAAATTGAAAATTTTGAGATGGACGAAAACAGTCGACACTTATAATTGTATAGCATTGCATGTATAAAATTTTTTTGTTGATTTTGAGTTTAATTGCACACAGGACACGGCAATGTAAAATATTTTGGTTTATTTTTCATTTGTTTTAAGTGTAATGTACGGATGTAATTAGAAATCATAATGACAAACGAAAGAGTAAAATAAAGTATAAGTGTGTGATCTAGTTTAAGGCCATTTCGGGCCCCATGCGTAATTTAAGGTCATTTCAGGTCCCAGTTGTAAACAAGGAAGATTTCGGATAATGTGGATGGGTTTCTCGGTTGACCAACCATTTTTGATTGTGGCTAGTTTTATGTCATTGCGGACATGATAGTTTACCATCTTTCCAAATAGGGAGTGTAGTTTAATGTTTTTTTCTAATTTGTTGTAGTTTAACATCATTTCGGACAAGTTGTAGTTTAACGTCATTTCGGACATATTGAGATGGTATTACTCTAGGGATTTTTTGATTTTTTTCTTTTTAATGTTAGGCGATGTGTCAATGGGTATGATTCTATATTTAGCATCCCCTTCGCTAATCACATTGAATGGTAATTCGGCCTAAGGGACGTCTAATGGAGTAGTTCCTGTGTCAGTGTTTTCTTGTGTTTCGATATTTGTTGTGAGTTCTGTGTTAGTCTCTAATTGAGATGGTGTATGTACAATGTCAGGCGCAGGTGTTTCTGTTTTAGGTGGATCACGTTCTATGTTTAAAGGCTTACTGTCTACCAGTCATTTTTCATTTATGTCATTTTGGCTAGGCTCTTCAAATTCAACCTCTGAGCCTTGGTCCGTGTCTATGTGTGATGAAATAATAGGTGTAGCCGCTTCCCCGTGAATCTCTTGGTGTATAGGGGACGAGATNCCGTGTCTATGTGTGATGAAATAATAGGTGTAGCCGCTTCCCCATGAATCTCTTGGTGTATAGGGGACGAGATTGCTTTCAGTTGGACCAACCAGGATCTTCCAAATATTAGGTTGAATCCTGACATTTCATCGACCACTGCGGAGTCGGCAGACGTGGGAAACTGTTCCCCTGCTATGAAGTCTAAGGTCACTATGCCTTTGACCATCACGCGTGACCCGCTGAATGATTTTAAACATGTAGTTGTTGTTGGTTTGATTAACTCCGTCAACCCTAGTTGTTCAACGATGGGGTATGGTACCACGTTCGTAGCAGCTCCATCATCTACGTGGACCCTATGTATCTTAAACTGATTTATGTGTATCGTTATGAACATGGGGGCTATTGTTACCTCCCCTGTTTTCTTATCCACTTCAATGTTATCGTTGTGGAAGCTTAGTGGCTTGGAAGTTGACCCTTGGGGCGAGTACATTACTGCGTGAATGGAAGGTTCATTCAGGGACAATCCCTCGCTTATTGGGATCGACGTTAGCATGCGTACCAAATCTTCACGATGCGTTTGGGATGTTAGAACTAAGTCATACAAGCTTAGCGAAGTGTTCTTTTGCTTGAGTGCTTGTGTGACTTGTGTTAAAGCTATTGACAAGTCTCTACTGTTGGGCGCGTTCGCATCAGCGGTGATTGGGTCGATTGGCCCCAACAGTTTTATTTCATGCTTCGTTGGTTTGTTGTTTTTGCTCGGAGCCATTGCTTTAGACGTATTAGTTTTTTTTGATGGTTCACCCTTGTTACCTGTTTAGTTGACTATTGGGTGGCATCATGGGTATGGCGTTGAGTGGAGTGGGTTTAGATGGCCCTACGGCTAACCGTTGACGCTCCTTCTCCACGCGTTCACGCGTAAGCCTATTCGCTAAGCATTCTCGTGTGTGGCATGGAGGTGGAGCTAGTCTTAGAGCTTCGGGTTACCTTGGGATTTGTACCACATATGGGGCCGGGCGGGGTTGCAGTTGGACAGTTGAATGTGGTTGGACAGAAGGCTGGGTAGGCATCTTAATGACGTAGGGGCCAGGTTTGTCTTGTGTTTGTGATATGGAGACTTGATAATCATTAGGACTTTCGAATGTCCTAACAACATACGGGGTCGCTTTTGGCGGAGGTTGGACCTCCACTGTTGTGACTGCGGGTGGTACTCGGACTACAAAAGGGGCAGGCCAAGTAGGAGGGGTTGGTGGATTTGAGGTAACAGTGGTGGGAGGGACATGCACCACGTATGATTTTTCGCGTTTCATGGTGTTGGATGTAGCTATGGTCAAGGGTACTTGGACGACATATGGCTGCTACGGGGTGCGTGGTGTTTGAGGCATGGATGTGGATGGAGTGGGAGGAACATGGACTACAAACGGCTTGTTAGGTGTTTGTTGTTCGTATTCAGGGTTGACGGTGTTAATGTTAGATGTCTCGAGTTCATCATCAAAGCAAATTGTGTTGATAACATACGGTGCCTCTTTGGTGGTCAGAGGGTCTTTATACACCCCCATAGCCTGATTCTGTGGTTAGACCGGGTTGGCCTCGTCAAAGGTGATTTGGCCTTCGTCGATCATTCGCTGTATGTCCTTCTTCAGGGTGAAACAGTAATCCATGTCGTGCCCGTTGCGTTGGTGATAATCGCAGAAGCCATCCATTCTAAAACCTTTGGGCATTGGAGGCTCATCCGGTGTCGCTAAGCTTGGGTTCTGAACGAGTTGACAGAACCGATCATGTCTCTGGATGGCCACAGGGGATAACTGTTTGTGTTTCATTAACTCAGCCTTCAGGAGCTGATCGAAGAGCTAGGATGGCTTCATAGGTAACAGCGTATATTGAGAGGGTTCTTTCCTCTCAAAATTTCTTGTACGATTTAGTGTGGGGTTCTGCGATGATGATGATTCTAGCGCGGTTGTAGGAGTAGGTTTAGTATAGTTAGTAGGGGCTATAGGCGGTTTGTTCCGTTGGGCTGCATTTGCTTGTTGGGTTTCTGCTATTGCTGCTATAGTTGCTTTAGCCTTATCTTTATCCTTTTTACTGTGTTGATGTTTGAAGGCTAAATACATAGGATCATGGCTATTTTGAGCCGCCTCTTCTATATTTTTGATCTGTACAAAGGCTTGGTTAACATTACGCGCATTAAGATAGTATAATTTGGATTTGAAGAAGTTATTAACAGCCCCCTTTAGAATTGTGAGCAGATATGTCTAGGGGATAGGATCGTGTAGCTCATTAAGAGCAGCACTCCACCTCTGAATGAATTTTTGTACAAGTTCAAGCGGTGTTAGTTTAACCTATATAAGGCTGTCCAAAGTCGCCTCAGGTTTCAAGTTATATTTGAACCTGGTTACGAATTGATGTAACAACTCTTCTAAGGAAAATATAGAATTCCTCGGCAAGGTCCGGTACCAATCAAGCGCTCTCCCTACGAGGGACATGGGGAACACTCGTAAAATGGCATGGGGCCATGCCTGGAGTAACGCACATTCTAATTTAAACGTTATTAAGTGGGCGTTGGGGTCCATTTTCCCATTATATTTAGTTAGTGTTGGCAACGATATTCCTTTGGGCAAAGTTAGGGGCAGGACGGAAGGGCTAATGGGGTCATCGTGGTAAAAGTCCACTACCTTTAACTCTCTGTCGGCAGTTGTTTTGAGGTGCTTGACCTCGTCAGTTAATTCCTGCATTAATTTTTTAGCATCCGCCCAATCTTGAGCGCTAGGTGAGGTGACAGCTTGTGGGTGTTGTGCAACATACAAATTAGATTGTTGAATGGTGGGTTGGAAGGCTGAAATCTATGCAGTCGGCAATTGTACTTGTGGGATGTTCATAGCGTGTGGCACTAGGGATGGCACGCTGTAAGCAAGAGGTTGTTGTTGCTGTGGTTGCGGCTATACTTGGGGAATGTTGGCCGATGGCATCGTGTGAGGTGGCATGGTGTAGTGAGGAAGTTGATGTTGTTGTGGTTGAGTCCCCATCACTACCCATTGTCCAGCCATGTTTTGTGAAGGGACTCCCTATTGGGTTACGGTGGTGGAAGGGGGTCCATGTGTTTGGATGTGAGGGATGAAGTGGGCGGACGTGGATGCCGGTATCACATGTGGCATCCCTATCACTCAAGGCGAGAAGGTTACTCCAATGGTGTTGTGTGGGGGTGGTGCTTGCGAGGATGGGCCGACAGTTGTAGCGGGAATGATAGTGAGGGGGAGTGTGTTGACTTGTGGGTCGTTCGGAGGGGGAATATGGACCAGCACTGATGTTTCTGGTGGAGGTGCTTGCGCTTGGGTGAACCTAAGGTGTTGGAGGGGCATGATTTCCCCTATGCTTGGATGAAACATGGGTTTGATGTGTGTTTGTGGGCTAAGGTTGTGATAAGAGTCTTCGTGTTCAGATTGGGCAGCGAATTCATCCTCCTCTTCTAGTTGAGGATCTACTGCAGGCTGATCTAACGAATGGCTCCTTTGCAGGAGGAGTTGTGTGATGAGCTCTAAGTACTGCTCTGGAACAGGGATTATATCGTATGAGGAAGGGATGAACTCGTGTCCCCCCCTGTAGAAGAGTTCGTATTGCCTCTTTACCTCTATTTCAGCTCGATCTACGGCCAAGCCAGCTTGCATCTTCACACATATGAAGTTGTATTGGTCCTAGGTTATGATGTTGGAGGTTGGGTTCCTCCCTTGCAACCTGAGGGATCGGCGAGGCCCCGTTATGGGTTGTACTGTCAACTGTGGAATGACGGGCTATTGGGTAGCCATGGTGCCTACCATGTCGGTGACTTGAGTGGTTGTAGCGGTGGTGTTTGTGGGGTTCATGATTGACCTATTGAGGGTATGACACAGTATAGAGATGTGAAATTAGTGTACTGAGTATAGCGTACAGTGTATACGCTTTAACGACCGGCGTGTAACGATAGCGTATACAGCGTATATGTATGCAACGTATAGAGTCAGTGTAGACAAGTCTACGGCGTAAATCGTATAGCGTATACACTAGGTAGCATATACAACATCAGGGTATAGCGTAAAAAAGGGTTGCAGCGTATAGAATGCAGTATAAACTGAGTAGCAGCATAGAAGAAGCGTAAAGAGCGCAACGTAAACAGAACAGCAGGGAAAAAAATCAGTGTACAATGTAGACGAGGTCTACAGCGTAAAGAGCGTAGTGTAAATGGACAACAATGTAGACAATTTTACAGCGTAAAATATGTAGTGTAAACTTGCAGAGTAAGTTTTAATAGGAGCGGCGTATACGCCGAACAGCGTAAACGCTGGATTGTAGACTGGGTTTCAAACTGAGCAGTGTAAACGCTGGGAGGTTTTTGGAAGGAATCGGCGTATGGTCGATGGCGTGAATTCTCTACAGCGTAAATGCTGAGAAGCTTGCAGGTAAGGTTTTAGGCAGAGGCCCTCCTTCTAGCGCCAATTTCTGTACCGTTGGAAATCGTTGGTCTCCGGCTGGAAGGAAATAGAGACCGTGGGATCACCGGACACGCACAGAAGACCCTACCTTCACCTGAGGGTGAGCTGGAATGCACGAAGGTAGAGTACCTTGGGTGGTTTGCACGCGGATCAGACAAGGATTTCCCCTAACATATACTGAAGTGTTATATGCTGGGTTATACGTAAACGGTGTAACAAGCGTAAATCAGAGCGTAAACAGTGTAATTGATGCGAACAGAGCATAAATGTAAACAGGCGTAAACAGAATATGTACAACAATTGATGCAAACTGTAAATGATTTTGGGAAGAAAATGTAACAATGGTATTAGGGAATGAGAGTACAATGCACCGGTCTAACGTAGTTGTGACTGAAACACAAGGTGGACGAAAAGCCCCGGTGGATGCAAGGGTGACTGTGAGCTAGTTCACACTGTAGGCACAGAGTAGAGGCTGGTTTGTCCAGCGTAAAAGGTTTCTGCTTTAGTGCTCAGCGTCTCTGCTCTCAGGTGTTTGCTCTGAATGTTTTGCCAACCGCCTGGAGCTAGTGAAAAATGGGGCTTTTATATAGGTTTTTGATGCTAGACTCGGGTTGGGTGACATGTAGCGTGTTGACCGGGTGCAAAAGCGTAAAATTTACAAATGTACAATATGTTACATTTTCTAGGCGTACACGCTGAGCGTATACGCTACATCTGGTGAGCGTAAACTCTGGACGTATATGCTGGGTGTATACGCTAGATGTGCTGGGCGTATGTGAATTTGGGCGTAGATGCTGTAGACGCTGGGTGTATACGCTGATAATGGTTGGGCGTATACGCTGATGTATGCGGGTGTATATTCTAAGGCATATACGCTGATGGTCGTTGCCTTATGCCAAATCTTGCTTTGCAGTGCTGTTTCCATGTCATCTTTGGGGATTTCATGCTGGGCATATACATCTGTTGTACCTGCCGAGCGTACATGTGAGGGGTGCACGCTGGACGTGTATGTTGAGCATATACGTTGAACGTATACGTTGGGCGTATACGTTGAGAATGTTGGGCGTATACGCTGGGGATGTGAACTTAAGCGTATACGCTAGGAGAATACACTGGGCGTATACGCTGAGATTGCATACTTAGTGAAAATCAAGTATTTTGATCTCCGAAGTTGCCATGTGTGACACCAGATGTAGCTGTGATGGTCTGTGGGTCCCAGGGACCTGTTTCTTGTTGGACAAGTACTAAGCTCAAAATTTTGTGGTGTTTCAGACGCTTCCCAGGAAACCCTAGCAGTCACGCTAGAAACATCCCCAACAACGTGGCTCACACCACAAGTAAAAGGAAAACCAGCCTTCTCCTATCAGTCACGCTACCCAAAAAAAAAATCTAGAAGTCAAGCTACACCAAGAAGCCTAAACTCATGCTGCAAAGAGGCCCTAAAGAAAAAGAAAACACTGCCCGGGAAAAGGCTCATGCTATTTAGGATTTTCCTAGCACTCACGACGTGCTCGCCCCAAAATGCAAAATAACCAAAAAAATCTAACTTGCACCCACACCTTACATTTCCCTGGGCACTCATGCCCTACACACACACCCTAATTACGTTGATGCTGACACCATGAAATCAAGAACGACAGGCCACAAAACATAAAAATAACCCAAAATTGGGACCACAGAAATTCTATCCTAGGTATTGCTATCCACAAATGCTGGAGAAAAACAAGAGGAAGAAAATCTACCTACACAGAGTTCCATCCTAGGATGGAATCCTGGCTTGGGGGAGATGTCGGAGTAGCTCTTCACTCTCCTCCACTAACGCTAGATCTACCTACCTCTTCCCTTTGTCTCTACCCTTGCCCTTCATGGTTGCCTTAGTCACACTAAAACTAATGTTGTAGCTCACACTGCACTCCTAGCTCATGTTGTAATCCAAAGCCAATAACTCACGTCAGCACAAAACCCCCTTCCTTCACTTCAAAACCCTGTTTTAAACCAAAAATATTCTATTTTATTTTCTTATTTTATTTATTTAAATTTACCATGTCTAAATTTTGTTTTCATTTATGTCATCTTTATTTTATGTTGGCCTAATATTCTTCATTATTCCAGCCTCTGGAGATGAGGCCAAAAAAATTATTATTATGCAAAGGAAGAGATGGAAAGTTAAAATCAACAAAAAAATATATACATACATATACAAACATTTCAAAAATTCATAAAATTTTGAAGTTTCATAAACTTATTGTTCACACAAAATTTAAAAATAAAAAAATGCTCTATGCACTCAATCCAAATGACAAGTCAACATGAATATTATCTAGCCGAGTATGGCCTAAAAACAGCCATTCGGCCCAGTATGGCCTAAAACTGCCATCCGGTCCAATATGACCTAAAACTTCCATCTGGCCTGGTACGGCCTAAAATTGCCATGACTAGCACTGTGTCCCCTGATTTTGTTAGTACATAGTTTGATTACCCTATGTTCATTTACATTTAGTAACTCTTTTGTCAAGGGGATTTCTCTTACTTCGCTCTTGGTTTAAATTGGTAGGAGCAAACACATGGTCGCCAAGAATATCCTTTCGACATTGTCTCTCACTGGACCATATGGGAAGGTAAAAAGAGCAATCAATCTAGAGTCCTTATATCTTTACCCATGCACTTCCACTAATTTAATAGCCTCCACTTAAGAAACATCAGACTAGCCTAAAAATGTATCTAAGATTTTGGATCTAGAGGCCGATAATATCACTGAAGATCCCCTTGTTGGAGTCCCCATTACCACATCTAATGGTGAAGCTAGAACATTGAAATTAAGCACCCTACTGGACTCACAACTTATTAACGACATCACTCAAGTACTAAAAGACAACATAAAAACATTTGCATGGTCATATATCGACATGCCAGGATTAGACCTCTGAATTGTCCAACACAACATCATTCTTGATGAAAATATTAAAACAGTAAAACAAAAGGCACATAAGGTTAGACTTGAGGTGGCTTTGGCAGTCCATGCTAAAATCACAAAGCTCTACCAAGCAAGTTTCATCCGGGCCATTGATTATTCCGACTGGGTATTAAACATTGTCATAGTCCCTAAGAAGAATAGCAGTATACGCATATGTATTGACTTCCGTGATCTTAACATAGCCACTATAGAGGATGACTTCCCATTATCCAACATTGATCAACTTGTTGACACGACTGTCGGGCATGCACTATTATCCTTTATGGATGGATTTTCAGGATATAACCAAATAAGAATCAATCTAGAACATCAACTTAGAACAACTTTTATGACACCTTGGGGCACATTCTGCTATACGATGATGCCATTTGGCCTTAAAAATGCAAGAGCTACATATCAACGAGCAATGACATATATATTTAGTGATTACATGCTCAATTTGCTCAATGACTATGTTGACAATATCATGGTTAAATCTAAAACAACCAAACAACATGAAAAAGATCTAGACTTAGTGCTTAAATGGTGTCTCAAATATGACCTTAGACTCAATCCAAAGAAGTGTGTCTTTGGTGTCAAAATGGGCAGGATGCTTGGTTTCGTAGTCTCTGAAATAGGAATATGAGTAGACCCTGATAACGTTAAGGTAATAACTAACATGCAACCACCGAAAAACCTTATAGAACTATGTGGTCTCCAAGGTAAACTATAGTTCATAAGACCCTTTATTGAGAGGCTGAAAGATAAGTTGAACCCCATGCAACACTTACTACGAAAGAATGTGCATTTCCAATGGACTCAACAATGCCAGGAAGCATTCAAGAATATAAAGCAAGAGCTAGCTCAACTATTGATAGTTTATCCCCCTCAAGGCGATAAACCCTTCTACATCTACCTTGCAACTTCCAATTATTCCACTGAATCTATGCTTTGTCAAAAACGTAAAGATGGAGTTGAGACCCCTGTATACTACCTAAGTCATGCGTCAACGATACAATGACGTAGAGAAATCATTCCTTTCCCTCATCTTCTCCTTGAAGAAATGGTGGCATTATCTCTTCCACAATTAAGTTTACATCATTTGCAAGGATAATGTACTCTATGTCATCACTAACAACATCTACAAGTCGAGTAGGATAGCTAGGTGGAAAGCGATGATCGCAGAGTTTGATTTACACTATGTTGTTCAATCTTCCACAAAATGTCAAGAAATAGTCACACAATTAGCCATCTCACCAATGCATTATCAAGCAATAATTAATCGTGAGTTCCCCAATGAGAATGTTAATAGTATAGACACTGTACCTGACAACTACGAGGCAATCCTCTATTTTGATGAAGCCTCAACGTCCTGAGGAGGAAGTGCTATAGCCATTTTAACATACCCCTTTGGAGAAATCCAACCCTTCGCCTACCGATTAACTTTTCCTTGTACCAATAACATAGCAGAATACAAAGGTCTTCTCAAAGGTCTTCAAGTATCATTGACTTCAGAAATCACACATCTTGTAGTTCGAGGTGATTCACAGTTAGTCATTAATCAAGTCACAAAAGTTTACACATGCAAAGCTATCCATTTGCAACCTTATTGTGATTTGACCAAACATCTGCTAAGGTAATTAGTAGAAGTGGATATACAGCATGTCCCTAGAAGCAAAAACACCATTGCTGATGCACTTGCTACACTAGCCCTAAACATGACACCCAAAATGTTCCATGCGTTGCCTAGCTCTATAAAAAATTATGCCAAACCTATAATTAACACTCTTGAAAAAATGCCTATAGCATTTGTTAGCACAACACATGCAATAGAATGGTACGATGACATAAAAGAGTACCTTCTAAGAGACGAACCTCTACAACATTTGACAAATGCTCAACAAGACGTCGTGCGATAATGCTCTCGACAATATGCATTAATAGGAGACATCTTGTGTCACAAATCCTATGAGGGCATTTTGCTGATGTGTGTTAGTAGCATCAATGGTCAAATGATTGTAGAACAAGTCCACAAACTACTTTGTGGAGGGCACATAGCACCTAAAGCAATGACAAAAAAGATTAGGTGCTTAGGCTACTACTAGCCACACATGGAGTACGATTCCATCTCCAAGGTTAGAACATGTGACATTTTCCAAAGGCATAGTAATCTAATACATGTGCCACCTAACGAATTACACACAACACAAATCACATGACCATTCCAAAAATGGGGATTAGACTTAATTGGACCGATAACGCCATCATCCTTTGTGGGACATAGCTTCATTATCACAGCAGCTAAATACTTCATAAAGTGGGTAGAAGCTATTCCCCTTAGGAAGACCAGTTCAAAACACATTTTCACTTTCATTATTGAAAACATCGTGACCCGTTTTGGTATTTCGATAAATATCGTTATTGACAATGGGCCACAGATCAGTAGTGCATATACTAAAAGCTTCTGTGAAATCCTAGGTATTAAACATGCATTTTCATCACCTTACTATCCACAAAGCAATGGTCAAGCAGAGGCTACCAACAAAATTGTCATCATGGTGCTCAAAAAGATGCTAAATAAGAGCAAGAAACAATGGCATGAATAATTATTCTATGCATTATGGGCATACAAAATGACACATCAAACATCTACAGGTAAAACTCCATATAGTCTTGTGTACGGATTTGAAGCTATTTTACCATTAGAGTTATAGGTTCCCTCGTTGTGGATAGCTCTCTCAGGCCTCCTCAATGAAAGCCAAATCAATGAACTATGCATTGTTGACCTTGACTTGGTGGAGGAAGAACGTGTGTGAACGCTTGATCAAATTGAGTGGTACCAGAAATAGCAGTGGAAACGACACAAACACAATTTGCATAAACGCCCAATCAAGGAAGGAGACCTAGTCCTTAAAGCCATCCATGAACACCTAAATAAATTCTTAGCTAATTAGGAAGGGCCTAACTTAGTCACCAAGGTGTACAATAACAAAGCATTCAAACTTGCTGACATGGACGGGAATGAGTTCGCTAATCCTACAAATCACTTGTACCTGAAGCAGTACTATGTATACTGAACTATAGGCATAGAACAATCCTAGCATCATGACTTAAAATTGATACCACAGAACTGTCCTAACATCATGACTTAAAACTAATACCACAGAATGGTCCTGGCATTATGACCTGAAACTGATACCACAGAATGGTCTTGGCATCACGACCTAAAACTGATACCATAGAATGGTCCTGGCACCACGACCTAAAACTAATACCATAGAACAGTTATGGCATCATGATTTACAAATAATACCATAGAATGGTCCTAGCGTTACGACCTAAAACTGATACCATAGAATAGTCCTAGCATCATGACTTAAAACTGACATCACAAAATGGTCCTGGGGCTATGACTTGAAACTGAAACCACAAAAATGTCCTAGAGTCATGATAGTAAAATGACACCACAGAGCTCCATCCGGTACAATGCTAAAGTGCCACATCTATCCCCCATGATGTGAAACTAGCATCCAGAGTCCAATAAGACTATAAACTAGTTTACGTCTTCACAATCTATTACGACTATAAACTAGCATTGCATCATCTGCTACGATGCTAAAATGGTGCCATCCAAGGGGTTACGATGTGAAACTAACCCGCAACAGTTTGCTAAGACTATAAACTGGCGACATCATTGATGACTAGAAAAAACTTGAAAGGACATGTTGCTGCATGTTGGCTATGCCTGTTTCACAAAGACTGGCTACCCATTTGTCTCATAGGCCCTGATGAAGTTGATGTTATTCATGATTCTATCTACTTTGAAATTGCACACTATGGCTCCATCCCCTTGGTTATTTTTAAGTTTAAAGTGCTTAGTTAACTGTTTCATTTATGGTTTTCTTGTCTTCTTCAAGTTGTGTTTGCAGGATGACATGCATGTGGTGTTCGTGCATAGATGCACTTCATTGTGATGACAAGGTATCATATTCTTCCTAATGCCCACAAATGGGTTAATCAATCCATTCATAAGTACATTCCTGACTCCTGATACATTTCCTATTTCGCCATCATGTTCCCCTTATCCTATTCAATTACATCTCCTAGATACATTGCATTCTACTCGCCCTAAAGCTCTTGATACACTGTTGCACGTTGTGATCTTCTAAACAGTTGCAATGCAAAGCATGGTACATGATACCAAATGTAAGCGCTCGAGCATGAGCACAACATTAAAAGCAAGCTCTTTCAAAAAAGACCAAAGAGAACAAGAAAAGAAAACAAAAATAAAAAAACAAAAAAGAAGAAGAAGAAATAAACAAAAAGAAAAATAACAAAAAGGTCAAAGAGTAAAAATGCATGGAAAATGTCTTCATGACCCCATTGACATCATAGACCAAAGCCTATTAGCTATTCTCATACAAGCCCTAGGCGAGAAGGAAATTATCTTAGAAAACAGTTACACTCATGTCTCAAAGAGACCATGTTGCACATCATCACGTGGCTTTGGCTGTTTACAATGGGCCCCATAAACACTCTACAAGAGTCCCGTTTCTCCAAAGAACGCACCTCCTATGTCTTGGCTCCAAGTTTGCGGAACACTGGCTATCGACAAGGACCAAAGATATGGCTCATTCACATGAGAGCAATTATTCTCTCACAATTTTGGTAGCAATTTTAACCCTTGATCAGCTCCTGGCTTCCCCTGGTTACAACCAATCCCCTTGCATCTTGAACTACATTCCCTCAATCCCATGTACTTTTGAAAATGATGCGATGACATCCAACTAAGCGCCGATGGTTAATGCTTGAAGTTTGGTTATTCATGGTGTTTTTCACTTCTTTATCGACACCTCTCAGGTGGATTCCTCTAGACGTCAACAAAGAGGGACCAATGAAATAACACTAATTTTGGCCTAATACTTTGAAATGAGAATGACCCTTTTAGCTTTTGGGAAGCAAAAATTTGACTAAGGCATGGAACTCACGCCCTACTTACTCAAGCCAGCTTGCTCACACTGTCAAGCTAGCTTGCCCTCAGCATGAGTAACTCCAACAACTTTAAAATCAAGTAAAAAATGGTCCAAATCTGAGGACATAAGCCATCCTCAAGAGCTATTGATGTCCACTCCAAGTTTTAGCATTCGGGAGTTCAAATTTTAGGTCGAATGGCATAGATTTTCACACTCACACTATCATTCACGCTGAGGTCACACTGGCAGTGTGAGTACAACATGAGCAACTTTCAGAGCCCAAAACTAAGTCAAAATGATCTAATTTCCAAGGTACAAGTCATCCTCAGGGTTCATTGTTGACAACTTCAGATTTCATACTCTAGAATTCTAGATTTTAGGTCCAAAAATTGCAAGTTTTTGCAGCTCATGCTGTGGTCACACTACACTCACACTAGAAGCGTGAATCCAGCATGAGCTACCCAGTGTAAAATAAGTCACATTAGGCACAATTTTTTATTTTCAAATAATTCCTAAGGTCAACCACAAAGTTAGACAGTAGTTGCACTTAAGAAACAAGCTTTAAAAATCAAAATTTGGTAGAAAATACGTCATTCTGGCTCACTCATGCTGAGGTCATGCTGGGGTCATGCTGGCAGCGTGAGTGTAGCAGGAATGTAGCATGAGTATAGCATGAGCACATTGAGGACATGCCAAGATAAAATCAACTCATGCTAGAAGTCCTGGTCAAGAAAAGATGCCTCAAATAGTCACAAAGCCACTTAGATCGACATCCTGCAGTAGTCAGTTTGAAGATCAAGAAGATTCAAGTGAGCCAAAGTCAAATTCTCTTGTTGTTCATTTTCATTTCATTGTAAATTTTCATCATTTGTGGGCTTGTCAAGCTCTTACACTCCGAATTGTATCTACTTCCATGAGCGTAAGCTAGCTTGAGTAAGTTAACACACGGTGTAAGATATAATGCACCTAGTCAAGAACGTAGCCTACCCACACACATCCAACTCACACACAGCTATCCATCGAACACGTGTCACCTGGTCCATTTTTCCTCTCAATTCTCAGTCGTTGATTCCATCCATGAATTCCGCACCCGAGCCCAACCAAACCCTATAAATACCCTGTCAATTCACATAAACAGGATTGGAAATTTTGAAGGTTGATGGTTTAGGAAACTTAGACCAGCAATCCTTGGGTGCTCGAGCACACTTGACTCCTAGCATCCAAGCACTTCCGAAACACATCACATCACCCTGGGGCTTGGTGCTTGACTTGCTATCTGCACGTGCAACTATGCTTTGACTGGTGCACATCTTTTCTAAGCAATACAATACAGTTCATTTTTCCAGCCATTATATTGTTTACATTCAACTTACGTTTTTTCTACAATAGTATTCTGAATACACTTTGTTTGCATTTCGTACATTACTATTTACATCTCATGCATCATTAGTTACGATAACCCCAACACAACCTGCATTTTAGGCTTGGGGAAGTTCTTGGTTGATTTGTGTGCAGACCATCCAAGGCACGCTGCCTTCATTTCCTTTTCCAGCTTGCCCTCAAGTGAAGGTAGGGTTAGTTGTGTCTACCCAATGATATTTCGGTGTTTGGTTTCCCTTCTAGCCTTAGACCGACGATTTAGGTCAGTTAGGTGGTTTAGGATTACTATCAACGTCGATGGTGTTGATAATGTAGCTGGCGTTGTTGGTGTTAAGGAGATCTATGTAGACGTGCAGGGATTGATTTTCGGGGCATACTGGGTTGGTTTCATTCAAAACCAGTTTCCCTTGATCAATCATTCTTTGGATGTCATCCTTCAACGCCATACAATAGTCCATGTTGTGACCACACTATTGGTGGTAGTCATAGAATAGCCCTAGCCTGAAACCCTTAGGAACTAGGGGCTCATTAGGTAAAGCCAATGAAGGGTTCCTAAGGAGCTCGCAATACCACTAATGCTTCCTAGCCTCGTCCTCCAACATCCTCTTGTGTTGGATGTATCCTGCTACCAGTAGTTGCTTTAGGAGATGTAAAGGCTTGATAGGCAAAGGGTTATACTTTGAGCGATCTTTATGCTCAAATTTTGGTTTGGGTGGTGCAGATTCCTTGGGTGTGGATGTGGAAGGTTGAGGTGCATTTCCCTGCTTGGGCATGGGGTTAGTTATAGGTGTGGTCGATTTCTTATTGTTCTTGCTACTATTGTTGGGTTTGGCCTTGTTTTCCACAGCAACCACTAGTTGCAGCCTTACCCTTGTCCTTATCCTTCTTCGTGAAGGTGTTCTTGTATGCAACATAGGCCAGATCTTTGCTTGCCTTAGCTGCATCCTAAATGCTCTTAGTCTGGGCATCCACCACTTGGCAGGTGGTGTTGTTGAACCAACAACCGTAGGCTGAGCTGCGGGATAGACTGCTTGGGTCATCGGTGGAATAGACCATGGTCCCGCACTGGGTTGTACCATTTGCAAGGTTTGGTAGGTCTGCTAGCAAATGTACTGAGACATATGAAATGGTAGCGTAGCAGGAGGATAAGTGAATGGAGTCCACTATGTGGATGGGCCTGGGCCTACTGTTGATGGTGGGACAGGTGTAAATGCAGGAATGGAAGCGGAAGCTTCGTGTGACTGCGAGGTAGGTACGGTGTGAATGTAAGGCAAGGTAGCCGTGGTTGGTGTGTGTTGCGAAGCAAACAAGGATTGGTGAACAGTTACCAGAGGAATAGCGACTGAGGTTGAGATAGGGATGTAGGCATGTTGATACACTGAGGGCATGGTACAGATACCCATGATAGGTGGAATTGTAGGCTGTAATGGTGCAACCATGATCCCAAAAGGAGCAACGATAGATAGCATATTAGTCCAGAAGGATTGGGTAGGAGGGATGGTGGCAAGGTTGGCTTGACCCCCACTATCGGACTAAGAATCCAGTTCCTCCTATCCATCCTAGAAGGCCTCTACATGTTGAGACGCTGTGTCTTGCACCTTGCCAGGCCTAGATAGTCGTATGAGCTAATCCAAAAGCCATTGATTTGGTTTTTTCAAAGGGATAGAAATGTTGAGAGTGGGAATAAATTCCTTCCCATTGCAGTAAGAGAACTTGAAGCTATGTTTATCTTCAAGTTCTTGCATGTCTAAGGGTATATTTGCTTACACCTTAGCACAGAGAAAGTTGTATTGTTCATGTTGCCTAGCCAAACCTTTAGGTCCCCAGTTTTGGATCTTGAGGGATTGACGTGGCCCTAGCACTAGGATGAGCAGCCGCTCGGCACCTATAATTCCTTGAACCATGAGAGGGACCTTGAGGTTAGTAGTAGCAATAGTCGTAGTTGCAAAAGTCATTATTGTGAAGTTAAAAGGGAGCTAAGGCAAAAGACCTAGCGGCAATCTAAGGCTTTGTGTCTTGTAGGGTTCCAGAAGAACCCTCAGAGCAATCAATTTGCATCACATGATGCGTAAACAACCACAAAAGGTGTAATGTTTACGCTAGCACGTATTGAGGTACAAAAAGCAAGTAGAACTACCATGAAAATCAGGAGAACAGATGATGATTAGAGGCTTTATGTCTTGCAGGATTCCAAAGGAACCATCGAAGCGACCGATCTGTACCACACGATGTGTAAACAACCGCAAAAGGGTGTCAAGTTTATGCTAGTGCATGTCGGGGTATAGAACGCATACAAGACTACCGTAAAACAAGGAAAAGGCACCAACAAGACCTCCTTCTAGCATCAGAAAACTATAGCGACCAAAAATGTTGGTGGCTGGAAAACACCGAGAGGTCGTCAGTCAGACAGTCTTAACCCGGATCCACGTGAGGGCCATGCTGGATAAAAATAGAAATGGGGTGCCCTAAATGGTTTGCTTAATCAGACAGGGACTTAATTGGTGTCTCTAAACCTTTTGCAAACATTTAACTTGAAAATAGTTCTTATAGCATGAAATAATAATTTTTAAATGTGAGGAAGCAAAAATGATACAAAGTGCAATGACAAGCAAGAAAAAAAAGTAAACAGGAGTTAGGAAAATGCACCACTTCCAGATTATGGCTTTACTCTGCCAAAGTGGATACAATTGGTTGCACGACACTGGGAAGCACAAAGATCCCAAAAGTAGCCAAGACGTTCGAAGCAAGCCGACAATGCACTTAAACACAAACTTAAGAGCCAATAATGAAAAAATGCTACAAGGCCAACCAGGTTAGGTTGAAACAGAGGGGGGTTTGTTTTGCTAGCCGCTAATAGGATCTGCTAACTACTCAAGTTTGCCAACTTTTGAACCAACGCAAATTTTTCCAATCTCTTTAAGTTTACCAATCAGATTTTCCAACATAAATGCTCAAATTTTCTCTCAAAATGCCAGCTGAATTTTTGCTAACATTTCCCAACCCCTTGAGCATTCCTCGTCAGGGTATTTATAGGGCTAGGACCATGCGAGAAATGTGGTTTGGATGCCATGTGTCCTGGACCCATAAGATGTTGACATGTCCATGCTGCATGGACATGCAAAGTTGATTAACGAGCCTGCCATGCTATAATTACGCTGTCAAAACATGGAGATGTGTGCCAACAATGCAAACAAGGAGCAAGGTACATTGACGTACTGTAGTTGCCTGCTATGTTATGCTATGCTGTGAGGTGTAGCGCTATAGCGTAGCGTAGCCACCAATTTGAAGAAGAAATTTGTGTTGGAGTTAATTGCATGTGTTGGAAACCTTTGAAGTGTTCTAACTAGCTCTGCATGTTTACCTTACTATGCTACACTGTGTAGCATAGCATAGTGTAGCAGCTAACCTTAACTACAAACATACTAACAATCTACAAACTTTGTTCTTTGCAATGTGGAGCCTTTGAACTTGCTGATCCTATGTTTTGAGACACCTTTCATCATTCTTCTACAATTGCTACACTGTGCTATGCTATGTATCATAGCATAGCGTAGCAGCCAACATAGCCTACTTTTTATTAAATTTTCCTCTTTCTGGTAGAAGGAGCCTTGCTGAAGGACTTGGAGTCAAGCGAGGCAACTGGCCTTGAAGGCCAGAGGTGCTTACCGAGTGCAATTGAATTCACTAAGTAAGTTGGGCCTTTGTGTATTAATTTTGCTACACTGTGCTATGCTACATAGTGTAGCATAGCGTAGCACTTTTTCTTGCAACAGTTCGTTGTTGATTGTCTAAACAACTTTTCTCCGAGGACTGCTACGCTACATAGCGTAGCGTAGCACAGTAAAATTCTATACTAGAAAACCTGCCAAACTATTTTGCTCATCCTGAGCACCACTAATAACTCCACGCATCGTCTCTGAGTAGGCTGTCAGCTGGATGAACTACCCCGGTGGGCAGGCTAGAGGGTCTGTTGAGCCTGTCAACATTGGGAGTAGAAAACTTGACAAACTGGACAGTATGAACTTAGAGCATCCATTTCTTGCCAAGTGGTCATGACGTTGCACTTGTGGAAATTCTTTAGCTGAATTCTGAGACCCTGGTGAAGTAGGAGAATCCCAAAATTTTAGGGTGTTTCATTGCTCTCCTGCCACAAAGGCTAAGTGTATTGTACCCCTGACTATGACATGTAATCTGTTGAAGGATTTTAGACATGTGGTTTAGGTTGGCCTAGTTTCATCTGTTAGGCCTAGTTTATTGATGATGAAGTACAGGACTACGTTTGTTGCTACACCATCATTGACATGCACTCTGTGGATCGTGCATTGCCCAACACGTATGCTAATGAATAGTGGAGCTATAGTGACCCCCCTCATTCGGGATTAACTTTGACTACATTGTCGGGGAACACTAGGGATGCTGAACTCGATTCTTGCAGTGTAGGGGGCAACATCATTGCACAGATGGATGCCTCATCTATAGGGATGTCCTCCATAATAGGAATGGATGCCAAGATTTTGGCCAATGCTTGGCAGTGAGCAGATGAGATCATGGCTAGGTTGTACAAGCTCAACATTGTGTTCTTTTGTTTGAGCATTTGTTTCACCTAGGTTAGTGCAACTACAAAGTCCTTGTCATTAGTCATTATGTTGGCCTTAACTTCCTCCATGTGGCTTGAGAGACAGATCTCTCGTGGAAGGAATTTGGGCTTGGTTTGTTTGGATTGCATGGGGGTAGGGGCCCCAGTGTTCAATTTTTGTTTGCTGGTTGTGACCTTTGCTTCAGCCATGGGGGTTGTGAGGTACTTGTTTGTCTTCTTGCATTGCCATCTAATAGGCCTACCTAGGTTGCTAGTGGGGTCAATCCTCAAGGGAGGAGAGATTGAGACATTGCCCACTAATGGGCTTCGAGTAGGTGAGGGGCCATCATGTTGTGGCACCCTTATGACAAATGGTGGTTTAGGAGGAGTTGTTATGTGGCCAATTTGTTGTGGCACCTTGATGAAAAAGGGTTGCTTAGTAGTAGTTGTTGTTGTGTCATGCCAGTTAAATGTCTTAGCGGATGATGGCTGTGGAACTTTGACCATAAAGGGTGTTGTGGGTGCCTAAGGTGACACTTTGATAACAAAGGGAGGCCTCTTGTTTGTGGAGACCAGGGGAATCCTTACCTTTCTAGGAGGCACATGGATCACAAAAGGTTGCATAGGTTTGGGCTTGCCACCTATGCTAATGGAATTTATGACATAGGAGGAATCATCTATGTTGGATTAACTCACTGTGTTGATCACCAGTTGGTGACATTCTATCATTCTCTGTAAGTCATCCTGCAAAGCACGACAGTTGTCTATACTGTAACCAACCAATTGGTGGTAATGACAGTATTGGTCTAGCTTGAAGTGTTGTGGGACCAGAGGCTCATTTGGTACTGCTAATATGGGGTTCCTTAGTAGTTTGTAGTACCTATCATGTTTTTGGAAAGTAATCACTGATACATGTTTGTGTTGTATTTTCCCAACTTTCAGGAGTTTCTCCAGTAGTTTAGAGGGTGGCATTGGTAGTGGTGTATACTTTGAGTGGTCCTTGCATTGAAAGTTGGGCCTTGGGATGGCCCATGTTGATGTTGGTGAGTTGGCACTAGAGTTGGCAATTTTTTCAGCTAGGGCCTTGTGCTGCTTAGCTGTTGGGCCCTAGTTGGTTGCTTTTGTGCTTGTGGCCATTGTTGCTACTATTGTGTTTTGCTTGAAAGCATGTTGGTTTCTGTAGGCCACATAAACTAGGTCATTGCTAGCTTGCACTGCTTCTTTTATGCTTTTGCTTAGGCAAAGGCTTGGCTAAAAGACTTTGGAGCTAGATAATACAGTTTGGACTTAATGAAGTCATTTACTACACCTTTGAAGATGGTCAGTAGATGTGTCTCTGCTAGGGATTCATGCATTTCACTCAATGCAACATTTCAACATTGAAGGAATTTTGGCATGGGCTGTAAAGGCCCCTGCTTAACCTGCATGAGCTGGTCAAGGGTTGCTTCAAGCTTTAGGTTGTACCTAAAGTGTGTCACAAACTAGCTTATGAGATCCTCCAAAGAGGAGATTGAGGCCTTGGGTAGTGTACAATACTAGTCTAAGGCCTTGCCAGTGAGTGACATGGGAAAAACGTGCATGATGGCATGTGGCCAAGCTTGAAGGAGTAGGCACTTAGATCGAAATGTGACCAAGTGTGCATTGGGGTCCCCTTCACCATTGTACTTGGTAAATTGTGGTAATTGGGCCCTAGTTGGGAGAGTTAGAGGTGGTATCGTAGGACTTATGGGATCATCATGGTAGAAGTCCACCACCTTGATGGTATCAAAGGAGGTAGCCTTAAGTCAGTTGATCTCCTCCGTCAAGCTTTGGATTAGCTAGAATGCCTAATCCAAGCTTGGGCATGTGCTAGCCGGTTACATTGGCTAGGCTTGGGTTGGTTGCATAGCATAGGGCAAAATTGTTGGTTGTGGAGTTTGCTAGTTTAACGTCATAGCAGATGGTTGTTGCCAGTTTAACATCATAGCATATGATTGTTGCCAGTTTAACGTCGTAGCATATGATTATTGTCAATTTAACGTCATAGCGGATGGGTGTTGCCAGTTTAACATCATAGCGGATGGTTGTTGATGTGTTGGCTAAGTGATGGGTACAGTGATCGAAGTAGGCCATACACAAGTGGGTTGGACAGACACTGCAAATACTAATGAGATAGGTGGGATGTAGCATACCTGAGTTTTTTGGGGCTAGGAGGTGGCCCCTGCATGAGCATAGTGTTGGAAAAAAGCATTAGTTGCTTGTGAAGAAGGCTGAATTGGCATGGTCACCATCTTGGAGAGGATGGGTGGACCAAACCAAGGGACTGTACTAGGGGGTGGTTGTTGGAAGATAGTGTGGAGGGGGCTCTCATGCTCAAAGTGGGCCTCAAACTCATCTTCTTCCTTCTACGAGGCTTTCTCATAGGTTATCCTTGCATCATGCTTGTTTGTACAGATAAGTTGAGAGAACAATTGGTGGTAGGACTTCATGAGTGGGATTATGTCAAATAAGGAGGGGTTGTACTCCTGTCCATTCCGGTGGACTCGCTCATAGTCTTGTTTTGCCTCCAAGTCAAGGTAATCTACTAGTAGTCCTAGGATTTTGGCAGAAATGAAATTTTATTTTTCAAGGCTTAGTGTGGCACGCTTTGGTTGGATTGTGGTATCAAACGTGTTGGACATTGATGTGGAAGTTTAATTTGGATTCATATTCACAAATTGGGTTGTGAAAGTTGCTATTTGTAGAAAATAGCTAACTTTGAAAATGAAAAAAATGAATAAATCTACCGATAGCAGGAAAATGGATAAGTGTAAAAATGAAAGAGAAAAATGCTAAGTATGAAAATGCAAAAAAAAAATGCTAAGTGTAAAAACTACTAAAAATGGCCAACTCTAGCACTACATTTGCTACGCTAGAGCTTGCTACGCTCTAAGAACTTGTTATGCTCTCTAGAACATCCAGAGTTTTGATTAAGTGCTAATAAAAAATGTAGACAGAAATGGTTCATGCCCTCCTTCTAACACCAAAAACTATAGTGACAGAAAACATTAGTGGTTGGAAACACCGAGAGGTCTTCGGGTGCATAGCCTAACCCTGGATCTACATGAGGGTTGTGCTAGAGAGAATAGATTCAAGGTGCCCTAAACGGTTTAGTTAATTAGACAGGGACTTACCCAGTGTACAATAACCCTTTTGCAAACAATGATTTTAAATGGAACACCTAGTGGTAAAATGAAAGAAAACATAATGTGCATAGTAGTAGAAATGTGCTAAAGCACGTAATGGGACAGTGGACATGATTGAACACTTGACAATGCCACAAAATAAATGTTGTAATCAGACAAAAAGAGATTTTGAATAGGAAGATGCACCACCCTGAAAAAAGGGTACAGATATACAAAGTGTACAATAGGTGTAGTAGGAGCATAGTCATAGCCTCGATGGTGTTGGGCTATGAAATTTGGTGCTCACTATGATAAACTGTGCTTGCTGGGTCGATAGTAATGGTGTACTGTGCGATCTTCCACTAGGTTGCAGTGTAGTTGTGCCTCTTTGTTTGTGTGGTGTGCTATGGTTCTCATTTGCCCACAGAGCTAAGTGCCAAGATGCCAAAATGCTAAATGCCAAAATGGAAATGCCAATTGCCTTGCTGGTGAAGAAATGGAACCCTTCCTTCTTCTCCTTTTTTTTTCTTTTTCAAAAAAGGATGTAGGGGCATTTATAGGGCTAGGGTTAGCCCAAAATGTGGATCAGGTACCACATGGTAGTGCGGTGGGTGGGACCATGCTTTCTGCTACACTAGTCCCATGTTACGCATGGGGCATAGGACACTGGTTATTACTGTCTACTATGCTCGTCCCATGTTACACGTGGAACACAGGACACTAGCTGCAATGCTGGACACGATGCTACGCTGCAGTAGACATGGGTGTTACATAGCGTAATCGGGTGTTACATAGCGTAACAGTATGTTACACTGTGTAACAGTGTGTTACATAGTGTTACGAAGCATAATAGTGTGTTATGTAGCATAACAGGGTGTTACGCTATGTTATGTTACATAGCATAACAGTGTGTTATATATACTACATAGCATAATAGGATGTTACGCTATGCTATGCTACGCAGTGTAACATGGTGTTACGCTATGTTACACTATGCAGCATAATAGTGCGCTACACAATGCAATGTAATAGTGCACTATGCTATGCAGCGTAACAGGGTGCAGAAAGTGCCATCATTCTGACACTTAGAGAAATTTTGAAAATCAGGTAGTTGGAGCTGACTACACTCAACATTTGGAAAAATATGGACAAAGTGCCACTGTTTTGACACTTAGCCATATTTGAAGTCGTGTTGCTGAGACCCAAAATTTTGTGGTGTTTTAGGATGTCACGTCTATGCTAGTAGGTGTTGAGGTACAAACAGCATGTAGGACTACCCGTAAGACACAGAAAGGGCATCAAAAGGCCCTCCTTCTAGCACCAAAAACTGTAGCGACCAAAAACATCAGTGACTGGAACACCAATAGGTTGTGAGGCATACAATTTAACCTCGGATCTGTGTTAGGGTCATGTTGGGGAGAAACAGAAACAAGGTGCCCTGAACGATCTTGTCAATTAGACAGGGACTTAATAGGTGTAACTTAACTTTTCATAAACGTTTGTTTTAGAAGTGATGTATGCAGGTGAAGTGATGATCAATACATGCAAGATAATAAAAGTAGTGCAAAACACGATGATAGTAGACAAAGAATAAAAGAGACTTGGGTGAGAAAATGCAGCACCCCAAGATGGAAAATTTGATCTTTGTTTTGTTGAAAAGCATACAACTAAATATGCAACACTAGAATGGTGCAGCTTACAACAGAGTAGTATGGTCATAGGTTCTTGAACTATAGCCAAAAGCTCGCTACTCGGGATTCTTGTGCTTGCCAATCTACTCGTCAAAGTGCCAAAATGCTAGACCTGTAGAAGGATATTTAAAGCTAACCAGAATGCTAAAAATGTCAACTATGCTCTCCAAAAGCCAACCCAAAAAGCCAATCCCTTGAACATTATTTGCTGGGGTATTTATAGGGCCAAGAGCAAGAGAAAAATGTGATTTGGATGCCATGTGTCCTGGGCCCTACAAGGTGCAAACATGGCTATGCTATGCAGGTGTGTGATATTGGATGTGAACACTATTACACTGTGACCATACTGTTGAAACTGCATGTGCCAAAATCCAAAAGGCATACAAAAAATGAAAGTAAAATGGAGATTATGCTCCAAGACTACGTCTTCCCTACTCTTGTGAGTAGGGTTAAGCATAGGGACAATTTTGGGGATTGACCAGGGGTATGCAAAATGGAGCAAACTTGCTAATTTTGTCCATCAAAGAGATGCCAGGGTGAGAATGATCATTGTCAACAAGTTTTAGAGCTAACTGAAAACATTTTGATGCCTCCATGTAAGTGTTACATTACTTATGTTGTCCATCATGTTGGTGTAGCATGAGTAACTACATGCTATGCTATGCTACACTATGTCGGTCTTGAAAGGAGTCTTACCTAAAAGCTAAGAGCATCTGTCTGAGGCTTGGTTAGGTAAGAAACTGCAACTTTGTCTTCCATGCTAAAAAGCCTTCAAACCTGCTGAGTTCATCATTGGGGCATTTTGTTGTTTTGCATCCTCAATATGCTATGCATAGCGTAGCATAGGGTAGCAACCAATGTGACATACATCCTTGATTAATTTGCAATGTTTTATCAGGAACTTTGCTTGAGGCTTGAGGGCTAAGTGGGACAAGTAGTTTTGGAGGCTGAAACATTGCCAAGTGTGATTCTCTTGCTAGAGTCACTTGCCAGAGGGGCCTTTGTGCATTCTATCCTTGCTACACTGTGCTACGCTACATAGCGTAGCACACAGTGTTTGTGAAATCCTAACTCATTTTCGCAAGAATTTTGTCATAGGATGTTTGTCATGTCTTGATGTGTCAGCAGAGCAGGGGCAAGTGCTGTTACTCCATTAGAGTTACCCGAGTAGGAGTGTTTTCGAAGTATATCCTCGCTACGCTGGGCTACGTTGTGTAGCATAGCACAACGTAGCACTTAGATTGAGATAATGCTTGATAAAATTCACCACATTCTGTTGCGCCATATCGCTCATGCTTTAGGGATGAAATAGGGCAAATTCTCTAGAAAGTTGACTTGTTACTAATTTGCATCTTGGATGTCCAATTGTTTTCCTCGAGGCTTGCTATGTTGTGCAGCGTAGTAGATTTCTCCATTAGAAAACTTGCTAAACTGTTTAGCTAATCCTGAACAGTTTCAGCAACTCTTAACATGGTCCCTGGGTAGACTATCAGCTGGGTCAATTGTCCAATTGGGTAGGCTAAAGAGTCTAGCAGGCCTATCAACCTGGGCAATAGAAAACTTGCCAAACTATGCAATCTACCCTCAGTGCCTACGTTGTTTGGACAGTCCATCGTGACACTGCACTTGTGGAAGTCTTTGCCCAAATTTCAAGACTCATCAAGGTCCTAAAATTTTATTGTGTTTCAAGGAATGAAGAGGAAATACATCATAGAAATGGAAGAATAAGAAAAAGGCAATTGTAATTATTTGTTACAACTGAATGCTTTAAGAAGATCTATAACTACCTTCAATTGAGATTCTCTCTCTTCAGTAGTAGCATCTTCTTTGCTAAGCATTGCTTTACATCCAACCAGTCCATCACATAACTATTTGATTTATTCAATCACACATCTTACTGTAGTTGTTGATTCCTCTTTTCTTTGAAGTGAAGTCTTCAACATATCCATCTGTATTGATTAATCATCTATGTCTCTTTGTCATTCCTTTTCCTTTCTTTGTAGAAACAAAATTTAAATTATGAGTTGTAAATAAATCAAAAAATCAAAAGGAGAAAAGAGAGAAAAAGTAAGAAAAAATATAATTAAAAATAAAAAATATATAAATATATATACATTATTTGAAATTGATCATTATCAATTTGAAGAAAACGTGCACAAGTATCTAGATGGCAAGCATAACATGTTGCACTTTCTAACTCTCCTAAGAGTTTCTCTAGATGTTTTATAGCATCTGGAGCATCCTTAGGAATGGGATGCCAATATGATGGAAGTCCAACCTATACTAAATCATAATTTACCTTGAAATTACATGATTGTGACTTCTGTAGATCATAGACATCCTCACAAGAAGAATAGGGTTTGTTGTCAAAGATTCATTGATTAATATGCCGAAGAAGGACAAGTTCATCTTTAGTAGCCACTACTATCTTTCCCATAGAATAAAAAGAACCAGAGAAAGAGAAAGAAGAAACCACTAGAATAGATTCAGAAATTGTTGTTGGTGATACCTATGGAAGGGAACCTCTTCTAAGTGTCAAAGAAAAAGAAGGTATGAGTGGTGATCTAGGTGGTGGTGGAATAAGAGTCTATGTAGAAGTAGCACCTACATCACATCTATCCATCTCTTAGATAAAATACTACTGCTTCATAGACCTCTAAAACATAAAAAAATTAAACTATTGTTAACATTATATAAGGAAAAGAGGAAAGCATTCAAACCTTTAAATAATTAAAACCTACCTCTGGTTGCTTCCCCTTATCACATCTTAAACCTTGTCGAGAAGTTGGTTTGGATTGTTGTTGAGCTTGTTGTTGAGTTGATTATGTTATAACTACTGGACTACTAGAACTTTTCCCAGTATGTTACCTCTACAAAAGAAGATTATTAGAAAATATAGAAATATAGATAAAACATTTAACTTAGTAAATTATATTTAAATATATACCTTGGAAGCAGAAACTATGACTTGTTCTTGTGATTGAACCATACAAAAGGTTGAAGTACCTTGAGTTTCTTCAACCTGTGCAACTTCAACACTTTGCATTGGTTCATTTTGTAGCCTAGATTGCATTGTCAAATATATAAAATAAAAACATAATTAACAAACAAGGAAATAAAAAAAAACATAAAAGTATCTCAGTAATTTCCTTCTAACTTTGAGCTTGCTATAAAGCCAATTGACCTTTCTAAGAATCCATAATTTTACTCCTTATAACCCTCTCATCTTCAAGAAATTTAGGGCACAATCAAGGATTGTAACAAGTAAAACATTTCTTGGGATGATCATAACTTAATATCATACACATGATCAAAGGTATACAACATAGAATATAGGATTTTAAAGGATGTTGTTGGGCAATAGAAATTTTAGTCGTAGCAATATACAAAGTAGAGAAACAAGACATCGACCAATCATAAACCTTATTAGTTATGGCACTTTGAAGTATGAAAATAGAATAAGAACTAACATTGGATTGTTGTCTATACCATAGAACCTTGCTACTAATGAATAAACATAAGTCAAAGTGAACATTGTTAATGAAATCTTTACGAATGAATTGGTGTTTGTGAATGATGGAATGAGCAACATAATTGGATAATTCCATCTTACAAAAAGATTTAAGTTATGAAGAATGAGTTGAAGGGATCAATGGAACCACTCCTAGCTAAAAGCTTAAAACTACTTTGATATCAAGAGGAAGGATTGTTACTACTCTAAAAATTAATTGAAAAATAGTACTTTTCTTATAATCATATTGCTTAAACCACTCTAAATAAACACTCTTGCAAAAGAAAAGTTTAAAAATTGGTAAAACTAGTAAATCAGCCAACTTAGAAGTAGTAAGAAACTAAAAACCATCCTTCCCAAGCAATCTACGAACCTGATCAAAAGTAGTAAGGACATTATTTTGGTGTAAAAAAATATTATTAGGTAATAAAGAGATACTACCTAAAGGGGCTTGAGGTGAATTTTAATGTTTGGAAGCCATGAATTCTCTATAATAGGAAATCTTCAAGCTTCTTTCTAGATAATCTTTTGCTAGTTGTGGTGAGTAAATCAACTTACTTCTTATATTTATAATATAATCATAGAAATCATGGTAAAAGCAAAGAGAAAATATTACTTAAGATAATAAAAGTTAATGTATACTTTTTTAAAAAAAAGAAAATGCTAACGTTTATGTTATGACCAAAAACATCGGTGGCTGGAATGAATGCCGAGGGGTTGTCGGTTGACGACAGCCTTGACCCCGTATCTACTGGAGGGCCATGTTGGATGGGATGGATACGGGGTGCCCTGAATGGTCTGGTCGATTAGACAAGGACTTAGTCAGTGTCTATATAGCCTTTTGCAACGTATGAAAAATGTAAAAATGGGATTTATTGCAAGAGACAATGCTTGAATGTATAAAAGGTAAAAAATGATGCAAAATGAAATAATAAGCAAGAAATAAAGCAAAAGTGCAATTAGAAAAGTGCACTACTTCGAGGCTACAACTTCACTCTGTCAAAGTGGATACAGTCGGTTGCACGACGCTAGGAGGTGCAGAGGTCCCGAGAGTAACCAAGACGTGTAGAGCAAGATAGTTGTGCACTTGAATGCGGACTCAAGCGTTAACAATGCTCAATGCTACCAAGGTGGTAGAGAAGAGCTAAACAAAATGCCAACTGGGGATGCTAATTGTTTGCAATGTCAAATAGAGATCTTACAATGCTTCAGATTACAATTTCCATAAGTCTAGAAATTCGAAAAGAAGACCGAAAGAGGATCCTTTGAACATTGCACATTGGGGTATTTATAGGGCAAAGAGCATGCAGAAAAGGAAGTTTGGACGCCACATCCCTTGGGCCCACGTTGACTTGTCTACAATGCACGTGCCTACATGACCGTTATGCCAGTCTGCCATGCTATAATTACGATCCTGCCATGCTGTAATTACGATCCTGCCATTTCGTAATTGCACTGTAAGAGCAACGATCAATTAGGTGAAGTGTATTGATGTCTAACAACCACCTACTATGCTCCGCTATGCTTCATAGCGTCACATGTTTGGTAGCATAGCATAGCATTTTGCTACGTGTTTCGCTACATGTATTGGAAACTTTCGAAGTGTGTTGGTTGTTCAACGCATGCTTGCTACGCTACGTAGCGTAGCGACTGGCCTTAGTCACAAAATCGTCGCCAATCTATGAACTTTGCCCTTTTGCACTATGAAAATCACGAACTTGCTGATCTCGCACTTTGAGTTACCTTCTATCAACGTTTGCAAAATTTCTATACCCCGTTGCGCCATGTAGCTTAGTGTAGTGTAGCAACAAGCATGGCCTGATGTCGACCAAGTTCGTTGCTTTCTGACAGAAGGAGATATTGTCGAAGGACTTGAAGTAGGGTGAGGGGGCTGATCGTGCAGCTCTTGCTACGCTACACTACGCTGTATAGCGTAGTGTAATGTGGAACTTCATTTTGTAATAGCTTTTTGAAGCTTGCTACGCTACATGGCGAGGTGTAGCATAGCATAGCAAACTTTGTGACTTAGAAAACTTGTCGAACTATTTTGCATATTTTGAGTGCTGCCATTGACTCTGTGCATCGCTTCTGAGCAAGTTGTCAGCTGGGCAAACTACTTAGGTGGACAGGCAGGATGATCCATAGAGCCTGTTTACACCTAAAGTAGAAATTTTGCCAAACTGGCCAGCCTGAGTTCAGAGCGTTCTCCTCCCGAAGAACTACCGTAGCGTTGGCAGTCTTCAAAGACCTGGTGATGCAAGAATGCCTTCGAATTTTGGGGTATTTCATTGGTCCCTCTTTGTTGACGTCTGGAGGATGGGCTTGAGAGATGTTGACAAAGAAAATGAAACACCTCAGAAGGCATGATGCTAACATTGTCTCTTGGTGAGTGCCAAGACATCACTCGGTTGCACTTGAGAGTGAAAGGATGAAGCAAGGAGGAAGGACGTTCAGGAGAAGGGTGTTGCCACACTTCAGATGTAGTACAGCTTAAGGTATGAGTGATTCATCGAGTTGGCAAACTCGTTATCCATGTCCGCCAGCTTGAAGGCTCCACTCCTGAAGGCTTTAGTGACCATGTAAGGACCTTCTTAGTTGGCTGAGAATTTTCTTACATGCTTGCGGACAGCCTTGAGGACAAGGTCTCCCTTCTGTACTAGCCTTTGATGCAGGTCTGCATGGTGTTTTTGCTACTACTTACTCTAGTAGTGCTCTATGCATCTTAGTGTCTGCACGTGCTCCTCTTCTATTGAGTCAAGGTCAATGGTCTGTGACTCATTGTTCTGGGCTTCGCTCACAACATCTGTGAGGATCATTCGGAGTGATGGTACTTGCAACTCAAGAAGCAACATAGCTTCAGATCCATAAACAAGGTTGTCAGGAGTCTTACTTGTCACAGTCCTGCATATTGTTCTGTAGGCCCAAAGGACGTAGAGGATTTGCTCATGCCACTGCCTCTTGCTGCTGCTCAGCATTTGCCTCAACAAGTTGATGATGGACTTATTTGTAGCCTCCACTTGCCGGTTCACCTGTAGATAGTACGGCGAGGGGAATGATTTCTTAATGCCTAGATTGCTACAAAAGGTTCAATTTTCGTACTACTAAACTATGGTCCATTGTTAATCACAATAGTCATTGGAAGCCCAAACCTAGTCACAATGTTATCTCGGATGAAATGGCAGATTTGATGAGACATCATTTTTCTCAAGGAGATAGCTTCCACCCACTTAGTAAAGTACTCAGTGATGGTGATAATGAAGCTATGTCCTGCAGAGGACTTAGGTGTGATGGGTCCTATGAGGTCTAGTCCCCAACGTTGGAAAGGCCATGTGATTTGCATTAGGTGCAGGTCCGTAGGTGAGACGTGTATGAGATTTGTGTATCTCTGCCACGTGTCACATGTCTTGAATTTTTTCAAGCAGTTACACTCCATGTGGGGTTAATAGTACCCTAGGCACCTGATCTTCGTAGCCATAGCCCTGGGTGTTATGTGTATGCTGCACAGCCCCTCATGCACTTCGTTAACTACTTTTTGCGCTTGCTTCCCACCCACGCATGCTAGCAATATCCTGTCGTAGGAATGTCAACACAGGGAATTATTTTCCATGAGCACGTATTGCCGGGCATGCTTATGAATTGCATCTCTCTGGGTAGATGTCAATCCACCCGGGGGTTCACCATGTTGTAGGTAAGCTTTAATGTTGGCGTACCATTCTTGAGCATCTACGACACTGATGGAGGCCATGTGTCCTGTCTGACTGATAGGCTCAGTACATTCAACTATCGACATTGTTAAACTTGCAAACGAGTGTGGTGGAGTGTTTAATGCTAAGGTGGCTAAGGCATCTACCATGGTGTTCTCATTACATGGCACATGTTGCATGTCTATGGTTGCAAATTGCTTAAGCATGCTTTTCGCTAGGTCACAGTAGGGTTGCAGGTGCATAGCTCTATAGGCATAGACCTCGATGATTTGATTCACAACTAGCTGTGAATCACTGTGGATTGCCAAGTATTTTATTTGCAGTATTTGAGTAGTTAAGAGGCCTTTGAGTAGCCCCTTGTACTCTGCCATGTTATTGGTGCAAGGGAACACAAAGCAATAAGTAGATGAGTGCATTTCCATGGAGGGAAATGTAATGATGACATCTGTACTACCTCCTCACGAGGTTGAAGTGTCGTCGAAGTGTAAGGTAGCTTCTAGGTATGAAGGGGCGACATTGATAGTGCCAACGTGTTCATCTAGAAATTTGGGGTCTATGGTTGTGTGTTCGTCAACAGGTGAGGCCATAAGCTGCATCGCTATGGCTTGACCCTTGGTTGATGATTGGCTTACATAGTGTAGGTCGAACTCTGCGGTTATCGCTTTCCATCAAGCTATCCTGCTACTTTCATATAGGTTGTTAGTGATGGCTTGGAGTATGTTACTTTTGCAAATGATGTTGACTACACTGCAAAATAGATAGTGCCTTCACTTTTTCAATGCAAACACTAAGGAAAGGCAATTCCTCTCTACTTCATTATATTTCTCCTTGTGCACTATTAGTGCATGACTCAGATAATACACTGGTGGTATCTTAGATTTGTCATCCCGTTTCTGACATAGCAGTGTTGTGATAGATGTGTCGAAGCTGGTAAGGTAGATAAAGAAATACTTATCCCTTTGTGGTGGGTGCATAGTTGGGAGGTGTGAGAGCTCTTCCTTCAAGTCATCGAATGCTTGTTGACACTGGGTTGCCCACTCAAAGTCAACCCCTTTCTTTAGAAGATGTTACATGGGATGTAACTTGTCAGTCAACTTCTCTATAAACCTTCAAATGAACTGTACCCTACCTTGCAAGCCACATAACTCCTTAAGGTTTGTAGGAGGTGCCAGGTTGACGATGGCCTTAACTTTGTTAGGGTTCACCCGTATTCTGGCTTTCAATACGATGAATCCTAACATGCGTCTGCTTCTCACACTGAAGACACACTTCTTATGATTAAGGCACAAGTCATGCATTTGGCAACACTTGAGGACTACCGCTAGATCACGTGGATGATCAGCTGCCTCCTGGGACTTGACAGCTATATTGTCCATGTAGTCATTTAATGTTTCTATGATATAGTTGCTAAAGATGTAAGTCATGGCTCACTGGTAGGTTGCTCCAACATTCTTGAGCGTGAAAGGCATCATGATGTAGTAGAAGGTAGCCCATGGAGTCATGAAAGTTGTTGTCAGCTGGTGCTTTGGGTTAATGGGGATTTGGTTGTATCCGGAGAAACCATCCATGAAGGATTGCAAAGCACGACCAGCCATGGTGTCGATGAGTTGATCAATGATTGGAAGTGGGAAATCATCCTTGATCATCGCTTTATTCAGATCCCAGAAGTCTATACAGATCTGTATTCCTCCCGTTTTCTTGGAAACTACGACGATGTTGGACACCCATTCCGAATAATCAACTACGCGGATGAAACCAGCTTGGTATAGCTTGGTGATTTCATCCCTCACGGCTACCATGATTTCTAGTTTGATTTTACGAGAATTCTTCTTGACTGCCTTCATGCACGGGGCTAGGATGATATTGTACTGTATCAGCCGCAGGTCTAGACCCAGCATGTCGCTGTATGACCACGCAAAGACTTTGATGTTGTCTTGCAAAATTTTTCCTACGCTTTCATGCATCTACACATCTAGGAGGGAGCTAAGCTTTAGTGTTTTCACTCCCCCCTTAGATGTGGTCATAGGCATCTCGATGAGAGGGTCTTTAGTTACATCCCCAGCCTCCAAATCTAGGGTTTGGACTAGATGCTTGGGCCAGTCTGGGGATGTTTCTAAAGATGCTATGGTGCTAGCTGTGGGTGACCCCCAATTGATTAGGTCTGGGTTCAGTTGTCTCACGAGCTTACCATGTGGACCCGCTAGGGCCAGAGGCGTGGAGAGATTGTGATGAATTTTCATGTTCTGCTTAACCTGTCAAAATTAGATGAAAGCCTGGTTAAGAGGCACCTATTGGCAGAGAATGTGTATAACAAAATTTTGCAAACAACGATGAGATGCAATTTGCAAAGTACGATGATATAGAGATTAGAAGTCTACCAGTTTAAGGTCATGGCGGACCACTAGGGCATAAGAGTGCAGAACCATTAAAGATATAAAATTGTTGATGCAGAAGTGTGAAATTGTGAAACTGTTAACATGCAAATGCCAAGCTGCTAGTTTAGTGTCATTGCAGATTGCCAAATTGTAACATGCAAAATCGTAACATGCAAAACTGGTAGTATGCGAAACGGGAAATTACGAGCACAAGAAATGCGAAAATGCGAGTTGTTGACATGAAAACATGAAACCGCTAGAAATTACGAAACTACCAATGCGAAAGTACAAAATTGCTAGTTTAACGTCATTGTGGACGTCTAATGGGTTGAAATTGCTAGTTTAAGGTCTTTTCGGACCGTTGAAGGTGCAACTATGCTAGGATTTCTAGTTTAAGGTCTTTTCGAATTAGTAATACTGCAATTGTTAGAGTTGCTAGTTTAAGGTCTTTTCGGACCCGTAATAAAAACAAGTATAATTTTTGTTTTTGGGAAAGAAATTAGTTGATTTGAAGCATGTCGAGATTTAATGTCAATAGTGCTACGATGTCGTGGTGGGCATGCTACGCTGTACAGTGCGCTCTGTATTAAACGGAGAGAGAGAGTGACAAGTTTTCCCATTTTGCCATTATGACCATAAATAGGGATTAAACCCTATTAAGCTTGCCATTTTGATTTGGAGCACAGGGTGATTTTGGAGCGATTGTACTAACAGCGAGCAAGGTAGTTTCCTGCACAGTGATGAGGAAGAATTTGCAATTGGGACGATGGCTCCAAAGAAGGAATGCAAGAGTTTGGCACTTGTAGCAGTTGAGGAGGCAAAGAAAACCTTAGGGCATGTGACACAAGTGTGCATCATGGCGTGGAAGGACACACCATTAGTCCGGTAGGCCCCTATGCTTCCTCTATTTTTTTTGTAATTCTATTATCATTTTGTTTTCTGGTTTTAGCCACTTGCATTTCTTGTCATTGCATTATTTTGGCCTTTGCATCACCACTGTTGTCGTTTCGACTGCGGTGGATGCATGACCATTATGCCACCATTGTCTGTAAGGCCGCTTAAACCAACACCATCGCGGTTGTCATAATCATGGGGGTTTGGGCAATTTAAGTTACTTGACCTTTGAATGGTGCGACGTAGGGCCTTCAGGAAGGTTAGGTCATGCATGATGTGACAGTGTGACATGCATTCTATCAAGGTGTATTGTTAATCATCTTGTCAGGATTAATTGCTCTATTACTACGGTAGGTTGTTCTTGCTACGCTATCGCTATCATGTTCTCACTACGATACGTGTGGGAAGAGGGTTATGCTATGCTATATGCATGGATTACTAAGTATTGCTATGTTGCATGTGTTTTGCAGTTAGACATAATGTTAACTCTTACTAGTCACATTGTACAGGATGGGGCTAAGGCCAAACCTGATTATTTTATAAATTAGAGGGATCTTGTGTCATGTGAGCAAACCCATGGCCAATTCTCCCCCCAGATACGTATGGAAGAGCGGGGAGTCTAGTTCAGGAAAGGGGCACAGGACTTCTTGCAATTCCTCCTCGACCATTTCAATGTGATCATTTGGTCATCCCTAGAGGAGGAGGAGGCGGCCGGCATAACAACAACCATATTGCCTGGGGAAAATCAGGGCATTCTGAGGTTTTTGACTGATGGGGCAATCATGAGCAAGCTGGGAGAAGGATCCAATCAACGCCTAATAGGGTTAAGGCATTTGTCCTGGATATGGGACATGCTGAAATATAGCTACTACCATCGTTTCAACACACTATTCCTCGCACATTTTATGATGACGTGCTTCCAAAACCCTTAGGGAACTATGTACTGTGCTGGCAGGTGAGTTTTGCAGCTCTGTTTCGCTATGTTTATGCAATGTCGGCCGCTTTAGCCTAATGCTAATGGTATGCATATGTTACCAAGTTCTTTATCAACAAGGATGGGGTTCACGACCGATCGGGTCTGCTGGCTACAGCACAGCTAGCCCTATAAGAGTTCTCTTCTGTTAAGAACCTTCGAGCAAGCATGATTGGTCAATGTAGGGGTGAATACCACACCTACTCAGGTGCATATTCTATTCCCTAAAATTAGTGTGGGGGGCAGGGTTGCCTAGATGAGGAGTGGGTAGAACCCTTCAAATTGGTCATGCTTGAACAAGTTCTGGTTGATCTTTCATTGTTCCCATTACCATATAGGCCCGGTAGGCCAAGCGGTAAGTGTCGCATGCCTAAGTGTCTTTGCAACCTTTGTACTTTCTATCTTTTTATGCTAAGCGTTTTCACAAAAATTGTTGCAAGGGCAAAGAAACCCAAGGAGATGATGAAGGTAACCACCGAGGCATAGGGGGCAAACATCTACTTCCAATACGGTGAAGTAGAAGCAAGCCAATGCTAGATAAACAATGGGGCTTCGAACTCCTTGGTTCAAAACCTTGAAAAGGCTGGACTTATGGATCTATTCCTAGCCCTGAATCTAAGCGTTCCTACCCTCGAGATGCTCTCCCTAGTCAACTCCTTTTCTGAAAAGGTGGGCCACTTTCGCATGCACATACGGGGCATGTAGGTGGTCATTGAAATCAATGACCAGTTGTTTACGGACCTATTTGTTGTTCCTACCGATGGCATCCTCATAGGGTCGAGGGGCAAGCAGCAGCTGACCCTTTAGAAGAAGCATATTCAGGAGTGGTTGGCGATTGTATAGGAGTGAAAGGGGCTCCCTATGGATAAACTCAAAGACAAGCCCATCTTGGAGATCTACCCTATCTTCTACGCTCATGAATTCCCCCAGCTGCTTACCCAAGGGAAGGTCCTAGGGATTGAGTAGGCATGGATAATGTGGGAAGTTATGGAGGAGGGGGCTCATTACAACTGGGCTAGCTTCCTATGTAAAGGCTTGCAAGCCGAAATCTTGGGGTACCATCAGAAATCAAAGTCCCACTCTAATATACACTACGCCTTCTACATAGGTTGCCTAAAGCGCTTCGCAGAGTTCTTGGTGGTTCAAGAGAATGGAGTCTAGGTCATGCCAAATCACTACCAAAATTCCAGACCATGGATTTGCCAGGTCTTCTAAACCATGCGAGCCCAAGATCTCCCAGAAATAATTTAGGAGTCATTCTATATAACAACTAAGGATTGGGTGGCTCGCAATGTTCATGGTTAGGATAGCATAGGAGAAACACCCTCTGCCATGCCTGGTAGCATATCACGAGGGGAACGTCTCATAGCCGAGACCATGCCCAAAGAGTTACAACAGAACAGGCTTCCCCTAGTTGAGAAAACCCTTCTCATAGAGGAAGAGGAGGGGTGAAGACTACGGCTTAAACTGCAGAGGACACAACCCCCCATTGGTAAACTCTTTTGTCTAATGGTCACTTTGTTATTATTTGCTATGCTATGCTATGCTAGGTGGTGTAGCGTAGTGTAGCATCTACCTCAAGCTAACTTGTTTTTGGACTAAATGCAAACATCTTTCTCTGCTAGCAGAGGAAGAAGAAGAGGAAGAAGAAGGCGATGAAGAGGTGTCAGCCCTTAGGATGAGTGTGACAAATAAGGACACGGAGGCCCCAGTTTTAAAAGAAAGGGCCCAGTTTTAAAAGAAAGGGCCCTGATCTAGAAGAAAGGAGCTCTTACTGTTAAGGCAGGGGCTCTTGTCATTACAAAGAATCCTACTAATGAAGAGGAATCTCCCTTGAATAAAAAAGATGTTGGTCTTCTAAAGGGAAAGACACCAGTGCATGAGGAAGAGGTTCGTACAGACCTAGCAGGGACCTCTATTGATGCTATGGCCATCGTCTTGCATCAGCAAGAAGAAAGACCATAGTTGGATTTCGGTGAGTTTGGCAATATGTCTACCTTGTCATAGTCCATTTTGGTCATTGCTGATTGTTCAGTTATGTGATAGGTGCCACTATTGATGCTACAGGACCCTCTCCGATTCGTACGAAGTCGTGGGCTAAGATCCTTAACAAGTTTACGTTCGTGCAGGAAATCGTTAACGACATGATCAACTACCTTCAGCAAGCAAACCTTGATGCGGGTAAGCAATAATGTTAGGTGCTCTCATGTTGTTATGCTAGAATTTCTTGAGTTTTGCTGATCTTGTCATGCTAACACAATTGCTATGATCCTTATGTCATGGCATACTCTTGACTCAAATAGGACTTGGCACGACCTTTGAAGGTCAGTGCTGTGTCTACATTTCCACCTGAAGTAACCAAGGTGTCTCATCGTGTGTATGATGAGGATTGCAAATTTGTTTTGCACTTTGCACGCTCCTTGTGGGAGTATAAGCGCATTAACAAGGACCTGTGGAAACAGGTCTAAGGGAGGCTGATCTGAGGATCGAGGTGGAGGATCTAAATTTGAGGAATGAGTTCCTCATAGCCGGCAACACCAATAATGAGAACTAGCACAAGGCTATAGTTGACTATGCCAGGTTTTGGACTGTCACACATCAGAACGTTAAAGCCACTCGTAAGATAATCAAACAGCAGATGGAGATGGACTTGCTAGCCTAGAAGTGTCAAGACTTGAAATATTTTAGTGCCAAGGTTTACCAATGGGGGTAGTCCCAGAGAAATCATAAGCACATGTATAAATGGAAAAATCCCACCCATCGTAAACTGTATAAGGATGCTGCAATGGAGGCGTTTACGTATGAAGCATTCGTAAATGCCATTGATGCTTCTAAGGCCTATGCCAAGTTCAAGGAGTAGGTAAAGGTTACGGAATCTCCTGACCTGAAAGTGGACCTTCCTATAGAAGAGACCGCAATGTCTCCTTTTCTCTGAGGCCACTAAGGTGAATAACTGCCAAAAGGGAGAGGGCTACCACTACCGATGCCGAGTCGAGTAGCAGGCGTTGGATTGACATCACGACAGAGGAGGTCTGGCATCGCCTCAGGCTTCGTTTAGACTAGATACCCTTTGAGACGGATGCAGGCCCTTCTCAGGTTAGTTTCTTTCTACTGTATTAGTGCTTATGCTCTATTGTGGTTTGCGTTTGTTGTGCTAGCTGACCACTTCACTCCTACGATGCAAGCTCTAGATGAGGGTGCAAGGCTCATAGAGGGAAGGAACAAGGAAGCAGTAGAGGATAACGTGGGTGAAGACGATGCAACAGGTAATGATGTGAGAACAAAAAGAGAAGACAATGCAAACAGAAATGACCCATGATAGCATGGGATTTTTTTTTGAAATTTTGAATTTTTGAAAATTTTGTAAAGAAATTTTGCAAACATTGTCAACAAGAAAAAGTTTTGAGTAAAGAAGAGAATTTTCAAAAAAAAATTAGACTCTATGTTAACCCATGCATTGCATATGTGTGCTTTGTATAAAATGTTCTACTTTCATGTGCTAGTTTTAGGCCATTTCGGGCCATTGCTAGTTTTAGGCCATTTTGGGCCATTGCATAACATAGTTTTAGGCCGTTTCAGGCCATTGCTAGTTTTAGGCCATTTTGGGCCATTGCGTAACATGTCAAAAGGATGGTATGCTAATCAAAGCAAATGACGATGCATGTACCAGGGAAGGCAACTGGGTAGGAAGTAGTGGGGTCGCTACGCTATGTGTAGCTACTTCTTGACCCATCATGGGTTGATTGGAACATAGGACTAAGGTGCCTTGCCAAGGCCCTCGTCCACATTGTTGTCCCTTGCGTGGAAGGCCAACTCAACCCATGCGCTCTTGTTTTGGAGACCGGTCTGTTTGGGCGATTCTCCTATCGAATGTTTAGTGCATACATAAGCAGGCGCTTCATTCTTAGAGGTTACGACCTCTAAGCCTTGCTCTATATTTATGTTACTGATAGCTTGTGCTGCTACTTTGTCACCACGGATCACCATCTCCCTGCCTGTGTATGGCAGGTGGATTACCTAATGTATGGGTGAGGAGACAACCCTAAGTTGTGCTAACCATGATCTCCCCAAGGTCAGGTTAAACTCAGGCATTTCTTCAACCACGATGAATGTTACATTTATGGGGAACTAGTCCCCTACTACAAAGTCCATGTGGACTGTGCCTTTCACCAGGACACATGCCCCATTGAACAACCTAAGACACGATGTCAATGTGGGTCTGATCTGGTCGACGAAGCCCAACTTTTCCACAATAGGGAAGGGGATGATGTTCGTGGCAGCCCCATCGTCAATGTGTACCCTTCGGATTGGATCTTGGCCGACCTAAATTATGATGAAAAGGGGTGCTATGGTCACCTGTCCCCTTTTGGGATCTTCCCTAATGGCGTAGTTGCTGAAAGTTAATTGGGGTAGCTTAGGCTCTACGGGTACGGAGGGAAGCATGACTGAGTGAATCACTTCCTCTTCCACAGGCATGTTTTCGTTGATCGAATTTATCGTCAACATGCAAATTAGAGTCTCGCGATGCGGTACAGATGTCATGATCAGGTCATACAAGCTCAGTGCAGTGTTTTTCTATTTTAGAGCCTACTTGACCTGAGTGAGGGCATCCAAAAATTTTTAACCACCCTCCTGTCCAGCCCTTTTCTCTTCTTCAATTCGTCCCAGAAGATGAATTTCCTGAGGAGGGGCAACTTCGGATCTGGGTTCAAACCCTCTTTAGCAAGGCAGCACGAGTTGTGTTGTTATAGTAACATTCATTTTTGGTGACAAGGATGTAGACATAGGGGGCAAAGACATACCCTTGGGAGTGCCTTGGATGACGTTCCCCTTTGACGTCTCACCTGTGAAACATGCTTCTCATTTTTTAGGACGAGAAGGTTGTTTAGTTATTTTATGCAGGGCGGGGACTATTGAATGAATCGGCCCCCTAACGAGGAAAGGCGCTAATGGCGTTAGCAGGTGAGGTAGCATGGTTTCACTAACAGGTTGTACAAGGGTGGATGCCCGTGGTGGGACTCTTAAAACAAACAGTTGTTGCGAGCTTTGGTTAGCCACTCGTGACACTGGTGCACTACGCTGAGGCACACAGATCACGAATGGCTGTTGGGGTGGCCTAGGATCATTGTCAATGTCAATGGCGTTGATGATGTAACTGGCATTGTTGGCATTGAGGAGGTCTGTGTAGACATGCATATATTGGTTTTTGGGATGTACTAGGTTGCTTTCGTCCAACACTAGTTTTCCCTGGTTGATCAATCTTTGGATGTCATCTTGCAATGCCATATAGTAATCCGTGTTGTGACCACACTGTTGGTGGTAGTCACAAAACTTGTCCAGCCTGAAACCCTTAGGAACTAAGGGCTCATTGGGTAGGGCCAAAGAGGGCTCCCTGCCAAGCTCATAATAATGTTGATTTTTATTGATTGCTTCTTGCGATATTTTCTTGTACTGCATGTGCCCCATTGCCAATAGCTACTTCAAAAGTTCTGAAGGTTTGAGAGGTAGTGGGATGTACTTTGAATGATCTTTTTGCTCAAAGTTTGGCTTGGGTTACGCAGATGTCTCAAGCACGGATACTAGATTTTGCAGCATGTTGCCCTGCTTGGGCATGGGGTTAGCCACAGGTATGGACAATTTTTTGTTGCTTTTGTTACTGTAGTTGCTAGGTCTAGGTTTGGCCTCGGTTGCCACAGTGGCCACTATGGTTGTCGGGGCTTTACCTTTGTCCTTCTTTGTGAAGGTTTTTTTGTAAGTGATGTAGGTTGGGTCTTTGCTTACCTCAGCTGCGTCCTGTATACTCTTAGTTTGGGCAAAGGCTTAACTAAGATTGTGAGGGGTGAGGTAGTACAGTTTAGACTTTATAAAGTCATTCACTACACCTTTAAAGACAACCAGCAAGTGGGCCTCTGTGATGGGGTCGCGGATTTCGTTAAGGATTGCACTCAAATGCTAAATGAACTTCTGGACCGGTTCCAAAGGCTCCTGCTTCACACTCATCAACTGATCCAACATGATTTCCAGCTTCAAGTTATACTTGAAGCATGTCACGAACTGGGTCAAAAGCTCCTCTAGAGTTGAAATAGACGAGTGTGGTAGCACGCAATACCAATCTAAGGCTCTCTCA
The DNA here is from genome assembly GCA_015680685.1 of Gnetum montanum. Lineage (NCBI taxonomy): Eukaryota > Viridiplantae > Streptophyta > Gnetopsida > Gnetales > Gnetaceae > Gnetum > Gnetum montanum. The sequence continues at coordinate 203,954 of MNCI01017154.1, read as the reverse complement.
GCTAGGGACATAGCAAAGACATGAATAATCATGTGTGGCCATTGTTGCAATAGGAGAGACTCAGACCTAAAAGTAACTAAATGTGCATTGGGATCCCCCTCCCTGTCGTACTTCATGAAGTGTGGGAGAGACATCCCTGGGGGTAACGTCAGAGCAAGAATTGTAGGGTTGATAGGGTCATCCTGGTAAAAGTCCATGACTTGTACCGTGTCGAACCCAACAGCTTTGAGGCGTTTGATTTCCTCAGTGAGGTTTTGGATGAGCTGGAATTCCTGGTCTAGATCTTGTTATGGACTGTTGGGGAACTACCAAGGCAGCCCTCACCTATGGAATGGTGGGGGTAACGGCATGACCCATCAATAGTACCATTGGGATAGTCCTTGTGGGCAATGCTACCTGCACTGCCCACCACCCAGTAGGTGGTGCGATTGGAGCAGCAACCGTGGTTTGAACCACCGGATAGACAACTTCTGCCATCGGTGAAATAGACCATAGCCCCATGTTAGGTTGTACCATTTGTAGGGTTTGATAGGTCTAAGGGCAAGCACGATGAGACATCTGCGATGGTTGTGGAATAGGCGAAGAAGCAAATGGGGTCCACCATGTGGATAGGCCTGGGCCCACCGCAGTGGGTGAAACAAATGTGAACGTAGAAATTGAAACAGAAGTTATGTAAGATTGGAAAGAAGGTATAGCATGAATATGAGGCTGGGTAGCCGTGGTTGGTGTGCGATGCACCACAAGAATGGGTTGTTGAACAGTTTGGAAAGAAATGGTGGCTGCAAATGAAATAGGCGAAACAGGTGAAAGAGGGCATTGAAACACCCTGAGATTGGCATGGCTACCCATGGAAGTTGTAACCATGGATTGCAGAAGTGTAGGCGTGATGACAAAGGGATCAATGATAGGAAATGGGTTGGCCTAGAAGGACTGGGTAGGAGGGAGAGGAACGGGGTCGGTTGGACCTCCCTCATCAAATTGGGAATTAAGTTCCTCCTGTCCATCCTGAAAAGCATCATCTTGGTTAAACACCATGTCTTGTTACTCCCTAAGCCTAGCCAACTAGATTAGTTGGCCTAATAGCCTTTGGTTTGTCTGTTTCAAAGGTATGGAAGTGCTGGGAGTGGGAACAAATTCCTTCCCATTGCAGTAAGCGAACTCAAAGCTATGTTTTGTTTCGAACTCGTGTATGTCTAAAGGAAAGTTTTCCTGAACCTTTGCACAAAGGAAGTTGTAATGCTCATGTTGTTGGGCCAAGCCTTCAGTTCCTCAATTTTGGATCCTGAGGGATCGACGTGTTTCCAGCATTGGGTTCAACGGTTGTTTAGCACCAATGGTGCCCTGAATCATGATGGGAACCTCCATGTTGAAGGTGTTAGCGATAGTAGTTGTAGGAAAAACCATTGTTAAGCTACGTGGTAATGCAAAAGAATGCGAAAAGAACAAAGAAACTGGAAAGCAAAAAAAAGAAGGCTTTACATCTTGCCGGGTTCCCGAGCAACCATCAAGGCAATTGATCTATACCACACAAAGTGTAAACAACTGCAAGGATGTCATGTTTATGCTAGTACATGATAGGGTGCAGAGCGCATACAAGACTACCATAAGATAGGCAAGTTAACTAGCGGTCAAAGGCTTTACGTCTCTTGAGGAACTGTTGACGCGTTTGACCTATACCACACAATACGCTAATGCACGATAGGGTACAGAGCACATGCAAGACTACTGTAAGACAGGCTAGTTAACTGGTGATCAAAGGCTTTGTGTCTTGTAGGGTTCCTGGGGAACCGTCGAGGTGACCGATCTGCACCGCACGACGCGTAAACAACCACAGACAGGTGTCACGTTTACGTTAATGCATATTAGGGTGCAGAAGGCTTACAAGACTACCATGACACGCGCAAAGGGAACTAAGGCCCTCCTTGTAGTGCCAGAAAACTATTGCGACCAAAAACATTGGCAGCTGGAATGAACGTCGAGGGGTCATCGGTTGGCGACAGCCTCGACCCCGTATCCGTAAGAGGGTCATGCTAGATGGGACCGATACGGGGTGCCCTGAATGGTCTAGTCAATCAGACAGGGACTTAGTCGATGTCTATATAGCCTTTTGCAACGTATGAAAATGTAAAAATGGGATTTATTGCAAGAGACGATGCTTGAATGTATAAAAGGTAAAAAAAAATGCAAAATGCAATCATAAGCAAGAAATAAAGTAAAAGTGCAGTTAGAAAAGTGCACCACTTTGAGGCTACAACTTCACTCTGTGAAAGTGGATACAGTCAGTTGCACAGCACTGGGAGATGTAGAGATCCCAAGAGTAATCAAGAAATGTAGAGCAAGATGGTTGTGCACTTGAACGTGGACTCAAGCGTTAATAATGCTCAATGCTACCAAGGTGGTAGGGAAGAGCCGAACAGAATGCCAACTGGGGATGCTAACTGTTTACAATGCCAAACAAAGAGCTTACAATGCTTCAGATTACAATTTCCAGAAGTCCAGAAATTCGGAAAGAAGACCGAAAGAGGATCCTTTGAACGTTGCACGCTGGGGTATTTATAGGGCCAAGAGCGTGTGGAAGAGGTGGTTTGGACGCCACATGCCTTGGGCCCACGTTGACTTGTCTGCACTACACGTGCCTACATGACCATTGGGCAAGCCTGCCATGCATTAATTACAATCCTACCATGCTGTAATTGTGTTGTTAGAGCAACGGTCAATTAGGTGAAGTGCATTGATGTCACACAACCACCTACTATGCTCTGCTATGCTTTGTAGCGTAGCATGTTTGGTGGTGTAGCGTAGCATCTTGCTACATGTTTTGCTGCATGTATTGGAAACTTTCGAAGTGCACTAGTTGTTCAATGCATGCTTACTATGCTATGCTACGCTATTTAGCATAGCGTAGCGACTGGCCTTAGTCTCAAAATCATCACCAATCTGTGAACTTTTCCCTCTTGCATTGTGAAACTCGCGAACTTGCCGATCTCACTCTTTAAGTTACCTTCTCTCAACCTCCACAGAATTGCTACACCTCGCTACGCCATGTAGCAACAAGCATGGCCTAATGTCAGCCAAGTTCGCTACTTTCTGATGAAAGGATACATTGCCAAAGGACTTGAAGTCGAGTGAGGGGGTTGATCGTGCAGCTCTTGTTACGCTACGCTACGTTGCATAGCGTAGCATAGCATGGCACTTCGTTTTGCAATAGCTTTCTAAAGCTTGCTACGCTACATGGTGAGGCGTAGCATAGCGTAGCATAACAAACTTTTGTGACTTAGAAAACTTGCTGAACTATTTTGCACATTTTGAGTGCTGCTGTTGACTCCGCGCATTGCTTTTGAGCAAGCTATTGGCTGGGAAAACTACTTAGGTGGATAGGGAGGATGATCCGTAGAGCCTTTTTACACCTAAAGTAGAAAATTTGCCGAACTAGCCAGCCTGAGTTTAGAGCATTCTCCTCCCAAAGAACTACCATAGCATTGCACGGTCTGCAAAGACCTAGTGAAGCAAGAATGCCTTCGAATTTTGGGGTGTTTCAGTTTACTTTTTATTTTAAAAGATAATGTTCACTTTTCTAGATTTTATGATTTTTAGGTTCATTAAAGTGAAGTTATCTATAGTTTAATGTAAATAACTTTCTGAGATGATTCCAATGATACCAATTTCATCAAAATCTGACTTATGGTTTGGAAGATACAATCATTCTCGATTTTTGTGCAATTTAAAAATAATAAATAAATGAATACATATATATTGTTTTTTCTTTAAAGAAAATTAAGAAAAATATATACTTTTTTAAAAAAATTTTAAAAAAGGATCAAATTGGAGGTCTTGGATTTCAACCTGAGCCCCAATAACTTTCGTTTAACACTTAGCCTAGGGCCAAGCCACGAACAGCTGTGGCAAGGCTATGGCCAACCATGGTCAGGCCATGGCTAATTGTGGAAGGGTTCGTGATGAAAAATTTGGCCCTAAGGACCAACCCCAAATTGGGGCAACAAAAAAAATCACACCGCTACTATTCATCCCATTGTCACCATCGCTACTTTACCTACCACTACTACTCACACTGTAGCCGCCCATGCAACATCGTGCCTCACACCATGCTGCCCGCCACACCATGCTACATCTCACACTTGCCTGCATCACTCATCATTGTATTTCAAACCACTCATCATTACCTCCTGCACCACCAATTACTACCTTTTGGCCATTGCGCAGACCCTAAATGGGTTGTCCATCAATTAATGAAAAAATTGAATTTTTTTCTAAAAATTGATGGGAATTTCAAAATTCCCATCAATTGAAAGAAATTTTTCAAAAAACATTTTTGCCCTGTTAGTATTAGTTTAAGATAAAATATGTCCTCAATTATTTACAAAAATATAAATTGGTGTTAAGGTAGTAACATAAATATAAATTTTGTTATGAAATGCACATGTCCTAGAGTAGAACTGGGATGGGTGACCACTTGGAAAGTCTCAAAAAATGTGAAAATTCAAAAAACTTAAAATGGTTATAACTTTTGAATTTGGAGTCTGTTTTTAACCAAACAAAAATCAATCTCAATATATTTGAACCTTTTGGACTCAACAGAATGGTCAAATTTAGCTTTTGGATTATAGAAAATTAGCTTTTAATTCATTAATTTAGGTCCCAAAAATAATTAGGATTTAGTACTCGGTGAGAAATCCATAACAATTTCAACTTCTTCCACAACTAACTAAATGATTTCAAATCCCATAAAAGGGCCATAGAGGCTAAGGATTCTCAACATACCTAAATTCTTTAACTTACTGATGTCCAAAACCTGAAGAATAAATTGGAGAGAAATGGAAGCTCGAGTCAATAACCAAATGAATGCCCTTGAAGATCAAATTAATGAGATTAGGGGTGTTCAAGAAGAACTTTGACACTCAAACTAATGGTTTGGGATAGAGATGCAAAATATGTTTGAAGACATTAAGAAATTGTCCCAAAATTCAGAGGATAAAAGTTCGAAGTACAAGGAAAGATGGATTCTTTTACAAACTCCATTAAGTAATTAATCAACCATCTTATTCAACCTTTCAATCCTATTCACAATCTACCCAGAGAACAATATCAAGATCAACCTCCCACTAGGAATCCACAACAAACACAACCTCCACATGTTAATGGATGGGATACTGAAATCCATCTTATAGATCATAGAACTAAAATCGATGGTGAAGGATATGGGAACTGGCTTAATCCATCTAGAGAATCATTGACACAAGTTCATGCTAAGAAAGTAAAATTAGATCATTATAATGGAACCTCTAGATCTAGTGCTAAGGCATAGGATTGGCTTGATACAATGAAAAATTACTTTGATATGTTGAATTTTTCAGGCCATGAACATCTAGAAGTTATGTCCTTCAATTTAAGAGGACTTGTAGCAACATGGTGGAATGGGTTGAGATCTCAAGGTTTGATAACAAATTGACTTAATTTTTGTCAAGATTTTGAACAAAAATTTGTTCCCAATTCTTTTTTCAAAGAGTGTAAAATGAGATTTGATTTCTTAAGGTTGGGAAAATGATCCATAGATAATTACTACAAAGAATTTTGTGATCTTTCTTAGTATGTAAGTCACCAAGATGAGGGACAATTAGCTTAAAAATTTATTGGAGGATTACATGCTCAATTACGTCCCCAAACATGATCCCATAATCACCAAACTGTTGATGAACTATATAGAATTGCTAAGGATTATGAGGAGTCAAATCAAATACGAGTGACCCTTCGACAAGCAACTTTTCAACAAACCATTTTTCCACAAGCAATGGTAGAATAGATACCAAAAAAAATAGCTCAACTAGGATCTGGATGTTTCTTTTATGGTGAGGATCCTCTTAAATAGGATTGGCCAAAATTTTAAGAAAAAATACAAAGGACCAACCAAATCAGAAATTAGAAACCAAACCGAAGGAACAGCCATCAAGAAGATATCTGCATCAACTAAATCAGGTTTGCAAAAATTTCAATTTGGTTTACTGATTTTTGAAGGTTTAATTAAAGGTAAATAAATTAAATTTTTGATTGATAGTGGTGCCAGCGATAACTTTATTTCTCCAAAGTAAGTCTCCCTTCCAAGAAAATTATTAAGATAGAACTGGCAAATGAAACAATTATGAGCAAACATACTAGGTATGGAAAAACTAACTTTACTTTGCAAAACATGCCCTTTGTTGATGAATTTTTTGAAGTTAAACTAGGTGATGTTGATGCAATTTTAGGAATGTCTTTCCTGCAAGAATTTGATGTTACTGCCAACTTTGGAACTCATATTTTAAAAGTCCCAACCATTGATGGAGTTAGGGTTCTAAGGGGGGTAGGAATAGTAAAGAAAATTTATACAATAACTATTAAGCAAGATAAAAGCTTAGTCAAAATGGTGCTACAATGTTGGTTGTTACAGTAATTGAACCTCAAAAATTTTTGTGTTAAAATTATGAATGAACTTAAAGAATATAAAGATTCAGTATTTGGTGAAGCTAGAGAACTATCTCCAAAAAAAATTCTTGAACATGCCATTGATATTTTTCCTAGTACACAACTTGTCTCAAAAGCTCCTTATATATTTTCTACTTTGGAATTAAGAGAATTAAAAGTACAATTATACAAATTATTGGAAGAAGGAAAAATTAGACCTAGCGTATCACCTTGGGGTGCACCAGTTTTATTCATCAAAAAGAAAGATGGTACTCTAAGATTATGCATTAATTACAGAGCATTGAATAAAATGACAATTAAAAATCCTTATCCTTTACCTAGAATTTATGATTTATTTAATCAACTTATAGGTGCATGTTATTTCTTAAAGATTGATTTAAAATTAGGTTATTAGTAAATAAGGATTAAGGAGAAAGATATTAGGAAAAATACTTTTAGAATCAAATATGGATTATACGATTTTTTGTGATGCCTTTTGGATTAACTAATGCACCTGCAACATTTATGGCATTAATGAACAATTTTTTTCATGAATATCTTGATCAATTTGTTATAGTATTTATGGATGATATACTTGTTTATTCTAAATCAAGAGAAGCACATATTGAACATTTAAAACCTACAATAGAAATTCTTAAAAAACATTAATTAAAAGTTAAATTGAGTAAATGAGAATATTTAAGGAAGAAGTTTCATACTTAAGACATATAGTTTCCAAGAAATGATTGCAAGTAAATCCAGCAAAAATTAGTGCGATCCAGGATTGGCCTAAATTAAAAGATGTTATAGTCGTTCGAAGTTTCTTAGGGTTAGCTAATTTTGATCGATGTTTCATTAAAGATCTACCTTGATAGCCCCATTAATTGACCTTTTACAAGAGAAATTTAAGTTCAAATTTGATGAAAAATGCAAGGAATCTTTTCTTAGATTAAAGATGCTCCTTACAAAAACACCTAGTTTGAGAATTCTAGATAAAGATCTATCATTTGAAGTATCCACAGATGCCTGTGGAATAGTAATCGGTGTAGTTTTTTCACAGGAAGATAAAGTGGTATGTTATGAATCTCGTAAATTACAAGGAGCTAAGGTAAATTACTCAACCCATGATTTAGAATTACTAGCAATTGTTCATGCTCTAAAACATTGGAGACATGATCTTTGTAGAAAGAAGTTTGTACTAAAAACAAATCACAAAAGTTTAGAATATTTGCAAAGACAACCTATTTTGAATACTCGTCAAAGGCTATGGATAGAATTATTAGCATAATGTGATTTTGAAATCAAATATATTCTAGGCAAGAAAATGTAATAGGTGATGCCCTTAGTCAAATGTGAAATTTAATGATAGGTGTAGTAACAACCCTTATAAAAGAAGAAATTAAGGAACAAATAAAAGAAGACCCTTACTTTAAAAATATTTTAACCAATATTTTCGATGAGCCTCAATACCAACTGACTTCTAATGGTTTATTAATGAAAGGACAAAGAGTATGCATAATAGAAGGAAATTGGAGACTAAGGTTGTTGTGTGAAGCACATGAAGTACCATATTTAGGACACCTAGGTTATATTAGGACCTATATGATAATTCAAAAATCTCATTTTTGGCCTAGAATGAAGAATGATGTGTCTGCATACATTAAAAATTATCCAAAATGTCAAAGAATAAAAGCTGAACAAAGGAAACCTAGTGGATTATTACAACCCTTGATAGTTCCAACCTGGAAATGGGAAGATATCACTATGGATTTCATTATGGGATTGCTAATAACCAAAAAAGGAAATGACTCAATTTTCATAGTAGTTGATCATCTATCAAAGATGATACATTTTATAGCTTTGAAATCTACAAACACAGCATAAGACATCCCAAATTCATATCTAAATTCTAGACAAATTTCTTTGGAGAGCTTGGAACCCAATTGAAAGTTAGCATAGCTTATCACCCTAAAACTGATGAATNGGAGAGCTTGGAACCCAATTGAAATTTAGCATAGCTTATCACCCTAAAACTGATGAACAAACTAAACTAGTGAATATAATATTAGAAGATATCCTATGAAGCTATGTTGGGAGTAGACCAAAAACATGGAAGAATTATTTGCATTTGGCATAATTTTCCTACAATAACAATTATCAAGGTTCCATACATCGAACACCATTTGAAGTAGTATATGGACATAATTGTCGTACACCATTAACTTGGGTAGATCGAACCTTAAGAGCAAAATGGAAGGAAGCAGAAATAAAAATAATGAAAAACACTATCACAAGGGTTAAAAAAATTTTGCAAGCTACCCAAGATAAATATGAAGGATATGCATATCAACATCAACTTAAAAAAGAATTCCAAGTAGGTGATCAAGTATTATTGAGAGTAAAACCTACCAGAAGTTCTCTTAAATTGGGAAAATATACTAAATTAGCACCTATAGTTTTTGGACCTTTTGAAATCTCTAAAAGACTTAGTGAAGTAGCATATCAACTAAATCTTCCAGAAACCTTAAAAATTCATCCATTTTTTCATGTGAGCTTGTTACAGAAATTTCATGAAAATGATGTACCATATGTATTGGATTGGAATAATTTGCCACTACCAATCAAAGCCAACTTTGAAGTAAAACCCATTGCTATTAAAGGCCAACGAACCAAGAAAAAAAACTATCAATGAAGTACTTGTTCAATGGTCAACTTGTGATCAACAGACTTGGGAAAAAAGGAAGTTTATTTTAAATACTTACCCTCAACTTTTTGATCATCCAAATATTGAATGATAGGTTGAATTTATTATGGATTTAATAAATTATGTTTACAAATTTTGATCTTTTATTTGTATAGATGATAATGAGGAAAATAAGGAAACTGAAGCTAAGGAGCATAATGATGAAGCAACCATTGAGCAGTTGGATATCAAGGAAGCAATCAAGGATGAGCTAGATGCTTAAGGGGGGTAGATTATAATGTCCCATCCCTTGTTAAGGGTGGAAATAATTTTAAACAATGTAATTAACCTTCTAATGAAGGGGCACCTTGTTATAAGGAGTTATGACTATTCATGTATTCCTTGGGAAAGGGTTTGACCTGTGCTATTTAAGGCTAGGGTTAGAGGTCATGCCAGCATGGAGTTGCAGATCCTAGAGACATGAGTAATAGGAGCTAGGTGAAGCAAAACAAAAAGGGACTAATCACCCCTTTGGCAAGATACCCTAACTATGGTGGAAATGTCAAATTACCTCTAAGGCTTAAGTGGCATAACAAGATAGCCCAAAAGGGTGTTACAGTACTCTCTTTCATTAATATAATTTTTCCATTTTTCCTTGCTTAATTATTTAGTATCAATTATTTATTTTCTAATTAATTCATTATTTAAGTGTTTATAATATTTTTTTATATATTGTCCACGATGAATATAATAAATTAGGCATTTGTATTTTTATGACATCTGGGAACGAGATCTCACAAATAGCTAAGCCTCTTGAGAATGCAACTCCCTATTATCTTGTTATAGCCTACTCACATCCACTCCTATATCCTAATGCCCTTTCATTCCCTGCATAGCAAAGATTGCAAACTCTTTGACATTCACATGTTGTGACCACATGGCATCCTCTTCAAGTCAAATTGTAGAACCCAAGGTGGACATAACATAAGTCATCTTGTGGGAAGCCTCTGTTGGCTAGTCAAAGCCTAAGAGGATGTAACATAAGTCATCCCAAGGAGGAAACACCTATCATATAGATACGACATAGTTTTTCAAACATTAAAGTAAAGCCCATCTAGTGGCATGCAACCCACTTGATGGAAAGCACCTTGCAGTAAGCATTTAGCAATATGTAGAGCCCAAAGCAAGTTCACCCTATACCAAAGAGTAAAAATTAAAAAAAAAAGAAATCAAATAAAAAGAGCAAGAGGAAAAGAGAATACCCCTAAGTAGCCCAGCAGCACTACAATTTCACAACTAGTTCAGCCCTGAATCCACACCCAACTCTCTCACAAGCACTTTGATGAGAGGTCAACATTTTCAATGGTAAGCAATTGTGATGTCATGGTCACCATTAGCCATGAATTCCTTGCATTATAATGTCCTATTTGCACTGCATCCTCCCTTTAAACCTCAACACATTTGCTACACCTTTTATTCCTACCTCTCACTTGCCATCTAGCATACCACTCTCCATAGCACTCTTATGCATGGTGCAATGACATTCGACCATGCATTGAAGAGTGATGTTGGTGCTAAGCTTGTCGTAGTATTTTTCTATCCTTTGTCGATGTCCCTCAAGCCACTCCTTTAGACATTAACAAACAGGGGCCAATGAAACACCACCAAATTTAGACTACAGCATCCCAACTGCATATTTTTCTAAGTGTTGGGACTATGCTCTCCACTGCCCCAAAGTGTAGTCAACCTACAGTGGAGACTGTAGTCAACACAAAGGCCAATTTTTGCAAATTTCTCTAAGTGTTGACACTACACTTGATCCAAGTTAAGAGAGTATTCAACCTCTTGTGGAGAGCATAGTTAACATGAAGGCTAGTTTTGTGAATTTTTATAAGTGTCAACATAAAGCCAGTTGTAGCAAATTTTTCTAAGCATTGGGACTATGCTCTCCTCTAGTCCAAAGTGTAGTCGAGCATAGTCAACAAGAACAACTTGCAATAGCCTCTACAACATAGCAACAACACTCAGCTTAGCTTCAAATCACCTTTGGCAAGCATAGTTAGCAAAATGCTTATCTTTTGTACCTCATCTTATCCCCAAAATTGTAACTAAGTGAGATAGTGAAGAGTGTAGTCTTGCAAAGCCTAGTCTCTAGCTTTTATTTTTGCATATTGTAGGTACCTTGCAGTCCCTTCAACATACACAAGTAGTTGGCAACATAGTCATAGTGTCATAGTCTCACAGAGTTTGGTAGAGCATAGTAAAACATAACACAACTAGCCCAATGAAGAAAGTAGTTGGGTGATAGCATAGTCCCAACTATTTCCTCCACCATGTGGTAGTCATCCTACATTCTATGCTAATCCTAAACCTAAAAAATATCCATGTCCTCAATGTTTTTTTGGTTGAAAAAATTTCAAAGTTCATTAATTTTGGCATGAGAAAATCTAAGGAGTGCTTGGGAAAGAACTAAAGTCATTTTGGGGAAGTTGTAGACCATCGCAGTCCATCGAAACAGTGCAACCAATGGTACACCATATTAGCCAACTTGACAATTGTAAAAACTTTGATAGAATGCAATTCCTCATGGCTAGACATGCCTAAGACTGTGACTACACTATCCACTACACCTGTTATACACTATGTACCTTCTAATTCCTTTTGGTGTTAACTATGCTCAACCCTATTTGGGGTGGTGTTCCATTGCTCTCTCTCTCTCTCTCTCTCTCTCTCTCTCTCTCTCTCTCTATATATATATATATATCTCTCTCTTTCTTTACATTTTTTGAACTTTACTTGCATTTTTCGTCATTTCATCACATAGCTACATCAAAAACTACACTCAGGTGACAATTGACATGTGTTGACATAGTCAATTTCGTTGAAAATATTGACTACGCTTGATCCCACTAACACCGTTGACATCACAAACACTGCCTACACACTTAACACCATTTTGCATCAACATTGCAGCTAACCATGCTACACCCATGTTGCATCTGGTAAGTCACTATTTGGTTGACTAGACCATCTAAGGCACCCCATCTCCACCTCTAGTAGGCCCTCACATGGATTCAGGATTAGGTTGTACACCTATGGACCTTAGTGTTCCAACCACAAATGTTTTTAGTCATCACACTTTGTTACTAAAAATACATGTTACCCATGCTTGAAGGTAGGAAGCTTCTTAGAAATTTCAAGGTTTATTGGACTTGCATTAGTTATTGGGCTAGAAAGACATGTTATCCACTTTGGGGATATTAAGGGTAGGAGCCTACTTTGGGGAGGATCCACTTTTATAACTATTGTGCTTCATACCTGTTTACCAATTCCACATCATCTTATGCCTCTAGAACACTTAAGTGATCATTTTTACTTTCCTACATACTTATCTTTGATCATACATTTGGCATTTTTTACCAACCATCTCCTATAGACTTAATCAACTTACCTTTTCTAAATTTCTTCTTTCACATAATTTTAATGATAAATTCTCACATTCTGAGCATTACCTATGATCAAAAACCCTTTAGAGCATCTTTGTGCCTTCTAGACTATCCATTTTACTTAATTTTTTCTATCAAAAATCACTCAAAATATTAAAATTTTTCATTTTAATATCATAGATATAATGTGTAAGCCCTTACTACATCACATCCATGATGTCATAACTATGATATATCCTATATAAATCCCTATATATATGTGTGGTGAGTTAATCATTTATTTAGTTTTTCATTCAAATGCCTAGGGAGTTCATGTTATTTCTCTTACCTTTGAGTTTCCAAAAGCCATATCTTCCTCACTACAACTCTAATTTACATGATTCTTGAACCCTTTTATTTATGGAATGATCAACTTACTTATGGGGAAGAGAACTATGCATAGTTGAGCAATTGTGGGGTAGAGAACTATGCATAGTTGAGTAATTTGCATCAAATTTTTCTAAAGTTTGGAAGAACATATTAAGGGTAAGGATAATAAGGAATAATCATATTTTAAACTAATGAAGGCCAATAAACTTAACAATTCTTTCCAAACAATCATTTAAACATATTTTAACAAGAGATTAAAAATTCTCAAAGGTCATAAAGAACAAACTTGTTTATAAAACATTAGGAAATACAACAATTAAAGATTTCTTTAAAAAATTTTCTAACTCTGCAATCTTAATAAGAGTTAAAAGTGATAATAATAATTAATCTTGATCAAACCAAAGAACTTGAAGATTATGAAATATTGGAAACTTATTTGAAATATTTGGGTAATTTTAACAAATTCTTTATGATTGCAAATGTCTTTTAAAAGACTTGCAGCTGAAGGAACCTTCCAACAAAGGGGTAAAAGACCTAGAGAAAGAGGACAAGCTAGGGAACAAAATCAACCTACTGAGCAAGAGTCCCAATCTTATGGCATCTAGCAACCACCACCTATGATAAAATAATTTGTGCAAGTAGAAGTTGAGGCACCACCTACTCAAGAGCAAAGACAACATCTCATGTTGTTGAATGAATGTCTCCAAGCCATCCAGGACAAGTATATCATGTTTACTATCATAGTGGAACTAAACTTTGGATCATTCATGGAGTTTTCCCTTGCTAATGTTCGAGAGTAACTCCAAGCCTCTCCTCTTTGGCCCATAATCTCATGTAATGATGAATGATATTTAGGGGAAGCATATTAATTTTGGAAGAACAAACAAGATGATGCCATAGTTAAGATAGAAGAAATCATAGTGTTGTACTCCATTAATGTAATGCCAAGGCACTAAATCTTCCACATGTTAGAGCCAACATAGCTTGAATCTCTACAAGGTTTGATAGAGAGGCAAAGAAGTTATGGTTGAAAAGGGCCTATAGGATAGTTGACAAGGAATAGAGTGGATTTTTGGCAATAGAAAAGATATACTTTAAAATTGAAACCTATCATATCTTCCCAATAGAAAGAATAAACAGAATTTCCACCTATGCTACTAGAGGAAGTGTCATTCTCATGAGGAAATTCAAGGCTAATATGGCTCATTTGTTATTTTGGAAAATCAAAGAAAGGTTTGAAGAAAAGAAGGTAGGAAAACTCATCCTACCATTTCCTTTTCTTATTTGAAGACTATGTTAATAAGTAAGGATTTTGGGTTACACAAATGATGTTCTCTGTAAAACCCAAAATGCTTCATATGCAAAAATTTCAAAACTAGTACCATCCAAGAAGGATCAAGTGGAAAAACTAGTGAGCATTGAAGGAGAAACTGAGTCTACACTAATAGGAAATATTCCAATCACAAGAATGGAGTAAGCAAGACCTAGTGGATCAACACCAACTACTAACACACCAAGACTATGTGCTCTATTGGCATAGCAAGACTACAGACCCTCTATGAGTCATTTGCAAAAAATAACCAAAACAATAAGCTAGGGAAACATAGAGGTCTCCTACATGTATAGAGTTAGAGACAATCCCATTAATCCTACAATATGAACTAGACCCTGTAATGGTCAAATCTCATTGCAAGTAGGAGAGAATGAAGAATGGACACAATAGACATTCAGGAATGTTGCATCCTTCTAGGTTATGTTAGAAATAGGAGAAGGAGCCATAGTAATGGTCATGCAACATCCAGATGTAGCCGAATCCACAAAAGTAATAACATATCATATTAAGAAATCCTTTAATGTTCCTGTTATGTCATCAAATGAGATGATTGAAGAAAAAGATGTTAAAACCATAGCTGAAATATCCATGGTCCCAAAAGAGCATGAGGATATTCTAAATTCACTACTGTAGATTGAGAAAGTAGTATAGAATCTCTTTGATATCCAAAGAGATAGCACTACAATGTAATCAGAACTAATTTCAACAAAGGACAAATTGATCATGGTAAAAAATAGAGCAAAGCATGCAAAAAATGAGGTGTAGAGGCTATAAGCAAAACTAGTTGCATTAAGAGCAAAAATACAAGACCTTGCATAATATATTGTGCAAGACTGGCTCAAGCAATTTATAATCAAACATATGGGCTAACTAATGATCAAATATTCTTAGATGAAGTTGGAGAAAGAAAAGGCATCATGGAACATCTTAGTGGTAGAGGCACAAACCTACACCCATGTTAAAGCATTAACTATCTTAGAAGAAGAAAATAAAAAGAGTTGCTACTAAAAATAAGAGGTTGACTGATATCAAGAATTAGAAATTTGTGCTAAAAGAAAGCATTCATCAACTAAGGTAGCAATTTTCTAAAGTCAACCTTGATATGAAATTGGCCAGGGAGAACATAACCCTATCAATGGAAGAAGTACATGCTATAGAATAAAAATCAACCATTGAAATCAATGCATGGTAAAATGAGGTCAAGAAACATGAACAATTGAAGGAATACTTTAGGGATCAAGTGGGCATGTACAAGCAAATCAATGAGAAATAAGTCTAGATGGATAAAGCTAAGATCAACTTCATCACAATGCAAACACCTCATTAGCAGCCTATATCTGATTTTCTTCCCAATGTACACCAAGCCAAGATCAAGAATAAAGATCTGTAGATCAAGGACTTGATAGAATACATGGGATTAATATAGCCATGTTAATAGCATGTAGGCCAAGAATAGAACTAGAGTAATAAGTTGCCACAATATATGCATGATACAAGAAAGAGTTTGCAGACCAAAAGGATGCATAACAAAAGCTTCACATTGCAATTTCCAAGCTTCAAGTGGTCAAAGCTAGCTACCAGGATCAGAAGGACAAAGTAGCAATTCTTGTTAGAAGAATAATAGACTACCAAGAATTAAGAAAGAGAGCTAGAGTGTTTGAAGAAGAAAGAAGATAGTTCATGGCTTAGTATGTGAAAGTCAAGAAAATGTTCCTATAGTTTCTATGCCCATGGAAAGTACTAACTCTAGCAAACATTGCTGAATTTTCCTGGATGATACATGACCCAAGATCTAAAGAGGAGAAGCTTTGGACATTACTTAATAGGTACCAATTTCAAAAGATCAAAGATAAAGGAGTTTCCATCACGTGGAACCTAAATATTACATCAAGCTTTGATGTTTTTTTATTATTTTGATTCATTTTTTTCATATGTGTCAATCATGTGATGAATGATAATTTTGTAAATACCACTCAAACCACAATGCAACATTCATAGTAGAGTCAATCATTTATATAATTCATAGTGTTGAAGTTTGTATACAACCCCACAAATTTTGTAAGGAACTTTATCCTCCTTTTTATTTTAACTCAAAGATGAGTTTCTAGTTAGTTGTGTGGTATGATAAAACCTTTATGTCAATCAACTATGATATCATATCTATGATATCATATCTCTACATACATCATCGTAGATACCATGTAGTGGGCTATGGTCATACCTACAAATACCAATCATTGTTGTGTCAAAACAACAACTTTTTCCAACACTTAGCTAGATTTCTTACAATTTATTTTTGTAACTTAGACTTAGAGTTACAGTGAATGCCTATAGTGTGGTGACTAATAGTTGTATGAAATCTTTATTCAAGTCAAGTGTTCTTGGACATAGTTCATGACTAGCAATAAAGGACAAGATTGTTTCTCACCATTGCAACATCTCACTTAGCTTAATTTTACTTTTCCATGTCATTTACAATTACTAAGTCATTTACTTTTGTTAAGCCATTTACTTTCCTAAGGTCTATTAGTAAGGTAGAATAAGTATGACTATTTTCAAGCATAAAGTATAATTGTTTAGTAATCCCAGTAATAGTTTCATGAGCTCAGGATGTGTATGGCAAGCTAGGGATGGCTACTTATTGCCCGTAGGCTAGAATAGTTTTCTTTTCTCATTTCACTTAGCCTTAGATTTTATCATCACATTTCCATCATGTTTACACTTAGTTATAATTTGAGCCAAATAACATTATCATATCATATACCTCACTAAGAGTTAAACCATACAACTTGCACTTCGCGAACTCCATAAAAAAGACAACGATCGCAAAAAAAACATCAACTACTAGTATATTTACATTGTCCATTCACAAATTATGATTAGGTCATATGTGAACACTAGTGACTTGTATGGTTGAGTGTTCGAATACTGAACTACTCATCATATATATATAAGGCTTTAGAAGAAAATGAATAAGAAACTTCATATTTTACCAAAGTAATATTACTTTGTGTAATATAACATTTTGTGGCATGGAAATTTCTTTTATTTATTATTTGAGTGAGTGTCCACTTTCCAAAATAATTTTAGATTGAGGGTTTTAGGTTGTTTCAAGATTTATAGCCATTTCTTAAAAACGTTCTATGTAATGATGTTCATTTTTTAATTCATCATATTGATGAAAATATAGTGGTTGCCTTTCTCATTGTGATTGTTAGCATAGTAGTTGATTTCTTAAGCAAAATTTTTAGAAATAGTAGTTTAACCTTAATTCTTTTTTCATAGTTATTGTACATAAGTACTTCATTATAAACCATATATATCCATTGGATAGGTAGTTCGTATAAGAATGGAATAGAATTTAGGCAATGATATAACAAATATATAAGAACCTTAATTATAATTAGAGTGTACAATATATTCAATGCAAAGCATTGAACTTCCTTATTGAATTGCATTCCCATTGGCTAATTTAACTGTTTAAATTATTATGAGATATTCAAATTATATGGAGGAAGAAATATATATTATATAATTCTACTATTAGACAACCATTTAATTCTGTTAGTGAGGCATTACTAAGTTAGTTAAAATGTCTAGTTTGTGGTTTGAAAGTCATATGTTTGATTTCAACATATTTGCTTATTTGACATACCTTTATGTTTTGTGAAAGTATTATGAATGTTCATATTGGCTATACATCTTGAACATATATATGGTCATCTAGTTTTGGTTTCAACAACTTGCATATAACCATCTAAGTCAACATAGAAAGATTTTAAACTATAGACTAGCTAATGCCTTATTTGTAAATTTGAGTTCTCTACTCTTACTTTATAGACTTCTTGAATGTGTTGGACCAATTTAGTTAATTATTTCTTTTGCAAAATTCCTAAATGAGATGTTAGCTTAGCAGTAAGAGTCTTGGTTGTGACCTCATATCAAAAATTTACTTCCACTAGGTAGCACCCAGTTATAAATAAAAAAAGTCGTTAAAAAAAGAATTCTAAAGCTGGTTTGGTTGATCCAAGGGGTCTTAGAGGACACAAGTAAAAAATTTTTGGATTAAATATCTTATTGTAAGTTAATGACATCAAAACTATGACTTGTAACTTGTACTATTCACAAGGTATAAGATTTATAAACCATCATTTAAAATGAAGATAAAATGCTTGTTTCTCATGTTATAAAGTTTAGTTTTAGGGATAAGAACAACCACTTAAAAAGATGTTAGACTTTCACTCATCTACTAACCCTTTTGATACCTTTGTTTGTATGAGCATTAAGCATTTAACTTTAAAGGGAGGGAGGTGTAACACTTGTAACTTGCATATACAAGTTTTATAGTTTAAATTTTTAATGTATTAATTCCATATGTCAAGGGAAATAGTGAGCTTAAATAAGTTTATAGATTTTCATTTATCATTAAATTAGAGCTTCACTTATTTCATAAGGGATAGTGGTATAATTTTTGTCTCTCATATATGCAAAAAGGTGGTGCATTGAACTTTGACCCAAATACAATATAGTATTTAATATGAAAAACTTGCAACCCCTAATCTCATTTTAAGTTTTCGTGGCAAGGGCTATTTCACTTAGTTCATTACACAAACTTAAAACACTTTGTCTCTTTTATGTTTTTCTTCCGACAGTTAAGAACGAGTCAAAGTAAAGAAAAAGTTCAAAAATACAAACATATTTGTCATCTTCCCTTTGTGTGACGTCCCATAGTCACAATTAGCTGCCAAAAAAGGCGCATTACTTTCTAGCGTCTACTGTCTGTGCTTTGCTCAGGTAGCCTGCACTCACGGCAAGCTTAGTCTAAATTGTAGCTTATCTGTTTCAATTTTCATACGGATATTCCTGAGTAATGCTGCCCGTAATATCATCCTGTCCGAAGCACTATTTCTTGACGTTAAAAACAAAAAATAAGATAAAGCAAGTTTTATAATTTCTTTAAAAAAAAACGGGTTTATTGGGAGCTGTCAAGGCACTATTTCTTGGATTTTAAAAAATATAAGCAAGTTTTCTAATTTTCCTTAAAAAACTGTTTAGTCAGAGTTTTGAAAAATCATCTAGGATGTAAAACCATCATTTACTGTCTGGGCTCAAGTTCAGAACTCAGCATCAGATTGATGTTTTTAACTTAAAAAAATTCTCAGTTGAATTTGCAAAAAGATATCTGTGAGGTTACTGTTGATAACAACTCTCTCATGCTAACGCTGGGCCACTTTTAAAAAGTTTAATCCCACAACAATTAGAAATCCTATAGGCTTAAAACCCATGCAAATTATTTGTGATGGTATGGTTAACAGGTGATAGTAACACAAACAAGCAAGAAATATACCAAAATGAGAATCCAACTGAAGCATGGGATTTATTTATTTATTTATTGAAAAGAAGAATTGGATAGCAGTCATATTAACCAAAGGAAAGTTCAACCATGAAAACTCAATTCAATATTTTCAAAAAAATCTACCTCAGAGCCTTAGAAAATCCACTCACAGAAGTTTACCTCATAATATTTCAATCACGGTTGATCTCATAATATTTCAATCACGGTTGATGGAATTGAATTCGAAACTTATTTTGAAACTTTCTTTTAATCACTAACCAGGTCTACGTTAAATTTATATTGTTAGCCCATTTTAACAGCCCCGAGGAAACTGGCTTTCCAATTGCTGTTTGGATGTTATTCACTTGGATTTTTCTTTTTTTAAAATCTTGGTTGTTTACAGAACCATAATCCAAGACAAAGTCAACAGCAGTATCATCAATGTCAGAGTCAAGATTTCTCTTGAAATCATTGGAGAAATTGGTGGTATACAAGTACTCTGCCAGCAACACAGCCGTTGCGTCTGCAAATTTCGGATACAACGTGCATCAATTCTAGACCAACCCACGTCAACAAACGCATGCATCCAATTGCCTGTCCTGAACGTACAGCATACCACTGAGAATAACGTTTGAACAGGATGCCGCTGTTACCCATTATTGCAGAAGTTGCAGGAGCTGAAGCAGGCTCAGGAGTAGTAATTTGCTGCTACTGATTTTGGGCAGCGAGGGAGCAGAGCCACTGTTTTGAGCACGGAGATGCAGCGGATTCAGCAAAAGTCGCATTCAGTATCTCGTGAAGACTGGTGCAGTCCTGTGCAGCTCATTGTGGGTATGCAGTTGACGACGAATGGGTGGGCTACACGGTGACGCTGCTGGCGCTGACGGCTTCCACGCTAGGGCCACAGCTCTGCGTTCACTGGCGCAGGCGTAGGTGGCCACAAAACTCGGTGCTGATGCAATAACCTTGGCACTCCATCTACACTGCAAGGTTGGCGTGCGTGTCTGTGATGCTCATGGCCGCCAAGAAACGCATGGGTGGCGTGAAGAAGATCCTCCGGTGGTTGACACCCATGGGCAGGCTGTGCAACGAGAGGTTTAGGCCTGTGCAGTTCATTGACGGTGTGGATGCCTCCTATGTTCGCCGGTGGCGTGTGTAACTGCTCTCTTTGCCGCTGGTTCAATATCGCTTCCCTCGTTCCTGCAAAAGATGCACCAGACTAGTTGTTCCTCGCTCCTACTCTGGTTGATTAAGAGTCCAGTGTGCTACTTGAATCTATGGCCTGAAAACTATCTTTCACTCGTTAGCCTTCTCTTTGCCGTGTGCAGCTTTCTTTCGCAACCTTTTTCTTTTTGTGTTTGTGTTTAGTATTCTCCGTTTTGGGCTTTCACTTCTGATTGGTTCGTGCGCAGGTTTGGAAGCAGACATGCAAGAAGGTAAACAGCGGCGGAATAGGAAAGGCACGGGAGTTGAAGCCTGATAAGGCCTTCCCTCTGCAGGATGGAAAGGGGGATCCGGGCACTGAAAAATTCAGGGATCCTTTGGTAGTAGAACCGGTGGTGGTGGAGCTTCTGGAAGGTGTTCCGAGTAGAGCTGCAGACAGATCTGGAAACCAGAAGTGCAGTCTTTGTTAGAGTAGGTGTGCTTCCCACCAGCATGGGCAGACACAGGCCTGCAGCGGGGCTTTCAACCCTACCAATCAAATGAGCCCTCTTTATTGAACTAAGTCTTTTGATCAATGGCCTTTATTTGATGTCCTTGTAACCAAGAGCGTTAGTATCTGCCATATGTTTGTTCCTAAATAGACGTTTTAACGGAGACCTTTCCTTGTATTTAGAGTTTTTAAGCTCCCAATAATTTAAAAGCTTTCATTTTTCACCTTGTTTAATGAACTGCCACTTTACTTTTCCTTGTCAACTTTAAAATCATACAGTTATTTAGTTTAAATTTCTTTATCAAAATTCTTAATTCAATTTATTAGTTTAAACATCACATAGTCCTTTTCCAAATGAGAGTGTTGCTAGGATTCTTTACTCATACAAGAACCCCCTTAGGTAGTAGTTTTTCTAAACAAATTTTTTGGATGTTGCTGTGACCAAATTTTTTACATCAATAGTTACTTTTCACCAAAAGCTTTCAAATTTTTTTCTACCAGAAAAATACTTTCAAAAAGTAGAAGACTTTGATTTTTTTAAAAAAAATGTTTGTAGAAAATGGATTGAAGAATATTTGCTCCCACAGCCTAAATTAAAGATTGAACTTCAAATGTAGTAATACAAAAGCTTATATCTTACAACTAGAGTAAGAGTTTGGGATGGAAGTTTACCATGTACATTCTTTTACAATTGTATGTTTCCATTTTCATTTGTGTTTTTAAATAATTAATGATACCGGTCAAGCGGAGTATGCATTTGGGCAACTTCATTGGGTATCATCCTAATGACAATTTGAAAAGATAAGGATTGATTTAGTTGCTACCTTCATAACACAAAATATTTAGTATTAATTTTAATATACTAAATTGATTACATTTGGGAATCACGTTCCAAACATTCCTAAACAATGATACTCAAAGTGTTGATCAAATCAATGCTATGGAATGTCATATGTGTAGCTTGATAGCCAAATTCATTATGTTGAAGGTCTACTGACCTCAGGATGGGATGGGTTGACCAACCCAAATGCATACAAAAACTTAGAATTTAGAAAAGATACAATTGTAAGTTTAGCCTTAGAATTCATAAATTGACCTATTGGCTTTATAAGTTGACTAACGCATAGTAAGGTTAACCTACTTATGAGTTCACGAAATTTAGAAAGAAGAAAAATGCACACTTGTTAGGTCAATTGACCTTGGAATAGGTTGACCTACTTGGGAGTAGGTAAGCTTCAGAAGAAAGAAAACGTATCACTTTTAAGGTTGACCAACCCAAGATAAAAAAGACTCAATAGATAAAAAAATGTACATTTTTAAGGTTGATTGACCTTTCCATAGCTCAACCTATCTAAGACAAGTAGTGCATATTAGGCACCCAAAGTTGGATGATCGAGATAGAGAAGGATAACTGAGCCAGGAGTTCAAGCTTTTTAGGTTGATTGACCCAAGCATAGGTCAACCAGACAAGCACATAGGTTGACTGACCTTAGATAAGGTCTATCTATTGGGAAAAAAATGACAAAAAATAAAAAGGCCAAAAAGTCTCAAACATTGTGACATAAGTAAAGTGTTAAAGAGCAAAGATTACCATTTGTCTCTATGGATGGAATGTTTCTCCATGGACATTGATGAGTCATGTTTTTCCTAGCCTTGACATCCAAACCTTGACATCAGAGGCTTGTATCAGAGCCTTGTATCAGTGCCTCAACATTAGAACCTCAATGTTGGGTACCTGACGTCACGTATGTAATGTCGAAGCTAGGATGCAATGTTGGGTAGGGTAAACTCCGGTCTATAAATATAGGGCTCAAGTTCATGATTTTTCTATAGTTTTCTAGTTAGAGTAGCAGAGCTCTTATAGTTTGTTTTTTCCAAATTTAGAATATTCCCAATGCATGCCCCCAAAGTGATGTTTGTAATCATACGACACCTTTATTCGAGTGTGACATACTTGTACATGCTACATCATTAGCAATAAAGATCAAGATTACTTCCATCATTGTAACATCCACTTAGATTGATATTATTTCTTTAATTATTTAATGCTATCTTTAGTTAAACATTTTCATTTATTGTTATTTACTATTTCTGTCATTAAGCAAAATGTGTATGCCTTAATCATGAGCATTTAAGTGGAAATACTTGGTAACCCAAAAGTGTATCATTTGGCATAACTAGTGACATACACTTGGCAATCCTAGAAGTAGCCTCACAAAGTCTAAGATGTATATGGACGATTAAGTGCAGATACTCATCATCCATACGCTAGTTTAGATCTTGTTTTCTGGTATTCATTAGTTTAATTAATCCATCTCTTTATCATCATTAGGAGTAGTGTAGAATTAGAAACAACATCATATGCCTCATTTTGGACTAAACCATACGTGACATAGCTACCACTAGTCCAAGTGGGAAGATAGTGAACTATGATCAAAGCATAATGATCTAGATGCCACAACTAGTTCCATCCATGAAATTCGACTAGATCATGCATGAACGCTTGTGATTCATATGGTTGAGTGTAGGGGTACCTTACTGCTCATCATTGGTGCCATTGTGGTGGATGGTGCTAGTTATCTAGATTAGTTATATTATACAAGATTGTTGTAAAGTAATTAGCAATATATCTTTTAGAAGCTATTGAATCACACACACCATAAACTACGAACAATGTCTCTCTCACACAGAAGTGACTATGCACTATATAGTAGACACATTCATTGGAGAACTAATGAGATATATGATGAAGAAGATTGGAGTGATCAACCTTATGTAGGGATTTCTTATGATCATGACCACCCTGACGACACTAAAGACTACATTCATCTAAGGTAGACAATCTTGGTGGAGATGATGTAGGTCCTAAACTAGGGAAGGTCTCAAGGCCTAAGACCTCCTCAAAAATTAGAAATGATAAATTAAGGGACCCTGGGGAACACCATAGAAGCCATGGAAACTCTTCCAATTCCTCATCATCCTCTTTCCCTTCAATGTCTAGTTTTGATGAAGATAAACATAGGTATAGAGATAGAGCTCCATTAAACGGTCATACTAAAAACTAGAATCAAACCCACGAGAAGAGTCAAAGAGGACACCATGAACATAGGAACTTCCCTCACAATTGTTTTGATGATGAACCCCTATTGGCCACTAAGAGCCTAATGCATATCACAAAGACTGTTAAGATATCTTGTAGGCATTGCAAACAAAGTTGTTTACCTAAACTAGATATGAATAATCTATCTAAGTTTGCAGGAGGCTATGATTCAAATCCGCAACATCATTTACAAGCCTTCCATGATGCTTGTGTATTCTACAACATGAAAAGTGAATGGCAAAAGCTTAAGCTCTTTCCTAGGACACTAATTGATAGAGCCAAAGTGTGGTATAGATTGTTGACACCAAACTCAATTCAATGATGGTCTACAAGGCTAGAACTTTTCAATGAGAGATACCAAACTTATAAAAGAGTGTCCAATTTGAGGAGATAAATCCAAGAGTGGAAACAAAAGCAACATGAACCCTTTGACATGTCCTTAGATAGATATTATGCCTTATTAAATTAATGCCCAAGCCATGGTTACTTCAAGGAAGAGCAACTTTACCACATCATAGATGGGCTCGTAGTGAAACAAGGGAGACCCTTGGGATGTATGCCTTAGGGCAATTATATGAGCTTCAAGCCCATCAAATCAAAGAGATAATAAAGTGTATGGCCAAAGAAGAAGGAGAAATGTACAAGTGGGAGAATGTCGAGAAACATCAATGGGATCCAAGTCTTCAACTGAAGGAGGTCCAAATTTATGGTAAGGAAAATGAAACCATTGATAAAGTGGTTCTGCTACAAACTTTATCAATAGAGGAGTCTATTGATGATCTAGAAGAAAAATTCAATAGGATGTCTAAATGGATAAATGAAAACATCACAAATCATATTGAAATGGTCACGAAGAATATTATGCAACACATACCAGGAAAACACAATACATGAGGACATAGAACCAAGAAATAGTCATGAACACTTTTTGACCAATGAGAAAAGTGGCTAATGAAAGTGAGTGATGAACCACGATATCGTGTATGCGATATCACATCCACCACGCGATATCGCATACACGATATCGCATCCTGCCTCATCTTCTATAA
Organism: Gnetum montanum; assembly: GCA_015680685.1. NCBI lineage: Eukaryota > Viridiplantae > Streptophyta > Gnetopsida > Gnetales > Gnetaceae > Gnetum > Gnetum montanum. Next base: position 178,529 of record MNCI01017154.1, on the reverse strand, counting down.
ATAAGAGGTAGCGCCCTTGGTTCCAAGGCAGTTAGACTTAGACCCTTAGCCAGACTCTTGCAATTTTGTCATTCCAGAGTTAGAATTATTTCTGTGTGCCCACAGTAGGAGTCATAGAATGAACAGATCTTTATTCGAGCAATTTGTACCTAAGCACAATTTTGTGTATGGCTATAAAGACGAACTTTATGATAAACCTTGTAGCATACAAATTAAGCTAATTAGTAATTAATGATTGTTTAATGCTTTCCTAGTTAATTAATATTTCTCTCAACCTTCAACCCCCTTAGTTAAATACACTCAATATGACCACTTCGAGCATGTGTGTAGCGCTTGGTAACCCAGTAACGATTAGCATTTGGTAATCGTAGCAGCATTGCACTGGTTCAGGATGTGAACAGCAAGTGGGAACGGATACTGGTGTTTGGAACATTTAGAACTTAGTTAATGAATAGTTAATGTAAGTTAGTCACTTAGTTCTCTTTCCCTCTCCTTTATTAGCAGAAGACATAAAAAATACAAAAGTTATAAAAATCATATACCTCAAGCTTACTTAACCATACAACCGTGACAATACAAGTAAGTTTGGGAAGATAACGATTGATTAACCCTGAGTGTTCCATTAAGGTGCGTAAGCACTTGGTCCTTGGAGTTCGACCGGATCGTGCATGAAATTCTCATATTCGTATGGTTGAGTGTAGAGGTACCTCTCCACACATCATTAGCATCGTTGCTAGGGACTTAGTTGTTTGTGCACTACATAGAACATAGGAAATCATTCATATCATTGGAATGTTAGAACAAACCCTTAGGATTAATAAAAGAAAGATAAGACAATAGTACATTGCACACCGAACAAAACAAGATGTCTTCTTCTTCGCATAAGAGCACTTCACCGCCTAGGACTAACACAAGAGGCAGTCGGCAGCATAATACATGTAACTAGGATCCTCCAGTTCCTCAATAGTTTCGTGTGGTATATACTCATCCTGATGAGTATGTACCCAATTTCACCTTTATTCTCCACCAAGATGAACAACTGTGTTGGAGAGACTTGGAGGGTAACATAGTGTTGCCTCCAGACTGATTACTTCCCAACATGCTCCTTCATGCTCTCACATGAATGGGCATGCTGCTTTTATATGTAGAATACATTGCATGCGATCATGACTCAAGGGAATATCATCCCTTAGAAGTGCAATGTCAAAGGGACTTGCGACAGGGGAGATACCATACATCTTTGAGGGGTAAATGGCCCCATGATGCTCTACACATTTTGAGCGAAATTGAGGATGGTGAACTTTCCTCAATAGGTTCCCCAAGAAATGATGTTCCTCCTCCTGACATTGGCCAGGAGGTGGTGTATCACAACCTCCACTCCACTATTCACAACCCTCGCTTTGATACCCACGAACATGAAGTGTTCAACGAAGGAACACGGACATACAATAAGGGCAAACATTCTAATCATGATCACGATCAAGGCCAAAATCACCAAAGAGAAGGTAGAAAACACCATCATGGTGATGGTTCTCCTTCTTCTTCACCTTCATTGTCATCTTCATCCTCTCCTTCAGTGTATAGAAGTAGTCATAGGGAAACAAATCATGAGGATAGGGGAAAATGAAGAGAAGGTCATTAATGAGACAGTCGAGAATGAGGACAAGGGCACTCTAAAGAATCAAGGTATAGAAGAAGGGAGATTAGGGAACTACATAGACACCATAGATGCTACAAAAGAGAGGATCACGAAGAACCCCTACTTGTAACTAGAATCATGCTAGATATAACGAAGGTCATAAGAGTTCCAACAAGGCACCAAAAGGATAGTAGGATCAAGAGGTTAGACATGAACAACATCCCACGATTTGAAGGGGGATACAATGCTGATCCTCAAAATAATTTACAAGCATTCCACGATGCATGTGCCTTGCAAAACAAAGAAAATGAATGGCAAAAATTGAAGTTGTTCCCAAGGACACTAGTGAAAGAAGTTAAAAGCTGGTACCGGTCCTTAGAACTAGAATCCATTCCGAGGTGGAGAACAATGTTAGAACTATTCAATGATAAGAACCAAACATACTCCCAAGTGTCTAACCTATGGAAGCAAATGCAAGGATGGAAGCAAGAAAGTCATGAACCCTTAGATGCTACCATGGGCCACTATTACACACTATTACATCATTTCCCTAGCCATTGTTATTCGTAGTGAGATCAACTACACCATCTCGTGGATGGACTTAGGGCATGGAACAAGAAGAATCCTTGGGACGTACACCCAAGGAAGGTTATTGAAGCTTAGGTCTCATCAAATTCATAAATTGTTAGAGCAAGTAGCCGAAGAAGAAGGTGAGGTATAAAAGAGAAAAAGTGCAGAAGAATACAACCGAGATCCTTCCCTCCAAAAAAGGGGAGTGATATTTTGTGAGGAGGAAGAAGAGTCACCACTCGAAGAGATGGTGAATAGGAAAACTTTGCCTCTCCAAAAGTTAACAATAGAAGTATTGGCAAAGGTAGACCAAATGTGGGACTCCCTGGATAGTAGGTTTGAACCTATTCTTAAAATTGTAGAGGAGTCTAGGGAGCGAGGTAGTGACCATGAAAAAAAGAAAAAGAGAGAAGTGGAAAATGCACGTAACAAGGGTAAGGGAAAAATGGCCATCACAGAAGAGGTTGTGGATTCAGAAATGGACAATGATAGTGGATGTGAGATATGCCGATACAACCATCCTAAGGGATGTTGCCTAGTGATCTCACATCTACAAGAGTCTGGGGTGTATGCACTCAACCCATGACTAAATAAATGACAAGCACCCCGACAGTTACCTTATTCTCAAGGTAACCCAAGGCAGTTCCATCAACCTTTAGCATATTATCCAAGTGGAACTCTACCACAACCCATTGAGCAACATCAACAGTGGAAACACCCATAGTCATGGGGGATGCCACCACCAAGGAAACAATACCCATACCGACACTACGTGCAGCATCCAATCTCTCCACATGACTCTGTTAGTCACGTTACAGCACAACATCACTACCAAGCCCATGAGTATTATAGAACTCCTTCTCCTAGGGAAGATAACCCACAAATATACCATCCTTCAAATCCATCCGCAGCTCTCACACCAATAGCTCCATTACCACCTGCTCCAGCAATGCAAGGGGAACTCCCTACTCAACCGTAACAATGTAATGCCACAAGGGTTGTAAACCCTCAACCCACTATTAGTCTAATAACCGTATGAAGAAAAGACCTTTCTTCAAAACCAACAGTCCAATCAAGCCCTTACAACCACAAGTAGTTGAACCTCTAAATGCCTCCCCATCAAATAAAGCTTCAAAGCTCCCTTTGAACCAAACACTAAGCTCAACACATACGGTTATGCTAACACATGTCGTTACTGACTGGATCAAGGTTGGCCACCTTCCTAGGAAATTCTTTGATGCTGGAAGCCCTCTAATCTATCTCCAAATCGCTGGGAATGAGCCATGCAAAGCTCTTCTGGATTCAAGTTCTAGAGTCAACTTAATATCACAAGAAATGTACAAAGCCTAGAACCTACCTCCATTAAAGAAGAGCAATATTCGCCTAGGGCTGGTCGACTAGTCCATCATTGTTCCCTCGGAACTGGTGGAGGACATTGTCACCACTATGTATGGGTGGTCGTACCCAACTGATTTCCTAGTGATACAAGTGAATAATGGTAAAGGGGACTTACCAATAATAATGGAAAGGGCATGGATAACTACTATAGATGCACATCTAGGAATTCATGATCTTTCCCTGGAAATATCTAGGGAGAACACTTTTGGAAAGATCGAGAAGAAGAAGGTTTCATGCATCACATACAATGATACAAGGTGCAATTGCGTGCAGAGATCATGGGTTGTACAAATTTTAGCATTGCTTGCATGCAACTGGTGTGCACAAGACATTAACATACAAAAGTGCCTGTATGCAGCAACCACACGATAAGAAGACACCCAGTGGCTGATAGCTAATCAAGAAAGCAACTCACATACATGCATTAAACTAACTAAGGGAATAACTTGCGCTTACATCGAAAGCATAGATGCACTAGTGCAAGTCTGCTACCAACTTCCAAGCCTTAACCTTGAAAACATCAACTGGGGGAAATTGGAAATTCCTAAAAAATTTAAAAAATAGCCCTAAGAATTGAAACCATTGGTCACTGATTTGGAATATATGATTCTTGAAAATGGAAAACTGATAATCATCAATGCAAGACTTGTTTCCAAACAAAAAGGAAGACTGTTGAAAGTAATAAACAAGTGATCAAAAGCCTTTGCTTGGTCATATCCTAAATTAACTGGAATAGATCCTAGGATATGACAGCATAGGATTTACACTGACCCCTCCATGAAACCTTGAAAACAACCACAGAGGTGATTGAACCCAAAATTGAAGCAAGTACTAAAAGAAGAAATAGAACATCTTCTTAAGGCTAGGTTCATATATCCCATTGCTGATAGCGAATGGGTTAGCCCTCTAGTAATCATGCCTAAAAAGGGAGGCAAATGAAGGGTGTGCATAGATTCTAGGCTGCTGAACATGACAACATTTAAGGATGACTTTCTGTTGCCATTCGTTGACCAAGTCTTAGACACCATAGCAGGGCATCGCTATTATAGTTTTCTGGATGGCTATAGTGGATACAACCAAATATAGATAGCCCCAAAAGACCAAGCCAAGACAACATTCACCAGTCCTTAGGGAATGTTTGCATATAAAAAAATGTTGTTTGGCTTATGTAATGCTCCTACCATGTTTCAATGCCTAGTTCTAAGCATATTCCAACAGTATATAAGGAACGGAGTGGAAATCTTTATGGACGAATTCTCCACCTATGGAACAAGTTTTGATCAAGCCTTGGACCGATTAGAGCAAGTGTTGAAAAGATGCGTAGAAACCAATTTAAGGCTCAACTGGTAGAAAAGCCATTTAATGGTCCAAGAAGGCATAGTACTTGGGCATAAAGTTTCACATGCAGGAATAGAGGTAGACCCAGATAAAATTAGGGTTATCCAAGGAATCACCTGTCAACCAAAAACTATCAAAGACATTCGGTCATTCCTTAGACACACTAGCTACTATAGGAGATTCATTGAGAACTTCTCCAAGATTTCCAAACCATTGGTAGAGCTAACAAAGAAGGACGTACCTTTTGAGTGGACTAGGGAATGTGAAAGAGCATTCCAAACCCTAAAACAAAAGCTAGTAGAAGCTCCCATTCTACATGCTCCTAATTGGTCCAGACCATTCCACATCATGACTGACACATCCAATTATGCCTTAGGAGCCGTACTTACACAGTTAGATGACCAAAAATGCCCTTACTACATCCACTGTGCAAGTAGAAGTATCGTCGGTGCACAACTTAACTACACAACTACAGAGAAATAATTAATGGATGTAGTGTTTGCATTGGATAAGTTTAGGCACTATGTGTTAGGTTACAAAGTGTTCATCCACATGGATCATAGTGCAATCTGGTTCCTCATGAACAAGCCAATGGTTAGCCCTCGTATTATACGATGGCTCGTAATTCTACAGGAGTTCGATCTAATGATGATCGACTAGAAAGGCACCAAGAACGTAGTTGCAAATCATTTCTCTTGGTTATGCTGGAACAAAAAAGAGGATGAATATGTAATGTTTGATCATTTTCCTAATGAAGCCCTCTTTGCCAGTGTAGTGAATAACCAACCCATGGAGACGACCTGGTATAGTAGCATTCTCACCTATCTCCTTACTCAACAAACACCACAAGAGCTGTACTTTAGGAAGAAATAACAATTTCTTCACAGAGCTAAGTACTTCATGGAGATCAATGGATGACTTTACAAAGTGTGTCCTAATGGCTTGGTTCGATGATGTGTGCCCAAGGTAGACCAACTGAGAGTTCTCCAAGATGCTCATGAGGGCCCTTGTGGGGGTCACTATGCGGGGAGACGAATGGCTATTAAGATCTTACTTGCAGGATATTATTGGCCAACATTATTTCAGGATCCCCATCAATTTTTCTAATCTTGTGAGCATTGTCAATGTGATGGGGAAATGACTGCTAAAATGGAGGGTCCGCAACAATGGATTCAACCGTTAGAACCCTTTGACATTTGGGGAATAGACTTTATGGGACCCATTACACCAATGTCCAATGGAAAAGCTTGCATTGTAGTTTTCGTAGACTATCTAACAAAATGGGTTGAAGCATCTACTATTAAATACTACACATCATCTACAACTACATGATTTTTGCAACAACAAATCGTAAATAGGTTTGGTATTCCATGTGCACTTATCTTGGATAATGGAACACACTTCATAGGTGCAACTTTTCAAAAGTTAATGCAACACTTAGGGGTTGAACATAAATTGACTGCACCTTATCACCCCCAAGCTAACAAACAAGCTGAGGTCACCAATAGGGAGATCACTAAAATATTAACTAGGAAAATTAGCAAATATAGGCGAGATTGGAGCACTAAACTGAAAGATTCTCTTTGGGCATACCGCTCCACCTGGAAAATCCCTATAGGCTACTCTCCCTATGAGTTAGTGTATGGAAAGCTTCCAACACTTCTAATTCAAACTGAGCTCTCTACACTATCAACGACTTGTAACCTCCACCTCGATCTTGATCTAGCACAAAAACAAAGGTTGGAAACTTTAAACATGCTAGACAAAAATTGATTAACTGCCCTATCATCAAATGAGTTGCACAAGACATGTAACAAGCAACGTCATGACTTGAAGATTCGAAAGGTTAAGTATCAACCAAGAGATAAGGTTCTCTACTGGAATCCCACACATGTGCCACAATGCACAAAATTTCTTACATTATTCATGTAACCTTTCCTTCAGGGGCCATGACCATATACAAACCTGAGAGCCCTTATAAGAGATTGTTAGTCAATGTGCAATAGAACAAACCCTTCCATGAATTTGGAATGGTTAGTGCACAAAATATCTCTAAGAAGGAATGACCCTGCTCACTATTTTGGATCTCCTCCTTCCAACTCAGTCACGGGGGAGACAACCACCTCTGCTAACCATTTGAGGTGCTTAGTTCCTTTTTAAGTTTTTGTTTTACACATTTGTATTTTACAAATTTCTTTAATTTTTCTTATTTTTGTTTTGCAACATTGTTTATAATTTCTCATTTCTTTGTATGACTGTTTGATTTTTGTTTTTCCTCTGTTGTTCTATTTTATTTTTGTTTTTTTCTTTGTTTGATATTTTTGTTTTGTTAGATTTGTCACCTAATAAGTGCTTCTAATGGTGGTATGAACTGTATTCTATTGATTGCTAATGTTTGGTTTTTACCTTTGAGTTATAATGTTGATACTAAGGTATGGTTCTTTTGATATAATAGGCAATGAATCCATGTCATCCATGCATCCATAAATTTCTATGGTCTCTCTTGGCTTGGAACTATACAATCCCCTTCTTTAATAATAAAACTATTAATGAATTGGTGACTAAGCATTTCTCCAACTAAAGAAGGACTCAAGGACTGAAAAGGGTGTGACTTCAAGGGGATTTGATGCATTTGTACTGGCTATTCTCTTGGGTGCTTGGATGTTTTCTTCTTGAGTTTTTCTTACCATTCCAACATTGCTCCATTATTGGGAAGCTGAGTTAATAAAAATAAGTCTTTGCATGGTGTGGTTCTCATGCAAGAAAAAAATAGTGAGAATTCAAAGCAGACCCCTTAGACAAAATAATTATCTGGGCTACAAGCATTGGTTATGGAACTAAACAAACATGTTCCCTCTAACTAATGCCCTTTCTTGCTTCCTACTTCTTCCTTTCTCATCTTCCTTAGAATGGTGTTGACTCTTTGGTGGAAGCATTCTTGTTACTTCAAGTGGATGGATTGGCCAAGTGTATTAATGCAAAGTTACTGGATGTGCATTGTTTGAGGCTAGATTTGGAATGAGATCTACTTAGTCACATTAACCATAAATACACAAGGGGCTATACACCATCTTGTTCTTGGGAATCCATTCCATTCTCTTCTCCCCATCATTCTTTCTCCATTTCCCACTTCATTCCCGATTATATTAGTAGTCTATATTTTCGTTGATGCATTTTTTCTATTTAGTGAATTCTTATGGTTAAGACTTTAACTCTTACTTCCAAATGACATTTCTAGAGCCTATGGACTCTTTGAATGTGGGTTTGTTAGGGCATAAAGGGCATCAACTTGCTTTGGGGAGGACCCACTGGCATTCCTATTTAGTGCATCAGTTAACTTCTTTTTCTTAAACATTTCTGCAATCAACATTTTTTTTGTTTCATTCCCATCTCTGACATCCATTTTATTGATGTTGCCGTTGTTTCCCTTTTTTTCCATCCTTCTTATTCCTTATCTTTTTCCATTCTATCGCTACTAGAGGATCGCTCTTAGTCATGGGGGCCCTGGTCCA
>MNCI01017154.1:141087-169701 GCA_015680685.1 Gnetum montanum | reverse complement strand
TACGCGATATCACATCCACCATGTGATATCGCATCCTACCTCNTTGCATACGCGATATCACATCCACCATGTGATATCGCATCCTACCTTATCTTTGATAAATAAGAGATGGCGTCCTTGGTTCCAAGGTAGTTATACTTAGACCCTTAGCCAGACTCTTGCAATTTTGTCATTCCAGAGTTAGAATTATTTTTGTGTGCCTGCAATAGGAGTCATAGAGTGAACAGATCTTTATTTGAGCAATTTGTACTTGAGCACAATTTTGTGTACGATAATAAAGAAGAAATTTATGATAAACCTTGTAGCATATAGATTAAGCTAATTAGTAATTAATGATTATTTAATTATTTCCTAGTTGATTAATATTTCTCTCAAACTTCAACCCCCTTAGTTAAACACACTCAGTATGACCGCTTCGAGCATGCATGTAGCACTTGGTAACCTAGTAACGATTAGCGTTTGGTAATCCCAGCAGCATTACACTGATTCCGGATGTGTATGGAAAGTGGGAATAGATATTGATGTTAGGAACATTTAGAACTTAGTTAATGAATAGTTAATGTAAGTTAGCCACTTAGTTCTCTCTCCCTCTCCTTTATTAGCAGAAGACATAAAAAATACAAAAGCTATAAAAATCATATACCTCAAGCTTACTTAACCATACAACCATGACAATACAAGTAGGTTTGAGAAGACAATGATTGATTAACCCTGAGTGTTCCATTAAGGTGCGTAAGCACTTGGTCCTTGGAGTTTGACTGAATCGTGCGTGAAACACTCGTATTCGTATGGTTGAGTGTAGGGGTACCTCGCCACTCATCAATGAGGCTAAAGACTCAAGCACAAATGAAGATAATGGATGTAACATATGCATATATGATCATATGAAGGGCCATTGCCCAGTCTTTTTGCATTTACAAGAGTATTTGGAAGGTACCTTAAATCCAAAGTTTGTGCAAAATCACATGCCCGAGAGATTTCCTCTCCCACAAGGAATTATAGATAGTCCCACAATTGAACGTACCATCCTAGGGAGACTTATTACTAGCCTCAACACAATCATCAACTGCAGTGGCAACAACTGTAGTCATGGGGGAGGCCACCACCAAATTAGCCATATCTGCTAAAACTGCATGGCTATTATGTTCAACACCCTATTTCTCCAACCATTTCTACATCCTCTACTTCTAATCATCACTACCACTCTCTTGAGTGCCATCAACACATGACATCCTCTGAAGGATCACCACCTCACACCTCTTATCATCCAACTTGCCCTTAATATTCTCATCATCCACCTCCATATACACCACCACTAGTAACTCAAGAAGGTTTCATACCACAATATTAACAAACAAGTTCCACTTGTGCTACAAATGTGCATAGAAATGATAACACTAGTGGGTCCCAACTGTAATGCTAGAAACATTCCTTCTGGAAAAAAGGCCGCAAGCCAAAGTAAACCATGTGTGAAACCATTACATCATCTAAGCTAGCATAAGGCCAACCTGGTGCACCACCTTCCTCGTATATATCAATGTCCTTTAATCATACATAAGGACCACCATCTATCCATACTCCAATCCCATGTCCAACCAATGAATCTACAAATGTGGGGAGACAAATTAATCGATGCATACCACCTCATACTCAAGGATGCAATAGTGGGCCATTCATCCATAATTTTAACACACCTCATATCCTGAGCCACCATATATATAACAATCAAGTGTGTGACCAACAATTTCTCTACTTAGCCACCACACCACCAATAGATACCCAGTGGTTGGGGCATGAAAGATTTCCAATGTATCATACATGCATGGATCCCAATTATCCACTTATTAATCCTTGTCATGCCAAATGTTTAGTCATGGGGGTTATCCCCCATTCTAGTCTTCATGATTCTTAAGCATTTTTTATCTCTCTTTTTTACAACTTTTTGTTTTGCAAATTCTTTATTTTACATCTTTTTGTTTTCATGTTATTAATATTTTTTAATTTTTGTTTTACACAATCATTAGTACATTTACTATTTTTTGAATATTTTACAACTTCCTTTATATTTTCTTTTATTTTGATGTATTTTTCTAAGTTTTTGCTAATAAGTGCCAGGTACAGTGGTAATGCGTTTATTGTTGGTGTCTAGTTTCTGGCTTTGGATTTCATTATAGATGATTAGGACATGATTTCTTTTTCATGCAACAAGTAGTGAGTCGATGACATCCACCCATCCACAAACTCTATGGTTTTCCTTGTTTTGGAAACATGTAATCCCTTTTCACTAATAAAACTTTAATAAATTTGTGACTTTGGTAGTTTCTGGAACTGGAAAGGATTCAAAGGTTTGAATAGGATGTGGCTTCAAGGGGATTTGGTATTCTTTGTACCTTTCTGTTTGCCTAGATGCATGTGTGTTTTCATGAATTTCTTACCATTCTATGTCCACCAATAAAAGGAAGTTGAATAAGTCCTTACATGTTGTGGTTCTTATTTAAAAAAATGATGAGGATTCAAAGCACAGCTCTTGGACAAAATAAATGCATGTTTCTTTACATGGTATGGTTCCCATCTCAAAAATACAAAAAAACGATGGAAATTTAAAGCACACCCCTTAGATAGAATAAATGGGCTACAAGCACTAGTTATGGGACTAATCTCCTCTAACTAAAGTCCTTGCTCACTTCCTACTTCTCTTTTCTTCTCTAATAAGGAATGGTGGTTGTTCTATGGGAGCACTCTTGTGTCTTAGGGGATGGACTGGTCTTAGAATGTCAATGCAAAGTCACTAAATGTGGTTTGTTCTAGTCTAGACTAAGGATGGATCCTATCAAGTCATTTAATTGCAAAATCCACAAGGGGCTTCATGTGACCTTAATTAGGAACTCCATTCCACTCTCTCTCATGCATCTATGCTTTCCATGTCTCACCTCATTGCTGGTTTCATGTTCTTGATTCAATGTCTTAGTTTGATGTGTTGGAGTACAACCTTCTATAACCATTAATCATCCATGGAGCCCACAAACTCTTTGGTTTGAAGTTATGCAAGGGCATAAAAGGCCTATGCCTACTTTTGGAAGGACCCACTTGCATATCTTTTGGTTGGGTTAGTTAAGTTCTTTACCCTTAGACACTCTTACAATCATATCCTTTTGTTTACCCCATCAATGGCATCCAGTTGTGCACATCTTTACAACATTTTAGTAAAATTTCCTTTTTATTGTTGTGAATTCTTATAGCCTCTACAAATATTTTCTTGTGTCAAACTTTTTCAACTTTAATGGACCACTTATCTATTTTACCCTATTTTTCAACCTTCCTGCTAACACTCCTAAAGGAATTAATCTACCACAATGACAACTTAGCCAAGTGTAACCATTGATAAGACAAGGCATTTAACTACTATGTGTTACACATTGCACACTGATTCATGATTTTGTTGTGATTGTAATCGAAAGCATGGATTGGAAGCAGGACTATCTTCACCAAGGATGATGTAGCAGTACCACATGATGAGGATCATTCATGATTGTTGGATCTTCTATCTCTCTCTTTGGCTGCCAAGTTGTGTTGGATGTTAATTTTTTTTCTAGGGTGTTCACTTCTCTTATCATGAACATCCAATTTTGTAAAGCTTGTAACTCTATACACTTGAGCACTCAGCTTCTCTCTATTCCATCTGAGTCAGTCTATATGTTAGTCAATAATCTCATACCTACCCAATATATTTTGTAAGGAACTTATTTCTCATTTTGTTTAAGTTGAGGACAAGTTTTCATTCAGTCATGGGGGTATGATGAGTCATGTTTTTCCTGGCCTTGACGTTGGAGCCTTGACATCATAGCCTTGTATCGGAGCCTTGTATCAATGCCTCAACATTGGAACTAAGATGCGACATCAAATACTCGACGTTGCAAGGTAAACTCTGGTCTATAAATATAAAGCTCAGGCTCATGGTTTCCATATATTTTTTCAATCATAGTAGTAGAGTCCTTGTAGTTTGTTTTCTCTAGAGTTAGAATATTCCCAGTGCATGCTTGCAAAGTAATTTTTGTAATCCACCTTTGTTCAAGTGTGATGTACATGGACATGTTACATAACTAGCAATAAAGATCGAGATTACTTTCATCATTGTAGCATCCACTTAGATTAATATTATTGCTTTAATTATTTAATTCTTTCTTTAGTTAAACATTTCCATTTATTATTATTTAATATTTCTATCATTAAGTGAATTGCATATGCCTTAATCATGAGCATTTAAGTGAAAATACTTGGTAATCTAGAAGTGTATCATTTGGCATAATTAGTGACATACACTTGGCAGTCCCAGAAGTTGCCTCATGAAGTCCAAGACATGTACAAATGATTAAGTGTAGATACTCATCATCCATAGGCTAGTTTAGATCTTGTTTTCGAATATTCATTAGTTTAATTAATCCATCTATTTATCATCATCAAGAGTAGTGTAGAATTAGAAACAACATCATACAACTCACTTTGGGCTAAAACATATGTGACAAAGCTACCACTAGTCCAAGTGGCAAGATAGTGAACTACGATCAAAGCATAACATTCTAGATGCCATAACTAGTCCCATCCACAGAATTTGACTAGATCATGCGTGAATGCTTATGATTCATATGGTTGAGCATAGGGGTACCTCACTACTCATCAGACATCGTAGCTCTCTTGGCCATTGGTGCACAAGTGGAGATGAATTTTTGGAAGCAAATCAATATATCAGCAGGAACAAGTAACATTGAAATAAGCTTTTGGAAAAAAGATTGGATGTGTAAGAAAAAGAGCTAAACTGAAGCATTCTATTGTATCTTTGTATCATTTGCATGTTTCATATTTGTATTAGGCTCAATCTAATCTATTATGAGATTACTAGGCATGGATTCATATTTCCTTTGATTTGTGAAATTTGATTTGAGGATTTTAGCCTAAAAATCCTAGTTATATGAAAGGGAGACTAGAAAACATTGAAACCAATGTTGTTCTTTAAGAAGTTAAAGAAGACCAAAAGGGAACCTAGGGATAGAAGAGATTTGGATAGCCTTGTAAAGTGGAAATAATTCCAAGCCAAACTATGATAAATCTTGGTCTGCATTGACCAATTTGTTTATTTTTTACATTTCATTTTTTCTCATATATTAGATTCATTTTACTCTAATTTTACTTAAATGTTTTGCAAGAGTATATTTATGGATGAAATCATTGCTAGTAGCATAACTTTTTATTGGAATATTTTTATTTGTTATACCAAAAAAAAATTATAATAAAAAATTAATAGAATATGCATTTTCACATTTTGGATTATCTTAATTTAAGATCTAGTAGAATATTTAGCTACCGATATACAAAGTATATTTTTAATGTTTCAAGATGAAATTTATTAGGAGGTATTTTTCCATGTTACTAGATATTTCATTTGTGTCTCACATATGTTTCTTGCATCCAAGTCTTCCCAAAACTTGCAAGTCATAACAGAGTCTTGATCTTGTTAGATTTTATGATGTTTAGATCGCTAGGTCTAAGACATTAAAAATGGTTTGATGACTATTAAAATTAAGATAAACATACACCATGAATATTATATAATCCATGTTGTTATATGTGTTATACCTAAAATATAAACAAAAAATGTAATAGAGAAAAATAGTATAAAACCAAGTTTCTTTATTATTGTATTATGTTGTGTTACATTGTTTCCACTAGGGAAATTATAATTAACATGTATATAGATCTAACAGAACACTTACATCTAGAGAGGAAATGGACACAATGAATACTTAATATTAGTTAAGAAATATAATTATTTAAAACTAAATTTAAGCTTTAAGTCATATAAGAAAAAACACCATAAATGGTATTGTGCACTATGATAGTGTATACATGTAATCATAGTGTTACCAAATATAAGCATTGACTAGTATGTTAAGCTTGCTAGAATATACCAAATCTTTAACACCACCCCTCAAGATTAACATAGAGATTAATAATGTTGCTTTACTATCTATAACCAAATCCATGATATCCATATAATGCATGATAATAGAAATATCATATTATTACCAAACTTCATGATACCACATGAATTAGAGATTTATAGGCATAACTAATGGTGTGGAGTAATGCTCTAAAGTAGAATTCCTTTAGAAAAATGAATTTAAAAAATAAGCATTGCAAGGCCCAAGGATTTACCAATTTGATCTCTAACTAGTAAAGCCAATATAAACATTAACATCATATGATGATGAGCAATATTTCTTTTCTAGATGAACATTGTAAATTATTTCAGATATTTTTAATGAATTTCAAAATGTAAATAAAATGATTAGAGATATTAGGGGTAGGTGTCTCCTTCAAAATATATTATAACATAACTAAATTTAAATTGCAAAAAAGAAACACATTCTTGTCATAATTAACTTCATTGTCCAATAAAAGAGATTATTATAATGTTAATACAAATAGGGGAAATAAATTCCTAAAATAATCAATCAATAAAAGAGTCTATACTTATGCTCATAAGCTTATTAGAAATATTTGATGATGATTTAGGTTGTGCTTTTGGTACAAAATCCTTTACCATGGATTCTTCAAGAATTGTAGAAATTTCAGAAGACAATGATGGAGCATCTTGAGTTGGCTCTTTGACTTTAGGTTCATTAGACATCTTTATCATCTTTACCCGTACTTCACTAAAAGTGGTCAAGATTAATGATGACAGCATAGTAGAATTAGATTGAAGCTTATATCTCTTTACTCAGGCAAATTTTAATAACTTTGTATAATGAACTATGAAATTATCAGTTACAACCTATTCTTGCAAACTACTCACCATGGTCTCTAACTTCTTCCACTCTATGCTAAATGTCTCCAATAATTCATTCTTTTGAATAGTAAGATTCTTTTGAATAGGGTAATGTGATGTTTAGAATCTTAAAGCAAAGATTAATTCTAAATGAAAGTAATCCTAAAGTTATTTATGATGGGAATATAAAATGCAATGCTAAAACATTTAGAAGGATGTAATGGATATGATAACATAAAATCTCTAAAATGTAAAATAATAGATATAGTTTAATATCAAATATTAGCAAACTAAAATTGAGATATCTAAACCAAAAAATGATTATGCTAGATTTTTAAAAGTAAGAGATTCTAAAAATTTTAGATGTAAACTAAAATGTAATGAATTCTTGTTTATGATAATGTAAACTAGTAAGTAGAACCTATTAAAAATATAATGTAAATGATAGTTTATAACTTCAATGGAAAGCAAAGAACAAGGTTCATGACCTAAATAATGTAATGTAGAAATATAAAATAATAGAACAAAAGAAAATAAAAATTTGTTGTAACATCAACCTTTTACAACTAATTTAGAGTGGCATAGGAATCATGAATCTTGCATATAAAATGGTTGAACCTAACATCAAGAACAAAGAAAAAAAAAACAAAAATAAAAAACCACTTAGCTTTGGATTGAGCTGTGAATTTCATTTGCCATGTGAGAGGTCACCTGCAATAGGTATACTTCCTTCAACAAATTAATGCATCTGCTCTACTCTAATTTAGGAGCTACTGATAAAACTTCCTACTTAGGAATAAGTTGGTACTAATCTTCTTTTCATCAACTTTCAAGAATCTAAACTAATACAAGAATGAAATAAAGGATGCATGGTTGCATGGAACATCAACCTCTAGTTTTATAAAATAATTAAGATTTGAAAGCTCTAAAAAGTCCTATCTTTTCATAGAGGCTTCCTTAGATTCCCCCTCCTTTTCCTAGCTAAGTATCCTGTAACTTCTTGTTAAACTCCCTAGATTTTCTTTACTTTCACCTTCCCATGACTTCTACCTTTTCAAGTTAGGCTCCTCTAGGCTTTTTACATCCACTAACCACTTAACTTATTTCATTTATTTTCTTCATACTTTCAAGCATCATAACAAAGATAGGTGATGATATTATTCATTTAAAGGTTTTAAGAGTAGTTTTTAAATTATGAAAGATCAAATCATAGTAATAGTATTGAACACTAACTCTAGGGGCCACAAATCTAACATAATCTTCTTTGAATAGAAGCAAGTCAAAATTTGTTTCTTATTTGGCATTGTCTCATAATGTGTAGCTAGTGTAGAATGTAGTTTCATCTTCTTAATGCTAGACTTTCAACTAAAGGCTTCATCATGGGAATTTCCATGGTAACATCTAGGTTGTACTATTGGAAATGGTACCAATGATGATGTATCATGGTAGGTATGCTCAAATGAGGTTGATGATGGGACACACTGATTGTGATTCCTTTTAGAGGAATCCTATGTTTGTCCTCATCCTTTAGCATCATGAGCCCATTCAATGAACAATATTTCTATAATAAAAAAACTAGGGATTTTGAATTTAAAATTTAAATGATAGAAACTATTATGCACTTTAAATCAAACACCTTACACATATATTTTCTACTTAAATTTAATTTTCAAAAATTAAAATTCAAACTAACTCAACAAGGAATTAAAAGAATTGCAAAACATCTTATTTGTTATGTTATTATAGAAAAATTGTGATATTTCAACTACAAATCATATCTTAAATGCTTATCAATGAAAGTTAAAAGAAGTATGTTAATTTAGAACTCAATTTGCTAATAGAGAAAAATTACTTGATGTGTTGAGCTTTTTATATGGTTTCACAATTAATGGGACAATGAAATTTATGGTTGATTTTTATGCTTAAATTTGCATTAAATGCACCTAACCACCATCACACTACAAATGGTTCATGATTGTAATTAATGAAGTCATCAAACCCTAATGCTCTACCACCATGTTAAGTTTTGTGATGTTTGGATCACCAAGTCCAAAGCATTAAAAATAGTATGATGACTATTTAAATTAAGATAAGCATACACCATGAATATTATATAATCCACGATGTTATATACCTAAAATATAAACAAAGAATGTAATAGAGAAGAATAATATAAAATTGAGTGTTTCCATTATTATATTGTATTGTGTTATGTTATTTCCACTAGGAAACTTAGAATCAACATTTATATAGATGTATTGGAATAGTCATGTCCAAAGAGCAAACAAACATAACAAATAGTTAACATTAGTTAAGAAATATAATTATCCATAACTAATTTTAAAATTTAAGTGATATAAGGTAAAACACCATAGATGGTTTTGTGCACCATGACAATGTATATATATAATCATAGTATTACTGATTATAGATATCAACTAGTATGCTAAGTTTACTAAAATACACCAAATCTTTAACAGGTCCATGGTCGAAGTTGTGAGTTCACTGTAAAATCATGAACATGTTTAATATTTGTTCTTTTGGTAAGTTATGAGGTTGGGCTCCATTGACAAGTGAACCTTCTTAATTTTTTTTATTACATTTATGACAATATGATCATTTTCCTTCACAGAAAAGCCAAAACTTGCAAGTTGTAATCATTTTCATTCAATCATCCCTAATTTTCTTTTCAATTATGCTTAAACTAACTACTCATTTGCTAGTTGGGAACTAGTATGCAACATAGATAGTAACTATATACTTCTATCATTGATGTTTACCAAGGTAAGAAAATCCTTATTCCCAAATACCATAATGAAACATAAAACACTCTATGGAGTGTATAGATGCATTTTGGGCTATACCTTCATTAGGTGTCAAACGTAATGCTATACTTGGTTGTTTGAATCAAAATGATCAAACAAGAGTAGACTAGAATATCTAACACCAATAAAGGATTCAACCTTATTTCCATATCAAACATGTTTTAATCCATCTACACCTGCTAGTCAATGGCTAGCAAATTCTTGGTTAGACTTCACTAATAGGGTTGTAACCCAAAAGAATGCTGATAATACACCACCAACCTAAAAGAATACTACTAAGTACATCCCAACGTAGAGCAAACATAATATAAAGAACTCTAAGTTACAAGAATTATAAGTTTATTATAGACATTGTCATTATTTTAATCATTGTAAGTTTCAATGAATATAAGTATTTAGTCTAAATTAACTGTGATCTCTATTGTTTTCCCTACCCTTCCCACTACCCAGTGATCGATGCAAACTTTACTATCCACCATTGATGGAAAAATGGAAAGGATTGCATGTAAGATCTACAATCAATTCAGTAAGAAGAAGTTTGTTGATTTGAAATGCAATTTTGATTGAAGTTTGTAAACTATGATCAGGAAAAACTAGAAATTGAGAAAATAAAAACTACTTTAACCATTGAAGGAATTGTATTTATAACATGATATTTTCTTATAACCCATTTGTTTAAACCAATCCATGTAAAAAATTTTATGAATTTATATTTAATTAACAATTTTGATGGTCTCCATTATAGTAGTAATGGGACCATTAACACAAATTGCATAAGTCGTAATAGTTAACTAGGGGTTAACAATTTTATGACTATAAGCTGTCAAGGGTAGATAACTATGTTTAATATGTATATATTTTTCTAACATCAACAATCACAAACCTTTTATTCAAAGTAAATATATTTTACATGTCAGATATAGACCAAGAGTAACTACATTAGCCTTTTTTAACTAGAGTGAACATTAAGTTACTTTCCACTTGCCTTAAAACACTAGTAATCATTATCATTAGTCATTAAGCATTCTTTTTTTTACACTAAAACTGAAATTTTATTATTTTTATGGAAGCTTTGGAACTATTAGATGATAGAAATATACATGATATGAGTTTTGAAAATATAATTAATAAAATTAGAAATAATTCAACCAAATTTACAATCATAATATCTCATGTATGTTTAATATGCTCTAATGTAAGACATTGCAAAAAATATGATATTCATCTTAAATGCTATTTGTATTGCATAGTTGGCATATTCATTGTTCACAAGGACTTGTGAGAAATCTCCTTGTTTCAACTCTCAAATGATGACATCCTATTTGTGCTCTACTAATAATATATCATAATTAATGTAGAATAACAACAAACCAATAGTTTTCCTTTTAATTAATACTTCTTTAGCTAGCCACAAATGTATATGTTTCCTTATATGATTTCAAGCTCCCAAATTAAGTGATAATTAGGCAATAATGTAATATTTGATAAATTATTATAGAGAAGATTGGGAAATTTCCTAGGAGGCATGTGAGCATAAATGTCACATTATTTGTTATGTAATGATGAAAATTAGAATTACAAAGACTCTTAATTACAATTATGTAATGATGAAAAAAGAAGCACATTCAAGACATAAGTAAAGAAAGAGACACATTCAAGACATAATTATACAAAACTGATCAACTAGTTATAAAAGCTAACATTATCGCAACCTCTGGATCTTTTATTTTCCCAAAATATAGAACCCTCGTGAAGATCAAGGTTTGATCCTACATGACTATTTGAGTAGTAAAAATAATATGACATGTAACAAACAATGTGTTGATCTCCCATGGATGTTGATGTCTCTAGTTCAAGAGAGACCCATGGAGGAATTACTACCCTCATACTATTCAAATAAAAATATTTTTTTCATTCTACATTTTCCCAAAGTTTTTGAGATACTACTTGTTTTACCAAATTACATAGTTACAATCAAAGTATAGAATGTACTCTTGAATATTCTATTTATTAAGCTATAGACTTTATCATAAAATCATACTTTATCATGAGTTTCCATCATCACATTTTTGGTATAATTATTTGATGAAGATGAAGAAAGATAATGAGTGTAGACTATAAACTAACAAATAGCTTCAACCTATAATGGCATTATCTCTACTTTAAAAAATCATAATATCATATTTTGTCTATCTCTTTACTTTAAATTCATCTAGCAAAGAAAATATTTTGGATTTCTTCTATTTGTTTCCAATATTTAGTTGATGAAATGCGACTTCATACAACATAACCACAAAGAATTTTTCTTTTTAAAGAAAATAATGCTTTCATACCACTTGAAATTTTTTGAGTAATGCATTGATCCCATTTGTAATTACATGAGTATTCTAGGCTAATATACTTGGAAAAGAAATTATGCTTACATATTCATGTCCTATAGTAAAATTGTACATATTATTATGTGTGCCACAAATCATAATTTTATTTTATTTTTGATATTAACTTCATTCTTAAATGCCAAAAAAATTCATCAAGAATATTAAGAATTTACTACAATCCTTCCATTGAATTTGAAATCAAGAAAACATTACTAGCATAGAGTAAGAGTCTCACAAGACTACTTCTTATTATAATTATAAATTAAGTTGGTATATTATGCATCTAATTTTCAAATTAATCAATAAAAAGCTCAAATAAAGTTATAAAAAGAGAACATCATTATTTAACACTAATAAAACTAATAAATAAAATCTTTTTTTACCCATTTGTAACCTAAATACATACCTATTTTTAACATTTTTAGATATTAGATAACATTGTATTGGGAACTTCTAAATTTTTCAAGCATCTCCATAACTTACTTAGAATAATAGAATTATAAGCCTATTCTAAAGAGCATAACTTCTTTATTGATGCATCATTCCATTTCTAACCCTACTTGCATAGCCAAATTTATCAATTTTTTAGATGGTATTCTATACTAATGGCCCTTCCCATTTAAGCATTTCTCCATATAAGTTATTTATATCAAAAAAAATTCTTGATGATATTTTTATCCCCTACATTATGTTATCAAATGAAATGAACTATGTATTACTATTGTTATTAAGGTCTTATATTCTATCATCACTATGAAAAAAACCTTGATAATAATTTTAAATATTTTTAAGAGAGAGAATATTCTATTCTTCTCTTACTTTGAAATAAATGCCAAAGGATTTTGAGATCTTTCTTTGTCATTTCTAATAAACTATTTTGTCTTTGTATTATAAATTCTATTTTTTTTAGTTTAAATTATATTTTTATATGACTTGATAGTCTTTGGTGAGTTACGAGTATTCAATAAAATTTTAGTTGTGTTACATTCCTGATCAAACCATTATTGATTATTAGTATTTTGGCTTTAAGATATATTTAGGACATTTGCAATTAGATTTTTTAGGAGACTCACACTTGGATTCTCAATCTTTTTAATTTCATTTTGAAAATTCTCCATTTTTGCAATTATTTTGAGATACTTTTTCTTTCTATAATATCTAAAATGTTATATATTTATTACTAACAAAAAGTATAAAGGGTGATCATAGGATTCAATTATTTCTTCATCTACTTAAAACATTTGATGCTACTAACATTGTTTAGGCTAGAAAGAAGAAAATCATTAGTAGACCTACCTAGTGATCCTACAAAAATAAAGCCACCTAATTTTAGATATTTATTGATATCATTTAAAATCAATAGATCTAAATAATATATTTTGTGGGCCTTTTGTTTATCAATATGATATTTTAAAATAATCAAATGATTAATAGTAAAGTAATGTTGCATATACCCTACCTAGGAAATTACACATATTTAATTTTCTTAAGTAAATATTCTATAAATAGATTCTAGAATAGTGTCTAAAAGCTTAGCAAAGATAGTTCTGGTTACAATTAGTCTATAATTATTTAGATATTTTTTATCTCCTTTTTTTAAGAGCATAATTTCTTTATTGATGCATCATTTCTTTTCTAACCTCACTCACACACCCAAATTTAACAATTTTTAGATGGAATTCCATAAAAATGGGCCTCCCCATTTAGGCATTTCTCCATGAAAATTATTTAAATTAATAGTTTTTCTAATGTCAGTGTGAACCTTTTGGTGTGTTTTGGTGTGCTCAAAAAATTAAGTAAAATGGCCACAAAAGTTGTTTGCATGGTTGTATAGTTATTGTGTTTGTAGGACAACATACATGAGAAACTAAGATGATCTAAAGAGGACAAGGAATGAATTATCCTAGAGCTCAAAGGAGGAAGTCATCCACATGTCTTTAAACAAATATTCAAAGAACGTGGATAAGAGCCTAATATTGTATAAGCAAAGTGGACATCATTAAAGTATGCAGAGGATCAAGGTTATGAACAAGGAACATTACATTCATCATGCAAGGAAAAGTGAAGAAAGAAAACTCTGGGAAGCAATAGACGTCTTAGCATATTTAGAAAGAGCTCAGACAAAGATGTGATTAGAAACAACAAGATGTCTTTCTTAGACAAAGACATCTTTCACAAGGCAAAGATGTCTTTATAAATTGTAGATGAATTCCAAAAAGATGTCTTCCAAAGTAAAGATTTTTGAAAGATGTCTTTCAGGAAATAAAGATGTCTTTTCAAATTTGAAGGAAAATTCAAAGAGATGTCTCAGGCATGGGAAAGATGCCTCCCATGACTGTTAGTGACCATTAGCTAGTCATTGCACAAGTCTCTCTTCATTGAATTCTCTATTTCTCTTCATTATTTTGGTATTGTAAAGTGTGTTGTACCTAATTGTACAAGGATCAGCAAATTGAGTTACAATCTTTCCTTGTAATTCTTGTTCTTTTTGCCCTATTGGTTTGAGTTCCTTAAGCTTGTCGAGATCCTATGGGATTGAGTTATTAGTGCTATGGTACAACACATTGGTGCAGAGCTCAAGATTGTAAAGGTTGTGGAAGTCTTGAAATCACATTTCCTAGCCTAATGCGACCTTGTGAGGTTGAGTGATTGGTGCTATGGGAGAACACTCTAGAGTAGGGCTTGAAGATTGTACAAGGTGTGGATACTTAAACCATAATTTAAGAGCAAAAAAGTCCAAAGGTGTGCTTATGATCTACCCTCCAAGTGTAGAGTACCCAAGTTCGGGAACCATGTAAATTTGGGTGTGTGCTTTTTTTCATAAAGGTTCAATTTGGGAAACTTATTCATCCCCTCCCATCGGCACACCACCACCCACCCACCTCCACACTCCACCCCCGCCTCCCCCTCTTCTAAGTTCAATGATCCATAAGTGATATCAAAGCTTGGTACTCTTTGTTTCATCATCAACTTCAAGAATGAAAAATGGAGGAGACTTCTTACACAAGGCCACCCATGTTCAATGGATTTGACTTTGCCTAGTAGAAAGCTAAAATGAAAGGGTTCTTTGAATTCATGGAGTTTGAATTTTTGGAATCAATATGAAAAGGCTACACTCTACCTATTAATGGCACCACTGTCATCATCAAGCCTTGCAACAAATGGTCTCAAGAGGAAAAGAATAAGTTCACGTTTTATTCAAAAGAAACAAATTGTTTATATTGTGCATTGAATAAATTTGAATTCAATAGGGTAGTAAGATGTAAAATGGCCAAAGAAATTTGACAAACTTTAAAAGCTACTTATGAAGGAACCTCTATTGTTAAATAATTAAAATTGTTAGTTCTACAAAGTGAATATGATAAAATCAAAATGAGAGAAGGTGAGAAAATCAAGGATTATTTTTATAGAGCTAACAACCTTGTTGTAGACATTAGAGGAATAGGGAAAGACTTGCTTGAAAGTGATGTCATCATTAAAATGATTAGAACTCTACAACCAAAGTTTAGGCCTAAGATCACAGCCATGAAGGAAATCAAAGATTTCTGAACTTTGAGATTTAAGGAACTTCAAAGTGTTCTCATCTCCTATGAAATAAATCTCATAAGTGAAGAAGTGATTCAAGAAAAACCTATTGTTCTAAAGACTACCTCCAAGAAGAAGGAGGTCAATGAGCATGATGAGGGAAATGAAGATGAGATTGTTCTTCTCTCAAGAAGACTACAACGATTGCTTACAAGAAGAAACAAAGGGACATCTTAGCAACAACAAAGATCAAGTTTCTTCAAAGGTAGAGAATGAGGTAGAGATTTTTTAAATTATTCTAATCTATATTTTTCTTCCATAGAGTGTTGGGTTTATGGTCGAAGAGGCCATATGGCCTTCAAATGTCCTAGTGATCCAAATGATAGCAAAGTTTAGCTAAAGAATAGATCCAATGATGAGGAACTAAAAAAGACCAACCTTTATACAAGTTTGGATGACAGTGAGCAAAGTGAAGAAGAAGTGTGCAGTTCTCCTAAATATTCTCATCTCATCTGCATGGCACTTATTGATGAATCTTTCTCATATATGGCTAAACAACATGGTAAGTGTGATGAGAGGTATAGTGAATTTAGAGAAGAAACTTTTCTCTTACATCATTTGATTAGGAAGGAAAAGAAACTAGTGCTTTATAAGTTAAATGATATCCATGCTAAAATGAAAGAAGAGATCTTAGACATAATAGCTGAGATTCAACAACTAACCTCTTATAACAAGGATTGCAACAAAATTCAAGATGAGGAAATTCCTAAAAATCAGCCAAAAAATTTAGAAGAAGAAACACTTGATGTTTCAAGCTCAAAGTCAAGAATAGTAAGGTTTGATGATTTTGATCATAAGGATGAGACTAATTTTATATGTAAAAATTGTGGTTTTATGTAAAATCTTAATTATGATGATCAAAATAAAATTAATGCTTGGTCTTGTTAAAGAGGCTTTGGTAAGGAAATTCTGTAGGTATCAATAAATGAAAATGAAGAAAAATGGAGTATTGAAAATAATGTAAGAAGTGATTAAGGGTTTTATCAGGAGGGACATGAACAAATAGAGACATCACATACAAGATCAAATGAAAGAGAACCTAAGGATGAGGAGGTACTTCATGATATGGGACCTCATCTCAAACTCCACTAATCTTCTTGATTTATCAACAAGCTAGGTGAGTCAAGGTATGTCTCTATCTCTTTGGTTTCTAGTTAATAAGGATAGTGTATGAGAAGTCCTAAATTATCCATGTCTTAGATCAAAAATGTATAATAAGTATCTAGATCATTTCTCTCTTTCATTCATGATATTGATATAATTGGTTTTATGAAGATTTATAATAGCTTTTGTAATAATTTTCCTTGGATCTTTAGTTTGATTTCTTGTCTTGTATAAACATTTTCTTAATTTTTTTTTGATAATTTTTCCATTTATAAGATAATACAATCCTCTGGAATTTCTTTGAATATCACTAGTTAAAGATCTAGATCCCCATAAGCTTAATGTTGATCTACAATTATAGTGTGTTTGTGATTTTTTCACATTTATCTTAAAAGCCCAAGATAAGTAGCACATATGTAGGGGAATCCTAGATCTCAATCATCTTGGATGCCATAAATGTAGGGGGAGTCCATGGAGACTTAAGCCAAAATGCACAATGAACAAAAAAAGAACCTCAAGAGGCTTCTTTTTTTTTTTTGGATGGCAAAGTCTTGAGCGGTTATTGTATTGACTTGTACAAAAATCAAAACATTCTTGTCTCTCTCATGACTTTCATATTATTTTGATAAATTATTTTGGTTGAATATAGTATTACTTAATGCTATCTAATAGATTAGTTTTATTTTATCTTTAGTCTTGAGCATCAATTTATTTGTTGGTCCTCATTATTTTGAACTGACAGCCCACCTATCCAATGTTCAATCATAAGCCTAAGCATGAAGTATGTATTTTTAGATAGAAAGTACTTGATATTATGAGTAAGGCCATGATCATTTTGGGGTATCTATGCTTTTGATTAAGTTATACATTGAATAATTTACTTTGAGATGTAGATTTTGGGAATTTGGCATGGCTAGTTTCAAGTTGTAGATTGATATATGCTCATTTACCAAAATGAAGATCCATACTAATTACTTATTTTGAAGATATATTACTTGCTCATCAATGTTCACACTTCACTTCAAGATTAAATATTTGTTGAAAAACATGGATTAGTTCTTGATATATGTCTTGCAACACTTGTAATATTCTTACTTTCCTATTTGTGTGATACTTGATGAAACACCTATTTCTATATGCTCTATCTTTGATATTTTGTATTAACTAACTATTTTTATGTGATCATTAGTAGAGAATTTCAAGAAGTGTTTGAATGTATATTCATTAGCATGTTTTATTTTTTACCAATGGTTTTGGATGTTGCATTGCCTTGAATAAATAATAGAGCATGCATGTCTCACTCATAGCTTTAACCCTTACAATTGCACATTGATGATTCTTATTGATTTAATTTCCACTCCTTTTTTTAACCTCCAAAGAGTAGTTTTCAATTTTTACAATCACACCTTAAGTGGAGGATGTAGTAAGTTACCTACTACATTGTGACCAATAGCATGATTACTCTATGAAAATGTATTCATCTAACATCAATGGTTTTCCATTGTGAAGTTGTATGGCTATATTGACCTCACCATAAAGATATGTCCATTTGCTAATGTTTTATAAATATTAAGAATATTTGAATTCCAAGAACCTTGCACTACTAATGACTTATTTTTTTAGAGACAAGTTTCTTAATTCTCAAAGACTTTACTTCACTTCCAAGTTGAATTTCGCTTGGAAGGTTTGTTTTGCTCTTGCCAAATTTTGGGGCACCTATTCATGGACCTAATAAATACATACTACCTATATCTTTTTAGCATTATGAGTGATACTTGGATTTCCATATTATGTGGCTATTATTATTCTTTTCTATCTTTTCTACCTAACTTTAAGCACCTTATCCTTTTTGTTGTTGTTCAAACAGGGGGAGAGTAGTATGGTTATATTTGTATGATTACTAACCCATTTTCTTAAGTTTTGAACATCACCAAAAATGGAGAGATTTTGGACCTTTTTATGTGCTTAAAATGTTAACTAAAATTGAGACAAAAGTTGTTTGCATGGTTGTATGGTTATTGTGTTTGTAAGACTATTTACATGGGAAACCAAGATGAGCTAAAGAGGACAAGGAACAAACTATCCTAGAGCTCAAAGGAGAAGGTCATCCACATGTCTTCAAATGAATATTCAAAGAATGTGAACAAGGACTTGATATTGTACAAGTAAAGTGGACATCATTAAAGCATGTGGAGGATCAAGGTTACAAATAAGGAATGTTGCATTCATCATGCAAGGGAAAGTGAAGAAAGACATCTCTAGGAAGTAGTAGACATCTTGGTAGATTTGGAAAGAACTTAGATAAAGATGTCTTCTGAAATATCAAGATGTCTTTCTTAGATAAAGAAATATTTCACAAGGCAAAGATGTCTTTACATATTGTAGACCAAGTCTAGAAAGACATCTTCGACAAGACAAGGATGTCTTCCAGAGTAGAGACTTTAGAAAGACGTCTTACAAGAAATAAAGAAATTTTCCCATATTTGAAAGAAAATTCAGAGAGACATCTCAAGCATGGGAAAGATGTCCCCCGCAACTATTAGTGATCGTTAGCTAGCTATTGCATAAGTTTTGAGAAGGATTTAGCAACATGGTAGCTATAAGAAGACTTGATGTGCATTGCAAAAGGTGCAAGCCTTGTTGTATTCATTGTATAGTCATTTGTAATCATTGAATTCTTTATTACTCTTCATCATTTTATCATTTTGGAATTGTAAAGTGTGTTCTACCTAATTGTACAAGGATCAACAAATTGAGTTGCAATCTTTTCTTGTAATTCTTGTTCTTGTTTCCTTATGGAGTTGAGTTCCTTGAGCTTGACAGGATCCTACGGATTGAGTTGTTGGTGTTGTAGTACAATACTCCTATGCATAGCTTAATATTGTAGAGGTTGTGGAAGTCTTGAAACCACATTTTCAAGCTTGAAGAGACCTTGCAAGGTTGAGTGATTGGTGCTACTATACAACACTTCAAAGTAGGGCTTAAAGACTATATAGGGTTTGAAGCCTTAAACCAGAATTTGAGAGCAACAAAGTCTAGAGGTTTGCTTGTGATCTACCCTCCAAGTGTGAAGTACCCAAGTTGGGAAACCACATAAATATCTGTGTGTGCTTTGTTTCATAAAGGTTCGATTTGGGAAACATATTCATCATCCCCTTCGAAGTTCAACAATCCACAATTGGTATAAGAGCNCTAAGTTCAATGATCCACAATTATTTTTTCTTATCCCCTACATTATATCATCAAAAGAAATGAACAATGTATTAAGTTTTCTAAAACTTTCTAATTATATCTAAAACTATCATACGTTTTCTAAAATTAATAGTACATTTCAATTTTATTAAAAACATTGACATATTCCCAATCTAAGAAATGTGTTCCCTTATGATTAAATTGTTTATCTTCAAAGCACCATTTCCATTTTGTACTTTTTCATATTTTACTAAGCCTTGAGGGTTTCAGTTACAAATAAGGACATGATTATTACTAATTCTAGCATTAAACTTACCATATATGTCAATTTTTCTTTTCTAAGTGAAACTAGAATATCCATGCCAATAGATTAAAATGAAAACTTCCATGATAAATCTTCTTGTTCATAGAGGGTAGCTTCTCTAGGTGAAAAGTAGCAAAAGTCTAAGAACAAAAAGGATTTTTTCTATAATATTTTTATTTGAGTGTATTAACTCTATTCATTTATCTTTTATATTTAAACTTGCGTATAAAAAGAATTTCAACTCAAAATACCTAAACCTTCAAAAGGTATTTCATGGTTTGCGTTTTTTATAATAAAATAATAAAACAAAAGATATTGGAGAAAAAATTTCTATAGGGTCTTTAATTTTCTATGTCTTAGTAATACCCAAAATGTCAAATTTATTAAATAGAGATATAATTCTTTCACTTTATTTAGTACGAATACATTAATGTCTAAAAACGTACAACAAAGGTATTTAATATTTTCTTTGTAAAGTTTTCTAAATATATAGTTTTGGTAATTATTGCATTACCTCATGTAAGTTCCCTTTTGGTAGGATCTTCATTGATCTAAATTTTATCAACCTTTGAGTAATTTTGATGCTCCCAAGCTTTGGACCAATCATTTGTATGATGAAATTAAACAACAATGTATCTAGGATTACCTTTTTAAGCCTAAAATGAACTTCATCCTTCATTTCAAGTAATTGGATAGGTATTTTTTTATCATTGATGTAATTTCTTCAAATAAGTTTTCATCTTCTATTTATTCTATCCAAACAAAATGAAAATTAAATGGAAATGCTTAATTACAACCTTGTAAGACCAAAAAAGATCAATAGGAGAAAAATTCTTTAGTACAAGGCTTTAATATGGTCATGATGGGTCTTGAGCATCTAATTAAGAAAATGAAGCCAAAATTGACACCTCTAGCT
The DNA here is from genome assembly GCA_015680685.1 of Gnetum montanum. Lineage (NCBI taxonomy): Eukaryota > Viridiplantae > Streptophyta > Gnetopsida > Gnetales > Gnetaceae > Gnetum > Gnetum montanum. The sequence continues at coordinate 148,574 of MNCI01017154.1, read as the reverse complement.
TAAACAAAGAGGACAAAGTTTTTTCCTGAATACTATATTTAAGTCTAAAAGCATTAAATAAAGGAAAATTTAGAAAGATATGTTCTTCATATTTTGCTACTACATGTATATAAACTTTACAAATGTGTTGTTTCCTTTCTTTCTTTCTTTCTTGTTTCCATCAAGAAGCTTGCATATCACCAAATCCATATGCACTTCTTCACTAATTTTTTAAGTTAATTCTTTCTTGGATTTACTTCAATAATAGTTTCTAATGTAGTGATTTTTTCTTTAATGAAGTTCTTTCTTTAGTAATTTTTAGCTAATGATCATTTTTATTTGCTTTAGTCTTAGATTCCCAAGTAGGGAACTTAGCTTCTAATGCAATGATCTTCTAATATATCTCCTTTACACATAGTAGAAAATCTTTAATTTTTTTCATTAATTTCTCATACATCAATAGCTTCATTATTTTACTTTCATATTTAATTTTTTAACCTTTGATTATTTCAAGGTTTTGTTGCCCACATTTCATTTTAAAATTTAGAAATTAAAGTGATTGTTTGTGTTCTCTCATAGATCTTACTGGAATCCTTCTTTTAGAATTTAGATATAATCATTATGCAATACTTCTAAGATCTTGTCACTTCCATAGCTTTTTTATTATTCTTTAGGGTTTACTATGTAATTTTTCTTTTTAAAATATTGAGATAATTGAATCTTGTTATCATTCTTTATCATTTGTTATGCAATTGCAAATTCAACTATATCTCGACGTTGGGAAGAACTAAAAAAAGGTTCATTAAAATAGATTCAACGCAAAAGGTTAAATATAGATATAAGAAGATAGTGTAATAGCAATGGAATTTTGAACATCATTTAAAAATATTATATCAAATTTTAGTTGTAGCATCTACAAACATCATCAAAAAAATCTAGTTTGATAAGTTTGACAATGAATGTATGTAAGCTAGAGGAGCTATTGAAATGAAATGAAGCTTTATCATGTTCGAAGATCTAGGATCTATTAGAAAGATATTATATTTTTTTGAAAAATAAAGTTAGACTCTACAAATTTATTGAGCACCAATAGAGGTGTCAAAAACAAATTATATAAGTTTTTTGTTGTAATATTAATGGGTAGTCATAGCACAAGAAAGAAATACATGTAATTCATCTTCAAGGTTTCTTAACCTGTACAACCTATAAATGTGTTCTTCTTAGAGGACTTGAATTCGTCTTCTACTTTCCATTCTAAGATGATGAGAACTTGAAGCTTATTAATAGCATTTCAATACTTAATTAGAATAGCAAATGAGAGATACTAAGCTTCTACATCTAGTTTATTAGATATAATATGATGTAAATAAAATTATTTCTTACTTTCTACACTAGACTAAATTTGTGTTAAAAAAATTTTCTTGACAAGTTGGTGAATATGCCTAAGATTTTATTACATGTACTCCCAAGAGATATTTCATTTTCTTAATCATTGCATGTCTTGAAAATGCCAATCACAGTCTTGCAAATCCTTAATAACTACTTTAGGAATTGTGTGTTTTTTTTTTTTTTTGAGACATGCAAGCTATGAGTGGATATAATGAATTGACACAAGACTTCAACTTCTAAAGATATCAAATCAAATTCATATAATAAAATTAAGTAAGATGTTTATATCTTTACCTTTAACTCTTCAAGAAGAACAATTTTTTGAACTTTTTAAATATTTTTCCAAAGTTTAGCACTAAGTGTAGGTTCCCAAACAACACATCCATATAATATGATGGGATAAATGATAGTCTAAAAAATTTATTTTCTAATCTTCTAAGCCCAAAGTTCTAAATCCTTGCACTTTTTCTGAAAGCTTATAGAGCCTTGGAATCTCTTACTATTTTTTCTTTGATGCAAATCCCATACATGTTATTGTTTATATAAATAAGTTCCAAATATTTAAAATAATCTACTATTTCTATATAAATACCTCTAAAAAGAAGTTATAATAGGTACCCCTTACAATCAAATTCATTTTATCTACATTTACTTGAAGAGTAGATGAGTGATAATAATTTTATAAAATTTACAACATATTTTATGTACCTTCTATAATAATGGAGATCAAGGAAGCATCATTTTCATATAAAAGAAGATTCACTATTGGAATCCAAATTTGATACCATGACTATCTTTCCTATTGCATAATAATTCCTATATTTCATCAATACAAATACCAAAGAGACTACTGAACAACGTAAGGTGGAACTATTCATAAAGGGAATTCAAGCTAAGAGTGCCTACCAACTCTTTGAAAGCACTCTCACAATGGTTGAATCTCCTACTCCTTAGGTCTCTATGGTCTTAGGTGAGGTTTTTACTACCATAGTATCATAGGAGCCATCCATATGGGCAGACGCCGATGAGAGCAACATCCTCATAGGGATCAATCTTGGGGATGTGGATTAGGCTTAAATGATAGAGGATCAAATTCTCCATAATTCGGAGGTTGGTCTTCAACATCTTTCCCTAGAATTCATTGAGCCAAATTCCCCAAAAGTATGATTATTTGATTTTATGCCATTTTAGTTTTGTTAAGTTATTAGCTTATTTTTGTTATGTGTTGATTACTAATTGGTTTTATGTTGTTATGTTATAAGCATCAGGCAATATCAACGACGCCAGTGGTGAGGGTGGGAATGGCCCACCACTTCCTCATCTAAATTCCCTTAGCATTACCAGCTACCCATTTTAAATATTTTTTGTTGATGACCACTTGATTTTTATGTTGTATTTTAATGGCTAGTGTTAGCCAAAGTTCAAGTTAGAGATATTTTCATGTTTATTGTTTATTGTTTAAACATTTTCCACACAATGTGGCTATGGCTATTTATGTTGTAAACATTTTGATTTTATTTTAAGTTTTGGTATTGGCTATATCATTTTGGTATTATGGTCATATTCATGTTATGGTAAAATGGTATTATGTTATAAATGTTGTTCATGGCTACATTGGCTAACTTGGTTATAACGTTATGATCCAATAACAAAGTTGAGATGGCTAGATAATAAGGCTATAGGCTAAATGACAAAATAACTCATGAAAATGGTTGCCAGTTTAAGGCTATGGTGGGCCATAGGATTTGCCAGTTTTAGGCAATTGCAGCCCATGTGATGTTTGCTAGTTTAAAGCCTTAGCAAGCCATACATTCTTTGCTAGTTTAAGGCCTTGGTAGGCCATATGTTCTTTGTAGTTTTAGGCCACAGTGAGCCCCATGTTCTACCAAAGAAAATATATTTTTATCTATTGATCTTTTAAAGTTTTTTATGAATTTTCTAGTTTTAAAGTTTTTTATGAATTTTCCTGTTTTAAAGTTTTTACGAGGTTCCATGTTTATACTAAAAGAGAAAGAAAAGGGTTTAACAAATAAAATAAAAGCAAAGGTAAACTCTTAGGCTACATGCAAAAGAAAATTTAAAGTAAAGCATATAGATTATCACAAATAGATAAAATATAAACTAGGCCAACAGACTATGAGTACATACGATTGCATGGCTATGAGTGCATAAAGTAAGAGGGTCAAGAGTGTATGTCATTTGTGCAAATGATTCCTAATCTTTGAGAGATTAGGCAACATGTATGACCTATTTTGCACAAGCTTGTACTCCCCATCCCCTTCACTAAAAATGTTAAAGGAAAGCTCTTTCCATAATGTAGCCCTTGGTCCATTGTCCTTATTTTTGGCCTTCTCTACTCCCTTGGGTTTCTTGACTTTGTGGCTAGGAGTTTCTTCCTAAAACTCCACTTCAAACCCCTACTCCACATCTACATTGTTAACTGCTAGGGAAACTACATTATCACCATGGATGATAATTTCACCTCCCTCATAAGGTAGGTGAATTTCTTGGTGAATAGGCAAAGATGTAGCTTGTAGTTAAGCGAACCAAGGCCTTCCTAGGATAAGGTTCAATCTTGGTGTTTCCTGTACCACTGAGAAATTAGCAGTTATCAAGAATTGATTCCCTACCATAAAGTCTAAGAAGATAGACCCCTTAATAGCAACCTGTGATCCATTAAAGGATTTAAGAGCAAATGTTAACATGTATTGTATATGTTCTGTTAATCCTAAATGTTCAACTATGATATAAGGAATGATGTTCATTGTAGCCCATTGTCTATCTGCACTCTATGTACTTTTCATTGTCCTACTTGAATAGTTATAAAGAGGAGAGTCTTGGTCACCTCACTATTTTGGGGACTAGTTTTGATTTTGCTATCATAAAACACTAGTTATATTGACTTCATCTCCCTAGGTGAAGATGGCATCATCACCGAATGAATGGATTCTTCTTTGGTGGGAATGTCCTTGCTAATGAGGATGAAATTCAACACCTTAACTAGTGCTTCACAATGCATAGCAGAAGTCATGACTAAGTGATATAGGTTTAGAGTTGTATTTTTCTATTTTAGAGAGTGTTTGACCTATTCCATCACATTTAGAAAGTCTCTATTATTTTCCATGGGCTTGTTACCCTTAGTGTACTTAACTTCCTCCATGCACTCTAAAATGCACACTTCATGTTTTTACTACTGTTGTTGTGGCTTCTCCTCTTTCCCTTTCCCTTAGGTTTTTAGATCCTACCATGGTTTGCTAGTTGAAGAAACCTAGGTTGAAGTGGTCATGGGTGTAGATGCTATGAGAGTGAGCTTCAATGGGTTGTCTTTCATGCTTTAACTTTCTTGTCAATCTTGTCTTTGGGATTTTTCATAGGCTTCTTCCTCTACTTGGTTAGGGCCTTTTGGTTATCATTAGTTGTTTGGGAGAAAGAGGCTATTACATAAGCCACCATGGGGGATCATTGTTCTATTATGTAGGTGGACTCAGTTGTAATGGGTCGGGGCACTCTAATTATGAAAGGATCTTTAGGGAATGTCAATGATGGTATCCTTACAACAAAGGAGGACCTTGAGCTACTGGAAGTTGAAGGATCCCTTTCATTATGAGGAGGGATCCAAATCATAAACAATTCCCTCATAGGCCTTGGGTCATGATTACTTTTGAACACCGCTATGATGTATGGGCTATTATTGGCATTCAACAGGTCTTTATACACATGCATTAACTAGTTTTGAGGTCAAACCAAGTTAGAACCTTCAAGTACCATCTCACTCCTATTTATCATCTTTTGTAGGTCATCTTTCAAAACTAGGAAAAAATCAGTGTCATGACCAAGAAATTGAGGATAGTGGAAAAAGTGGTCAAGCTTAACATATTTAGGTGCCTGAGGATCATACTTGGTTGCTTGAGTGGGATCTTTTTCCATCTCACATAGCCTCTCATGCCTCTTTCAGGCATTCTTGATCATCTTCTTATATTGTACTCTCTCACTCTTCAATAGTTGGTCTAAAAGTTCAAATGTCTTTATAGGTAACCTATTGTATTTCATTCGATCTCCTTAAATTTGGGCCTCAAAGTAGTCAATGCAAAGGCCTCATATGTTGATGGTTGGTTATTATGGTTGTTAGTAAGGGCCTTAGGTTGATTGGTTCTTGGCCCTTGATTGGTTGTCTTACTCTCTCTAGCTACAGTGGCCACCACCACATTGTTTTGCCTTCACATATTCTTGTCTTTTCTTGAATGTTGGTTTTTATATGTTAGGTAGGTGAGTTCATGGCTAGCATCTGCAACATCCTCTATGTTCTTTGTTTAGGAGAAGGCCTAACTTAATTACTATAGATCTAGATAGTACAGCTTTAACTTGATGAAATTGTTAACCATCCCCTTGAATATAACTAAAAGGTTAGTTTCAAATATAGGTCCTAGTATCTCATTGAGCAAAGTGTTTCATTATTGGATGAACTTTTGGACTGGTTTAAGAAATCCTTGCTTGACCATCATCAACTTGTCAAGGGCGGTGTCAGAACTTAAGTTGTATTTGAAGCAATTAACAAATTGTGAAATCAAGTCTTCTAATGAGGATATGGATCCTCTTAGTAGGGCATGGTACTAGTCAAGGGCCTTCACTATAAGGAACATAGGTAATATACTTCTTATTATGTGTGACTAAGCTTGTAATAACAAGCACTTAGAGCAGAAGGTTATGAGATAGGAGTTTGGGTCACCTTCACCATTGTACTTGATAAACTGTAGTATAGGGACACCAGGGAAAAGAGTTAGAGGTGAGACCATAGGACTAATTGGATCATCTTGATAGAAATCCATGATTTTGATGGTATGGGATGTAGAGGCCTTAAGTCTCTTTAACTCTTCAATTAGATCTTGGATCATCTAAAAGGCTTGATCCATGGCCTAAGATGCCCTTATTGGTTGTGGAGTTTTCATGAAAGGATATGGTATATGTTGAGAGGCCTATGGCCTCACTATTAGTTGTGGCACTAAAGGAAGAGGTTATTTCATCATAGTGATTGGTAGGCTAAACAAAGAGAAATATGTTTGCATCGGTATCTAGGGCACAAACAAGACAAAAGGGGTATGTGATTCCTAGGTTACTTGGGATCCCATGATGGACACCATTTTGGTAGTGAGAGGATTGGTGGTGGTCATACCCACTGAAGATGGCCACACAGACCAAGGTTATGTGGCAAAAGGCATGGAGAAGTGAAATGTTATAGTCAAGGCATCATTTATGTTTGGTGTGCTACTATGATAGGTATGGGTCCAAACATGGTAGGGTAGGATGGGGTGGAGGATTAGGACATGTGTTCCATGGAAGAGGCAAGGGGGTGGAAGTAGGCATTATGACCTTAGGAGTTTCTTGTTGGAAAAGCCTACCTATGATGTTCTCATGTTTAGATTCCACCTCAAACTTATCCTCTTCCTCCTGCTACTCATCCAAACTAGCCTTACCATCCTCCTCATCCATCTCAATTAACTAAGATAGGATTTGTTCATAGGTCTCGATCAGGGGTATCTAGTCATACAGGGAAGGAATATATTACTTCCCATCATGGTGTATGAGCTCATATTCCATCTTGGCTTTTGCTTTCATCCTTGGAATCAGCATGCCAACCTGAATCTTGGGATAAATTAAGTTACAATGGTCTTCATTTATGATTGAAAATGTAGGACTTCACCCACTAAGTATTAGAGATTATCTACACTCAACCACGGTAGGGTCCTTGGGGTCATACATCCTTATAGCCTATTAGCTGGACCAAGTATCGATGAAGTTGAAGTGCAAGATAGGTAACTATTGGAAAGACATATTGATGATGTCAAAATTTTGGCTAAATGAAATGTTTAATTAAAGAAATAAATAAAAATTATATCATATGGAATTTTCAAAAACATCAAAAGAAGTATGGCTATCAAAGGCTATGAGCTACAAAGAGTATGTGGTTGTCAAAGAGAGTATACCCCTTTACTTAAGAAAAATGCAAGAAATTTGGATACCAAACTCCAACCATGCTAGTCTTGCTAACAGCACCAATGATAGAGATAAAATGGAGGGAAGAAGGAGGGCAAGATGGAAAATCTTACACCTTTATTCACAAT